>BMAC01000148.1:336342-396342 GCA_014905375.1 Phtheirospermum japonicum | reverse complement strand
TGGATAAAAATCCTTTTTGGAATCATTCCATCCCGAGGACTTACAGAAATACCACGGATGGTGCCACAATCTKTTCGACGTACAACAATGTGTTGAACTACTTCAACAAGCCTGCGCGTGAGATATCCAGCATCTGATGTTCGGACAGCAGTATCCACAACCCCTTTGCGGGCTCCGTTCCAAAGAGACTGGTTATTTGTTTCTTTCTTTCATATGATTTGACCAATTAAAACTTCTTGATTTGAATCTTTTCAAGTATTTAGCAGAAACTCAGAAAGAATAAGTTAAAAAGAAATAAAATTCAAAAATAATATTTAAGTTAGTTTAAGTTAGTGCATATCTTTATTTCTTTATTCACTCCTTTTTCAAAGTCCATTGAATCGGAAACAATTAATATTAATTAAGAATTAAAAATTTCCTCTTAATTAAACTTATTTTTAACGCCCGAACCATGATATGAAATAAGTCGATAAAGCACAAATCGCCTTTCTCAAATTAGAACCTAAACCACCCAATATGCGATTCGCCTGAGAATGGTCTGAGGATTTCCATGAATGGGATAGTGAAATTTCGGAGAGATCAATGGGGTTACGATACCGAATCACAATTTTGATTCCTAACCCAATTAATCCAAAATTCCTTATCAGCCGTTTATTTGTTTTTTTCTATAACCTACCTTTAGCCTTTCTTGGATAATCATCTGATGAAGGGTCATCAGATTACCTTTTTGCGTCGATTAATTGCATAGTTACAAACCTAACCAATAAATAAAAGCGAAATGGAAAAAATAGGAAATAAAAAAGAACTAAAGACCCCTTGCTTTGGGAATCAAAGTATGCCCCCGACACCCCTTACTAGTTCATAGAAAGGGAAAAATGAATTGATGGATTTATTGGATCCGTCGGGACAGGCGGGGCTCGAACCCGCAGCTTCCGCCTTGACAGGGCAGTGCCATCCATGGCTGAATGGTTAAAGCGCCCAACTCATAATTGTGGCTTCTTCGATTTCTCGATAAAGAGAGATATGACCAAGGAATAGGCGTAATCGGACCTGCTTTTTCCATATCTCTCGTTATTCTTGGAACCCTATTCACCTCTTTGAGATTGAATCGAGAAATAAAATAGTCTTGATTGGCCATCTTTTTGATATATACATAAGGCATTCTCCGGATAATTCAAATCGAAGYAATTGGATGTCCAACCCAGGCCTATATGACACCAACGGAAGCTTCTCCCCCTTTAGTCGTAAGACTCGGCTCGTCGCTACTTTGATTCAAAAGGTAACCGACGGTTCCCGACTTTCTCCGCTTTCCGCAACCGTAACCATTTGTCATTCCGATTACTTCATCCATAAACCTTTTATATTTTTAATATAATTTTTAACATAAGTTATTTAAATAACCGATGTGAAATATTTTAAATCACATCGATTCTTAAATGAACCGATGTGGAATGTAGCTTATCACATAGGTTTATTTAACACCGATGTGAAAAACGTTTGACATCGATTTTGAAATAACCGATGTTAAACTGGCGATGTAAAATCCCCCTTTTCTAATAGTGAATCTTAAGGAAATAAAAGAGGATTTAATAATTAAAGTGGTAGAGGCAGAAATAACTCAGCTAGAGGAAGAGGTTCTTACTCAAGTGGAGTTAGAAATAGCTCTAGAGACCGAGGAGGTAGATTTGCTAGTAATAGTAGAACTAAATGCCAAACCTATGGTTACAATAACCACACTGCAGACATATGCTATTATAGATTTGACATGAACTACTTTTTTACATCTTACGGCAACAATCATCCAAGCACTAATGCCTCTCCCTCTGCTCAAATTGCTAGTTTTGGAAATAATGGATCAGAAAGAAGTCAGGACAGTCTATGGTATCCAGGTTCAGGAGCTACAAACCATCTTACTTATGACTTTGGAAACTTGAACATGACTTCAGACTATCAAGGCCATGACAGGGTTCAGACAGCTAATGGAGCAGGTATGAATTTTACTCATGTTGGTTCTTCTGTGGTAATATCTCCTTCACAAACAAATCCACGCTCCTTTCTTTTAAACAATCTCTTACATACTCCTGCTATAACCAAATATCTCATAAGTGTGGCAAAATTTTCTCATGATAATAAAGTATTTTTTGAATTTCATCCCTTTGTGTGTCTTGTGAAGGATCTAGCAACAAAGGCAACACAACTCCAAGGGAATCTTAAAGATGGTCTCCACATCTTTCACCTTCAACAAAACACTCAAGCCCCTACCATCAATCCTCAGCATCATCAATCCAGTCAAAATCTACATCAACCTTCAGCTCTTTCAGCAAGAATAACTAAGGGTCTAGATTTAGCCATTTGTCACTCTAAGTTGGGTCACCCATCTCTTGATATTGTTAAGATGGCACTCAAACATTGTAATGTTCCCTTTATTGATAATAAAGCTGATTCCTTATGTTATGCATGTCTTGAAGCCAAAGCACATAAAATACCTTTCCCTGACAGTGTGACCACTTATTCTCACCCCTTTGATCTAGTGCATAGTGATCTTTGGGGACCAGCTCATATTATCTCTCACGCTGCCTTCAGATATTATATGAGTTTTGTTGATCACTTCAAAAGGTTCACTTGGTTCTTTCTTTTGAAACAAAAATCAGGCACTGAGTTAGCCTTCCTACATTTTAAGACCTTGATTGAGAATCAGTTTAACTGCAAGATTAAAATATTACAAACTAATGGAGGAGGTGAATTTCTATCCTTAAGCCCTATCCTTGCTCAGTGTGGAATCCAACACAGAGTATCTTGTCCTTATACCCCACAATAAAATGGCTTGGCTGAAAGAAAGCACAGAAAAATAGTAGAAGTAGACATATCTCTCATTTCCCAATCCAAAATTCCTCTCTTATACTAGAATGAGGCATTTACAAGTGCTGTGTTCCTCCTTAATAGGTTGCCTAGCAAACTACTACACTATAAGACACCTCTAGAAGCTCTAACTGGTCACAAACCTGACTATCACCTTCTGAGAACCTTTGGTTGCCTTTGTTATCCTCTACTCAAGCCTTATAATACTCACAAACTTGAACCAAGAAGCCTTCCTACTGTCTTTCTAGGCTACAATACATATCACAAAGGTTGCAAGGTTTTGCTGCCTACAAAGAAAAAAAATTATCACCAGGCATGTGGTTTTTGAGGAATCTAAATTTCCTTATCACAAAAATGGTTCTTCACCACCTTCTGTTCCTGTCTTATCCACACATATGGCTCCTTTACTCATTATACCAAGTCTCCATCCTGTGCTAGCACATACCTCTCCTCCTCATACACCAACACACACCCCACCTGTGATGAACATATTTCCTACACCCTCCACATCCTCTAATTCATCTACCTCATCTATTATAGGAGGCACTATTACCATATACTTACCAATTGACAATGTTCATTTTCCTATATCTTCTGTTGCTCCTAATATCTCTCATCAAGTTACAGGTACACATCAGATGATCACCAGATCAAAGTCTGACATTCACAAACCTAAGGTTTTGCTTGTCATAGATTTAGAAGCTGCTGAGCCTCACTCTGCTCATGAGTCCTTGACTATCCTAGCCTGGTAGACTGCTATGTAGTATGAGTATAAAGCATTGGTCAAGAACAAAACATGGAGTTTGGTTCCTGTCCCCTTAACAGGAAAATCCTAGGCTACAAATGGGTATATAAGCTCAAGAGGAATCCTAATGGTGACATCATTAAGCACAAGTTTAGACTTGTTTCGAAAGTCTACAATCAGGATCCAGGATGGGATTATACTGAAACATTTAGCTCTGTTATTAAGCCAGGAATAATCAGAGTTATCCTTTCCCTTGCCTTGACCTTTGGGTGGAGCTTTAGACAAATTGATGTTGTCAATGCTTTCCTCAATGGAGATATTGATAATGAGCTTTATATGGAACAACTTGTTGGTTTTGAGCAAGTATCCAACCCTCCTTTCATATGTAAGCTGCATAAGTCCTTGTATGGCCTTAAACAGGCATCAAGGGCCTGGTCCAGCAAGTTTGGTGCTGTTCTACTCAAATTGGGCTTTCATGTGTCTCAAGCTGATACATTCCATTATATCAAACATTCTAATGCATCTTGTCTTCTGGTAATAACTTATGTTAATGATATAATCATCATAGGTAGTCACTACAAAGCTATTGATCAATTGGTTCAACATCTTAGGTCCCACTTTTCCATTAAAGACCTTGGTCCTCTCAACTTTTTTATTGGGATCCAGGTTTCTCAAAATACCGATGGCTTGTACCTTAGCCAAAAATAGTATACAGCTGACATTCTACATAGGGCTGGTATGAAGGGGGCAAATAGTCTCTCTACTTCTATGGTTTCTCATTCACCCTTATCTAAACACTATGCCAACCTATTTAGAATGGAAATCGATACAGGAAAATAGTTGGAGCCTCAGCACCTTACCATGACCAGACCTGGCATTTGCTGTGCTGTGAATAAAGTGAGCAAGTTTATGTAGTCCCCCCTTGACTCACACTGGAAAGCTGTGAAAAGGATTTTTAGATATATTGCAGGAACTATGGACTATAACTTGAAACTGACAGCCTGCAACAATTTTAAGGTCACAACCTTCTTAGATGCAGACTGAGCTTCTGAGGTGGATGATAGAAGGTCAACCTCTGGACTTTATGTCTTTATATATGATAACCTTATTTCCTGGAAATTAAAAAAACAATCCATTGTGTCTAAGTCAAGTACAGAAGTTGAATACTAAAGGTTGGCATTAGTTACTTGTGAAGTAATGTGGTTGCAGTCTCTTATTAAGGAACTGAGAGTAAATCTGCTTAAGCCTAGCACAATTTAGGTAGATAATTAGGGTGCGATTTCCCTTGCTTCAAATCCTGTTCATCATTCAAGAACCAACCACCTAGAATTAGACATGCATTTCATCAGAGAAAAGGTTATGAGAAAGATCATCTCAGTCAAGCAAGGTCCAGTAATAGATCAAAGAGCAGACCTTTTTAGTAATGGTTTGTCAGGAAAATTCTATGCAAGAATGAGAAACAAACTGTTTGTTACTTCAAAAGACTGCATAGAATCGAGGGGAAATGATAAACGACAAAAGAGGCTAAATGTGCATGGAGATGCATGAATGCACCAGCAGCAGCAGATCACTCCAAGCTAGAAGACAAAGACACCTCAACACATGCACAAGAATGCAACCATGCATTAGCAGCAGAGGATCACAATGCCAACGGTTGAAAAGGACATATAGCTGGCATCCTTATCCTTGTGTACGGATATGTTACAACTGGATTATCTTGATTGTTCCATGACTTGTATAAATAAGCATATTGTGATGTTTTTGAATTAATTCAATGAAAATTAGCTACTTTGTTTATAAAGTTTTTAACCCTAGCAAAGATGCTTTTCTCTTTTTCCTGCACATTACCTGCATTTCCTTTTAGAGACTAACTGGATTTCTCTAAGAATGTGGTGCGGACCACATGCCGACATATTTTATATTATCAATATCTCAATTTTGATAATCATTAGTTAAGGCTATTTTAAGAGTAATGTTTTATCACTAACATCCCACCATATCAATGACAACATTAACTCTCGAGAATATATAAATGAATTTTAAACAATAAAATAATAATTTAATAAATGTAATATGACTCATATATAACAATATATAAAATAATTATGATCAAATACAATGCCATTTATTCTCAATTATCTCTAGAACATTTATATTTTTAATTTTAAACAAAGTAAATGAAAACTATAAATAAAACAAACATTTAACAATCATTAGAAAGACATAAGCATGTACTCTGCATTTTCAAGAATCTACATTTAAGAATCTGTTGGTTTTGTTTAATTATTTTTTTAAATAGAAGTACATAGAAAAACAAAAACTATTCACCTCCAAAACAAAGAAAACAAAAAGTAAAATTGAGGAAACAATGGATCTCCTATTCACATAGCGTAAAATTAAACAATTAGAATCATTGGAAAAAAACACGCAGATCATATTAAAAAAATATATATTTTAACTATTTGATACGACACTAAAAATCCATACGTAATATATGAGGGTATTTATGGTAAGCGACCTCATTTCTTGGAAGGAGCATTTCTTCTGAGAGGTGGGCGAGCTGGTTTGTAGAGTAGCAACCTGGAGTATGAGGATAAGTTCTCATATAGGGTCGCGACCTCTTATGCTTTTGTGTGTTGGGCGCTAGCTGTTAAGCTCAGTCATGGGCTTTATAGATATTAGGCCCGAATGGGCTCATATGAATGGTCTTATGGGGTCCCGACGAACTGTATGGAAAGAATCACAAGCCCAGGCCTATTCTGGTAATTTAAGCGAGAGATCCACTAATTATGGGAACTTAGCATACAGGAGAAATTATAATTCTAAGTCGGTCACGGTATTTATGGAACTGTGGTGGGAGAAGGAAACCCTGGCTTGGGGAGGACTTCTCTTATCTCTATAAAAGGGGTGCATACCTCTCTTTATTTTGAGGTTGTTGTTTATGACGGATTGATCTCTCAAAATATCTCTCGCACTATTTGACTTAAGCATCAGAGGACCTTCGCCGGGATCGCCCCCCGCCTTGGCTGAAGGTGTTGTTTTGCAGGAACGGCTAGGTCACCAAGAGGCTTTTTGGAGGCTTATCAGGTCACTTTGACGTATTTGGAAGCTATTTCAGGTCGCTGATCTGAGGTTTGAGGTTATTATCCCAAATTCTTGGTAACCAATCTTTTTGGTTTTATCAAGTGGCATCGTCTGTGGGAAAGAGGGACATCGAGTCCTTGAGCAAAAGACATGAGAAGTTTCGCAAGCGCAGTATGAAGGATAAAATCCAACCTAGAACCCTTGATTTTTGTCCTGGGTCGAGCAGATCGAAGAAGAAAAACAAGATGGCAGAATTCAATAAAGGAGAACCAACAAAAGACGGAGAAACACCTTCTCAGGGAGAACCACTGATCCAGAATTTGGGTGGCACACCACCACCCTCACCAAGGCAACACAACGAAAAAGAGACTGAAGGAGACTTGGAGGCGAAGACACCGGAGGTTGTGGAGCAAAAAACAGTTCATATACGGACGAAAGAGTGGAGAAATTTACCCAAAGATAAGCCCTGTCAAATCAACAAAGGATTCTTAGAAAAGCTTATGAAATTTGTGCCTTTAGAGAAACAGGAAGAAATAAAAAGGCACCTAGTAGGCGAGCTGGGTACTCCAAAGGAGAAGGCTGATGGATCGAATGGCGGGCAAAGGGAAAAATCGATAGCAAAAAATACAAAACAAAGTGGAGGTTCTCTATCTCGGAGATCTTCTCAAGGGAAGAGCGGGGGAAAGCAAAAATAAGTAGATTCTTCTAGCTCTACCTCGTCCACGGAGTCTCGTGCCCATAGGTATAAGTACAAGAAGGTGAAAAAGGTGAAGATAGGGCAAAAATACTACAAACGCCGAGGTCGGCGGCATAGCAAGTCTACCAGTGACAGCAGAACACAAACCTCGAGTACGGTTGGTGAATCTTAAGATAAGTCGCGTAAGAGTCAGAGTAGGTACAATGAAGAAGATGGCAAGAATGAGGTCGGACCAGGGAATAAGGCGTTTAGAGATATGCAGGAGGCCTTGTTAAACTTGCAAAAACGGATGGAAGGAGAAAAATTCGATGAAGATAAGGGACATCTTTTTTCGGATGATATGTTGCGAGCTATGATGCCCAAGGAGTACAAGGCATTAGAGTTTCAATATCGCGGGATGGCAGACCCAGTGGAGCATTTGCAGCTCTTCGAAAACGAGAGGATGTTACATGGATATACAGATGCTGTGGCATGTCGAGCCACTATGTCTACCTTGAGGGGAATCGAGCAGAGCTGGTTCTATCAATTGCCGCGAGGAAAAATTACAAGCTTTCAGGTGCTGCGAGCTGCTTTCTTGAAACAATTTTCTAATGTAAGGCAGAATGCGAAGAGTGCACAATCGCTCTTTACTATAGTGCAGCGACCTGACGAAATGTTGAAGCAACACGTTAAAGGTTTACCAGTGCCACACTGGAAGTATCCATCGCTACAGACGAGATAAAGGCGGGAGCTTTACATCAAGGATTGAGGAGAGAGGACTTACGCAAGTCGTTGGTGAAGAAAGAGGCGCGAACATAAGATGAGGTCTTGGAAAGATGCCATAAATACATACAAGTGGAGGAAGCTGAGGACGAGCATCGTGTGCAATTTAGTAGAGAGGTCGCGGATACAGGAGGCAGTGTTTCTAGGAGGGAGATCAGAAGGGAACCCAGAAGGATAGTGCGTGGGCTCCTAACCCCGAGTCCTATGGTGAGGGGAAAGCCGGAGATAGATATGCAGAATTGGAGGAACGAGGATTTTACACCACTGGTCTATCCGCGGCTTAAGGTGTTTATTATCATGGAGCGCTTGATACCTAATGACATCAAGTGGCTGGAAAATCGCACACCGCTCCCTACTAATCCCAAATCTGATTTCTTTTGTTTGTTTCACAACAATTATGGGCATTCCACGGAGAAGTGTAGGCAACTTAAAGAGGAAATCGAGATTCTCATAACAGCGGGGCACCTGAAAGAAGTTATTTACAAGGACAAAGAGCCAAGGGAACCGAGGCAACCATTGCCTCCACCACCACCGAGGGACCTGCCTCAGGACCAGGTCGCGAGGCAGCCACAACAAAGAAATCAGGGACATAATGGCCCGAGACGAAACAAGGGGATAATAAATATGATTTCGGGCGGATCAACAGATGGCGATACCAATAGTGCATGGAAGAAGCATGTTAAGTAATCCCGCTCGGGAACGTGGGAGGTCGCTAGTGTGAGTTGACGCCCGCAGATATCTAGACCAATCATCTCTTTTTGTCTTAATAAGCGATGTGGGCTGCAGGAGGATCATAATGATGCATTGGTAATTGAAGCTAAGGTGGCAGGGTACGAGGTCGGTAGAATTTTTATGGACAATGGGAGCTAGGTCAATATAATATACACGGATTGTCTTGAATAGATGAAGTTGGAGACCAAAGTGCGACCTGTAAATACGCCCATATATGCGTTTAATGGGGCACAAGTGATTACTGAAGGAGAGCTGATGCTGGAAGTGGTATTGGGGAAGGATGAGTTGCAGGTAAAGAGAAATTTGAAGTTTTTGATAGTCCGAGGGAGGTCGGCATATAACGCAATATTAGGTCAACCTGCCCTCAACACATTCCAGGCAGTGACATCAACTTATCACATGAGTATCAAGTATCTGGTGGGAGATAGAGTGGGGGAAGTTATTTCTGAATAACAGGTCGCAAGCTCGTGTTACCAAATGACGGTCAGGAAAGGGTTGAGTGAGAACAAGCATGAAAGGGATGACAATCTACCAGAGGGGGTACTTAGTGCGAAAAAGGTGAAAGAACAGGAGAATTCTGTTTGGCCACATGAGGATCTGATGGAAATTTCATTAGAAGAAGGTCGCCTGAGACAAACTTTTGTGTTCCTTTCAAAATTAATTACTGGTTAACTAGTAATTCCCTAAGTTTGAAAAGGATTTAAGTTCGCCGCAAGAGAACGGGGTCACTTGTAGACTAGTGAGTTAACTCAGGTCGATCTCTCGAGGAATGGGAATCGGATTTTAACGATGTTTATTATACTAATATCATAAATTTTACTAAAAACACACGAACACATGGGGTTTGGAAATGTTTCAATTTCAATAAATTTAACAAAAACTAATACTTCTTATCTCGAGGGTGTCAACCTCTCGACAAGTTACAAGGAAGGCGACTATTGTAATTCAAATGCAAACTACTAGATATTATTCTAACGATTGTAAACAACGATTATGACCATCAATCAATTACTGCTAACAACTAAAAATCACTAACAATTCTATCATATGCAGCATATGAAATCATTTCAAATACCAAACAAGATTTAAATAATAGATACTTCAACAAATGTAACTAAATATTTCGTAACTTCATTCTCAACCCAAAAGCGATAGTTCATCCAATAACAATAATCCAAAAGCGCAATGGTGTGAATCCAAATCACCAAAAACCTTAATAATCCACTAACATAACATTATCTAACATCCATCAATTGTTCATAATCAATATCAAACCAAACCACTTTCAAAAACATCATAACAAAGACGAGTTTAGAGATTACTAGTTGTTGAACTATTTTCAACGAGTGATGATGACGAACGAGTGCACTCCGATGAATACGTAGAATCCCGAGGTTTGTCACGAACCTAGAATCCTAGCGATGGAAATCGGTTGCTGCAAATCGAACCTTGATACGGCGTCGTACGGCTTATGCTAGAGGTATGAGAGATGTGTCAAATCTCTCTACCTTTGGGTGTTTGGTGGTTCTCTAACCTAGTTCCAGCCTCCAAAGGGTGTCCAAGACTGAATAATCCTCAACCTTAGCCACTTCTACTTTTTTTAAACGAGCTTTAGCCGTTTCCTAACTGAAAATTTCCAGAATTCTGCATGTGTAACGTTCTTGTCTGATCGGACGGAAGTGTCTGCCCGTGGGTTCGATCGGTGCGTCAGTTCGTCCGGCCAGTGTGCGCTTCACTAGTAAGTCCGATCGGAGATTCAAGTCATCTGATCGGACCAGTGTTTATTTGGCTATTTTGAGCGTTGAATCATTTGTCTTCATCTCTCGGTTATGCCAAGTGACTCAGCTGTAAGAGAAAAATAAGAAAAATGGTCCAAAATGACCAGTTATTGGATGGAAAGTCGAAAAGTTAAGCAAAAGGCAAAAGAATGCAAAAACATGCAAAATAGCGTATTCTTAACCTAAGAAGACGGTAAAAAGACTCAAACATGACTCAAAATATACAAAAATTGTGACAAATACGTGCGAGTCAACCACCCCATGCTTTATTGGTTTGTTCGTCCTCGAACAAACAAAAGAATCAAAATCACGTAAGCATGAAAGTAGATAGATCAAAGAGTCATGTTGTGCATACAATATAGTTTTGCAAATATAAACACTTTCATCGAAAAAACTTAAGCTAAGATCGCGTTACCTTTTCACCTTGAAATCAAAAGAATGCGTCCTCACAAAAGGGAAATATATATAATGGTGCACTCATTCGCTCGTGTTTTCCAAAAGGTAAGTGTATATGCTCGGATCAACATAAACATGCATTCAACGACTCGTGAAAATTAAAGTCTCGTACATTGCATATGTGTGCACATCAGTCAAGAATCGGATGAGGACTTTCTAGGGTTGTAATGTAGGCTCTTTGGTAAGGTATGTTATATATAAAGATGTGTGGCTAACTTGCAAACAAACGCAATCAATAACTCACTCAATACCAAACTTTAAGCGTAGAGCATAATTTTGTTCCTCAATCCTCCCAAACAACCATATGCCATTATTTTTAGCCTTTAATAGCTAAGGCTATTTCTAACCCCAAAACCCGAATATTTACCGTTATAAATAGGTTTTATTTTTAACATCTAGATGCTCTTATGAACTTAAGCACCATTATTTTTCCTTTTTTCTCTTTTTCTTTTTCTATTTTTTTAGTATCCAACTAATTCCCACCCTGCAATCGTCATATCTCAATAAACTAATGATAAATAAACTCTCATCTCACACTTAAACGAAATAAGAGCCACAATTAAGCTCATGGCTAACAAAGAGACGGAATAAAGGCTCAAGGGGCTCATTAGGGTTTTTAGTGGTTTTTATTTATGAATAAGGCCAAAAATAGGTTTTATATGTGTGCCTATCGTCATTTCCAACACCAAATGTACACATGCAACTTTAGGCTCTTCTCAAAACACTTATCGAATCAAAGCATGGAATGTTGATAAACACACAAGGCTTCTTACAAGGGTTTTATTCAAACTTTTGAAAATGAGGTGATCGAGTTTTAAGAGGTTCGCAAAATTGCTAACAACTAAGTGTTGTTTTAAATAAATATATATAAGTAGGTTTTGAAAAATTTGCACTAAACAAGCTCAAAAGACTCCAACGATAGATCACACAATACACGATTCCGACAGGCAAGCCAGTACAAATACAAATAAGCATGGGAATAATCTCAACAAACGTCGATATAAATAATTGGTTGATTCGTACGTCGTCACAAAGAAGGACTCAAACTGAACTATATGACCGAAATGACTATGCATTCATAATACGACTATCCCCCTCCCCTACAAACAAAAGTAAGCAATGTACGCATTGTTATTATACATATCATTACAAGGAACAAGGAAAACGTCGAATTAATTGTCATGCGAATAGTTAGTCGAATGGTTTAACAAACACTCAAGCACAAAATACATAACAAAATCACTAAAAATGAAAAACGAGAGTTGGGATAGAAAGTGATACAATACTGGGGCTCGGGCCCGCCTAAATGTCCATGCCGTCCAGAGGGAAAGATGGAACTCTACAAATGGAGCGATGGTTTAAAGTAAGTCTGCTGCCTCCATCCGACCGGTCACTGCACCACTCCGGTCGGACAACAGTCCAGTGTGTTTCGTCCGACCGGTCATCTTCTCTCATCCGGTCGGTCAGCATTCCAATGTGCTTTGTCCGACCGGTCAATTCCTCTCTTTCGATCGGATGTCCTGGAAAAGCATCATTTTCCACAGTTTTCCTGCACAACTCAACAAACCATTATCACACCCATCCAACTCAAGTTAATCAGGAATAAAAATATGTACAAAAATGATTTTCTTTTTTTGAATTAAGCTAGAAAAATGATACCTTGGGTTACCTCCCAAGAAGTGAAATTTTTAATGTCTTTTGCTCGACGACTTACAAAGTGATGTTATCCGGGATCCAGAAATAAATGACGATCGTGCCACGCCTTAGTGTTCTCCAAGAGAAAAAGCGGGCGATGACAACCACCAAGGTAGGCACGATGAGAAAGCTTTGTGATGAGAGAAATAAAAACTCCAACTGACTTTGGAGGTCAGAAACATGAATAATCGATCACCGAGAAGAGATCAAAAGTCAGTCGAAGTGTCGAACAATGCTTGGTCACTTGAATGACTAGGAAATCGGTCAAGTATAAGGAATGATCATCGACCGTCCCAAACTCCTTCTCGATTGTTTCTTCTACCACTTCAACATTAAGATTGATCAAAGCATCGGGTATAATGCAATGCGGCTCAACTATCACAACCTCCTCCAAATCCGGTAACATAACTCCAACATCTACACAAAGATCAAGTAAATCCAAGTCGACAACATCCTCACTCGAAATCTCCATCGGCAATGCCCCTACGCTATCACTCAAAACTTCATATTCAATCACAAAAGAGGCGATCCCAACCAAATCCTCAATCTCCATCTCCTCACACACCTCTCCTAAACAAGCATTCAAACTTGAATCACCAACATCCAAGATGGGCTCCACCACATCAAGAACCGGCAACTCTTCAAAGGTAAGCTGCTCTTCCTCAACACGGATAACTGAGTAAGAATCATTATCGAGTGGAGCATTGGGATGATTGTAAATTTGTTGGTTTTCCCTCTCTTCCAAAGAATCCATCATTTGACCCAACATCGTCTCCATATTCTTCATGATTTGCTTAGTTGATTTTGCCAAATCTTGATTCGATTGCGCAAGTTAGTCCCAAGGACAATTGGTCTCAGCTTCTAGGTCTTGCTTTTGCGCCAAAAATTGATCATCGGGTATGTATTCTTCATAGCTCGAATGGTCCGGAATCAAGTCGGGATGGGCATAAGAGTCGTAGCTTGCATAGGAAGAATTAAATTCGGATGGAGCATACGAGTCATATCCCGTGTAATAAAAAGGTGAGGCGGAAGGAGCGTATGAAGGTTCGAAACCTGGATCATAAGAATTTTCATCAAGGGTTGGGCGATAGAAACTATGTGGTGGGGTGTGAGGTTCAAAACTAAGATTGTAGTGGTTGGGTGAAGCATGTGGATCATTAAGGCTCATGTTGTAAGGATGTGGAACCAATCTTGCACATCCTCCCACGTTCCCGAGGAATCAGGCTCTGAATGTATAAATAATTTCCTTGCCCGACCCTTCAACGTGTAGAGGAAGAGTTGCACTTTCACTTTATCCCTCGTAAGGCCTAAAAGTGGAAAGGTTCTTGTTATGGCGTCGTACTCCTTGATGAAGTCTGTTCTGCATGTAATTGTTGTGTTTTTCCTAGTATTTCTAGTTAGAGTTTTATGTTGACTTTAGTAGTTTTTACTAGAATTTTATTAAGTTTTTATGTGGTTTTTCTAGTTTTGTTGTTTTTCTTGTTTC
Organism: Phtheirospermum japonicum; assembly: GCA_014905375.1. Classification (NCBI taxonomy): domain Eukaryota; kingdom Viridiplantae; phylum Streptophyta; class Magnoliopsida; order Lamiales; family Orobanchaceae; genus Phtheirospermum; species Phtheirospermum japonicum. The sequence continues at coordinate 382,048 of BMAC01000148.1, read as the reverse complement.
TTGTAATTTTATGTTTAATTGGGTTAAATGGTTTTAATTAATTGGAGGTTTGGTTTAATTCTTGGGTTTTGATATTTAAAATTTTCATTTAATAGGTGGATTATGGGGTTGAATCAAGCTTAGGCGTGGAGGCCAAGGTTTTAGTCTAGTCTTGCCCAATTGCATGCCTAAATAGGTGCAAGAATGCTCCAAAATCATCAAACTTTCTGGAATGGTAGCCTAGCCTCGCCTAGGATGGCCTATCCTCACGCCAACACCCTAGGCGCAAGAAAAAGGCCTAAACTCGCGCCTGGCAGCACGCCTGCCGAGCTAACGCACGCGCCTGCCGAAGCTGCTCGGCGCCTGCCGAGCAGCGCGCGCGCGTCCTGCCGAGCGCCCAGTGCACGCCTGCGCGTAGCGCGCGCAACTACCGCACGCCCCTGCCGACAGCGCCCGGCCAACTCCGCACGCTCCCGCCTATTTCCGGGCCTAAATGCCTGCCTAGCTGACGCCCGCCCATCATCGCCTAAGCCTAGGCGCCCGCCCGCAAGCCCTGCCGCCCAGCGCCCAACGCGTCCGCCCAGCTGCGCCCAGGCTCGGCCATGGCCGAGCCACCTCGAGCCATGGTCGAGCCAACTTGAGCCATATCGAGCCAAAATATGCCAAAAAGCTAGCCAAGGGTCTAGGAAGGTGCCTCCGGGTCAAACTTGGTCAAACCCGGGAATTTCAAGCCTCTAAGGCTATTTTGGCCCATTTAAACCCAATTAAATGTAATATAAATAGTAGACTTCTTTCATTTTGTAAAACACCTCTCATTTTCTCCCAACCCAAGCATGGGTTTGGGATTAAAAATCCTCTCTCTAGTTTTTAAGATCTAATTTCTCTCTCTTAGGTTTTAGATTCAATTTCAAGCTTTGATGTAATTTCTTTTCTAGATTTAGATTTACTTTCATGCTTGGCCTTGGGTTTGTAAGCCTAAGAAGAATCCAAATACTCCTTTGGATTGTTATTTTGATGCAATTTAATTCAAGCTTGCTACTCTTTCCTTTAATTCAAGTAAGTTTCATTTCAATTTAATGTTTTATGCTTCATTTTCATGCTTGTTCTTCATATTATGCTTTTTGTCTTAGCTACTTGAATTCATGATGAAACTTATGAATTGGCTATGGAATCTAGATGAGTGACACATCTAGATCATAGATCGGCTCTTGGATCGTCTTGATTTTGAGTTTTTCCTATGCTTTATTTTGAATTTATTTTTATGCTTTGTTTCATGCTTAATCCTAGATCTAGTCTTCGTTGCTTGTTATTTTCTTAAAGTTTTGAACTTTCTTGTCAATTTTCATTGCTTTATCCATTCATGCTTTCAATTTTAGTTAATTTGCTTTATTTAGGTTTTTATGCATAGTTGTACCTTGTGCTTGCATGCTTGTACTCGGTGAAACATTGCATTTTCTTGCTTATTTTCATTATTGCTTTGCATTTTCTATTTGAGGCATCCGATGAGGCATACGACCAACTTGTTATTTCAATTTCTAGCTTAGTTTAGCTATTTTAATTATTTTATTTTCATTTTCCTTTTAATTTTCAAAGCTTGAAACACCTTGAAACTTGCAATTGAATCGATCTCCGATAAAACCAAGCCATGTTGAATTACTTCAAAATGGCGCCGTTGTGACTCGGCTTGGTGAAGGCTTTCGATTTGATTGTTGTATCATTGTGTTTTTAGATTTCTTTGGTATTTGACGTTTTTTCTTTGAGTGTATGCAAGGTGCTTATAACTATGGTGGATACATTCCCAACATGGGAGGGCATGGTGCAAACCATGTTGGKAATGAGACGATGTATAATRGCCTTGGCAACGTGGGAGGGCATGGTGCAAACCACGTTGCCAATGGTGGATATAGATATGGGCAACCYGGCATGGGAGGGCATGGTGCAAACCATGTCGGGTTTGATAGTTTCTCGGGCGTGAATGGTTATGGAAATCCAAATTCCTATCCGAACACGCAAGCCCCGACTTTCGGCCCGTATGGCGATTCTCGTCCTCTCGATGATTATAACTACTTTGGATGTTTGATCTCCGATGCCCCCCCCATCCGTACTATGAGAGATTTTAACCGACCTTTTTTGGGATGTGGATGGTGTGGAACGAGTGATCATCTTCTCGACCATTGCCCTTTCAATTCCTCGTTGGAGGACACCGGCTCATTTGGTGTTCCCCGAGTTCCCCCTTTAACCGCTAAAGATCTCGAGGATTATGAGTCGTTTGGCGGTCCGAGCTCCAATGTGAAAAGTGGCCCCCCCATCCGAGATGTTACCCAACCTTTTTTGGGATGTGGATTGTGTGGATCGCGTGGTCATGTTACCGACTCTTGCCTTTTTGAGGATGAATATGGAGGCCATGGATATCCGTTGGGACCCGCTTGTGCTACGCCTTCTTTTGCTCCACCACCAACTCCTAATCCTCTTGTTACTCCTCACGAGGGCCCGTTTCATCCGGCTACCCCGATGATTGCTCCTACTCCACGACAATTCTCAAGTCTGCCTTCACATACGTTTCCGGTCGCGTTCTTCGATAAGTGTGGGGTGGTTGAGGATACGGTCATCTCGCCGTCGGAGGAGGAGTTGTTTTCAATTCCGAGTGTTCTTATCATTTCGATTCCACCTCCGTGGACCTCTCCTTTCTTTCTCTTTCCAAAAATTCTATTTTCGATCGGATATATATGGACATGATCGAAGGGATAGTCRAGCGAGCGTATATGGAGGCAAAGAGCAATGAGGAGGAGGTTGGCCYGGATGTCGATATGGAGGGATTTTGTGAGGATGAGCCCCTTGTTCTTAATAATAAGCCCGTTGTGCCTCTATGTGCCCCATGTTTATGTGAAGATGATTCTCGTTGTGTCGTTGAGGACAACGACGACATTTTAGAGGGGGAGGTGGGGGTTATTGATGATAAACTTGGAGAAAAAGACGATTATCTTGAGAAGGATGARGAGAGCAAGTCGATTATTATCCTWGCAAGCTCGCACCGGGAAGAAGGGGAGAAGATGATGGTTGAAGGGTTTAAAATCCTTAAGAATGCTCTTCATTGGAAACCGGGAGTGGTCGAGAGAGTTAGCCCTTCGATTTTGATTCTTGACGATATGATGAGAGTCGRGATGTGGAGGTTGTTGTTTGAGGGCTTGATGTTCGTGATTTCTAAAAGCGAGTGGGTGAAGCCCATTGACTTGGTGCCCAAGACGAGCGGCTTGTTAGCTCTTAAGGATAATGAAAGAGGGTTGTTGGCCATGAGGGCTTCAACGGGTTGGAGGATGTTGATCGAGTTCAAGAAGTTTCATGAGTCCACAAAGCAAGATCGTTTCCCTCACCCGTTTGTCTATCAAATGATGAACAAGCTATCCGGCCATTATTCCTATCGCTTCTTGGATGAGTTTTCGGGGCACTTCAAAACCACCATCCCACCCGAGGACCTAGCCGAGACGAGTGTCGTTTGCCCATTTGGAACAGTTTCTTTTTGGCGGATCTTATATGAGCTATGCAATGCGCCAAGGTCGTTCCAAAGAGTGGATCCTCCCGACAAGGAGGAGTTTGTGTTGGTGGATCCACCCGTGATCTTCCCACCTTGATCGAAAAGGGAGTACGTCAAGCTAGTGACGTAAAACAAGCGCTTCTTGGGAGGCAACACAAGTTCTTTCCATTTCTTTCTTTCTTTTATTGAAAAATCCAAAAACATTCAAAAATTCAAAAACATTTGAAAATTGAAAAAAAAAAAAAAAAAATTTGTTTTGAGTTCATGTACATATTTCCTTGTGTTTTTAATTTCGTGTGATTCTCTTTTCTAGGATTTGTTTTTCGACTCCAACCATTGGGCTATTTGATAAGATTGATAGCGTTCGTGGAACCGGGAGAAGCTAGCCATGCTCGTTTTTGATTGGATTGCTTAGATGCCTAGGTGGACCCCACCGAGCTCGACCTAAACTCGCTTGGTTGCGGAAGTTTCTATTCACCCTCCTTTTACTTATTTTTCATTAAAATGCGGGTAATGCATGGTTTAGGTGTGGGGTGGATAGGTGATTAGGGTCCGGTTATTAAAAAGCATGTTTTGTTGTTCTTAACTCGAGCCTTGGCGAAGTGACGCTTAATATTTGCGCTTTTACATGGTTGAGTCGATTTTTGTGTCTTTTGTGTGTTTATTACATGTTTAAGCAACTCCACGTGCTTGGAAGTTTGAATAGTTTACTTATCGGGTTTTTGCATGTTTATGGCCTCTTGTGTGAAGGGTTGAACTTTTTGTGCTTCGTCCAAAAACCGCCTATATATATATATATAATCAACATTTTCTCGTGAAAAGATTGCAACGCTCTAAAAGCTCTTTTGATTTCGCTCCCAAATTCGGTGCAAACTAGTGAGTATCCTTGTGTGATTTATCGGCTTGCTTGCATTTTTTAATGAAATTGCATTGAGGAGGTTTGATTTTGCTCGTACATGATTTAATTCGAAAATGACCTCGAGGCACATATATCACCCTTGTTCCGGCCATATCCATATATTTAAGCTACTTTAAAAATCCCAAATGAGCCCCCTTGAGCCTTTATCCCGTTTCTTGTTAGCCGAGCTCGATTTTAGCTCTTGTATCTTCGCGTTGGTGAGGTGAGAGAGTGCGTTTTTAGTTGACAAGAGATGTGTGAGAAATTTATTGTGAGTTTTGGGTTTTGAGTTGCTTATACACAAAAAGAAAAAAAAAGAGAAAAAAAAAACGAAAATAAAAAGAGAATAATACTCCAACACAAATCACGAAAAGTGATAAAGCGTACGTTCAAGTAAAAAGCCTATTGTAAAGGCTAAGTTTAGTAAAAAGAAGCAAATTCAAAAAGCTTCTAAGTGTTGTGAAATAAAGTCGGGAAAGCGTGTGAGTATACGAAATGGTTTCAAATGAGAGTTTGGTGAATTGGGAAAGGTGAAGCGATTATAAGCTTCGGGTTTTAGAAAGTGGGATTTTGTGAGTTATTGATCACGTTTGATCATGTGTTAGCCACTATATCCAAATAATACATACCTTACCAAAGAGCCAACATTACAACCCATACTAAAGACCTCTTTCGATTCTTACTTGGTCATGTACTATGAGCAATTTTGAGCGTCCGATTTGTGAAATCTTGACAAGGTGCATGCATTGTTCGATTTGAGTGTATACACGTCCCATACTAAACACTTGAGCGAATTGAGCGAACACCCTCAGAATTCCATTTGAGAGGAAGTCATCGATTTGGCTTGCATTTGAGAAAGAGTAATACGAGCAATGCCTGACGAAAGCGAGTTTTTGTTGATACTATCATCATAATAATAATGATAAGCACAAGGATTTTTTCGTTTTTGCACAATGTTCATTGCATGTACACTCTCGATTCTTTTCGTTGCTCGAGGACGAACAAACCGATAAGTGTGGGGTAGTTGTTTTGCATGTAATTGTTGTGCTTTTCCTAGTATTTCTAGTTAGAGTTTTATGTTGATTTTAGTAGTTTTTACTAGAATTTTATTAAGTTTTTATGTGGTTTTTCTAGTTTTGTTGTTTTTCTTGTTTCATGTAATTTTTTGTTTAATTGGGTTAAATGGTTTCAATTAAATGGAGGTTTGGTTTAATTCTTGGGTTTTAATATTTAAAATTTTCATTTAATAGGTGGATTATGGGGTTGAATCAAGCTTAGGCATGGAGGCTAAGGTTTTAGCTTAGTCTTGCCCAATTGCATGCCTAAATAGGTGCAAGGATGCTCCAAAATCATCAAACTTTCTGGAATGGTGGCCTAGCCTCGCCTAGGATGGCCTATCCTCACGCCAACACCCTAGGCGCAAGAAAAAGGCCTAAACTCGCGCCTGGCAGCACGCCTGCCGAGCAGCGCGCGCGCGTCCTGCCGAGCGCCCAGTGCACGCCTGCGCGTAGCGCGCGCAACTACCGCACGCCCCTGCCGACAGCGCCCGACCAACTCCCGCACGCTCCCACCTATTTCCGCGCCTAAATGCCTGCCTAGCTGACGCCTGCCCATCATCGTCTAAGCCTAGGCGCCCGCCCGCAAGCCCTGCCACCCAGCTGTGCCAGGCTCGAGCCATGGTCGAGCCAACTCGACCCATATCGAGCCAAAATGTGCCAAAAAGATAGCCAAGGGTCTAGGAAGGTGCCTCCAGGTCAAACTTGGTCAAACCCGGGAATTTCAAGACTCTAAGGCTATTTTGGCCCATTTAAACCCAATTAAATGTAATATAAATAGTAGACTTCTCTCATTTGTAAACACACCTCTCATTTTCTCCCAACCCAAGCTTGGGTTTGGGATTAAAAATCCTCTCTCTAGCTTTTAAGATCTAATTTTCTCTCTCTTAGGTTTTAGATTCAGTTTCAAGCTTGATGTAATTTCTTTTCTAGATTTAGACTTACTTTCATGCTTGGCCTTGGGTTTCTAAGCCCAAGAAGAATCCAAATACTCCTTTGGATTGTTTATTTTGATGCAATCTAATTCAAGCTTGCTACTCTTTCCTTTAATTCAAGTAAGTTTCATTTCAATTTAATGTTTTATGCTTCATTTTCATGCTTGTTCTTCATATTATGCCTTTTCTCTTAGCTACTTGATTTCATGATGAAACATGTGAATTGACTATGGATTCTAGTTGAGTGACACACCTAGTGTATAGATCGGGTCCTTGATCGTCATGATTTTGATTTTTTCCTATGCTTTATTTTGATTTTGATTTTTATGCTTTGTTTCATGCTTAAATCCTAGATCTAGGCTTTGTTTCTTGTTATTTTTCTTAAAGTTTTGAAATTTGTTGTCAACTTTCCTTTCTCTTTACATCCATGCTTTCAATTTTCGTTAATTTGCTTTATTTAGGATTTTATGCATAGTTGTACCTTGTGCATGCATGCTTGTACTTGGTGAAATAATACATTTTCTTGCTTATTTCCTTTATTGCTTTGCATTTTCTATTTGAGGCATCCGATGAGGCATACGACCAACTTGTTATTTCAATTTCTAGCTTAGTTTAGCTATTTTAATTATTTTATATTCATTTTCCTTTTAATTTTCAAAGCTTGAAACACCTTGAAACTTGCAATTGAATCGATCTCCGATAAAACCAAGCCATGAACCCGTTGAATTATTTCAACACCACGAAAACTATGAAAACAAAGTCGAACGGATCCTCACTCAGGAGCCCATGAAATAACGGGAGTTGCTCATAGTAGAACTCATCCGGATCATAGTTTTATATTGCTTGACTCCATCGAGTGGTTGGATTCCTTTTGGTGGAAGGAAATAAATGCCTCGGTCTTGTCACTTGCTCGATGCTATTGATGAAATGGGTCGATTCTCCTCTAAGACTTTGTCGACCTTGCATCGTCAATAAACAAATCACCGCATCGAGAGGCAAACCAAAAACATTATACAATTATCGACATGAAAGCATTAACATGAATAAACATCATTATCACCTTTGCCATTCCACGGCAACGACGCCAAATTTTGAGCCGAACTTTTGTGTTCCTTTCAAAATTAATTACCGGTTAACCAGTACTTGCCTACGTTTGAAAAGGATTTAAGTTCGCCCGCAAGAGAACGGGGTCATTTGTAGACTGGTGAGTTAACTCGGGTCGATCTCTCGAGAAATGGGAATCGGATCTTAATGATGTTTATTATACTAATATCACAAATTTTACTAAAAACACACGAACACAAGTGGTTTGGAAATATTTCAATTTCAATAACTTTAACAAAAATGAATACTTCTTGTCTCGAGGGTGTCAACCTCTCGACAAGTTACAAGGAAGGCGACTATTGTAATTCAAATGCAAACTACTAGATATTATTCTAACGATTGTAAACAACGATTACGACCATCAATCAATTACTTCTAACAACAAAAAATCTCTAACAATTCTATCACATGCAGCATATGAAATCATTTCAAATACCAAACAAGATTTAAATACTAGATACTTCAACAAATGTAACTAAACATTTCGTAACTTCATTCTCAACCCAAAAGCGATAGTTCATCTAATAACAATAATCCAAAAGCGCAATGGTGTGAATCCAAATCACCAAAAACCTTAATAATCCACTAACATAACATTATCTAACATCCCATCAATTGTTCATAATCAATATCAAACCAAACCACTTTCAAAAACATCATAACAAAGACGAGTTTAGAGATTACTAGTCGTTGAACTATTTTCAAAGAGTGATGATGACAAATGAGTGCACTCCAATGAATACGTAGAATCCCGAGGTTTGTCACGAACCCAGAATCCCAGCGACGGAAATCGGTTGCTGCAAATCGAACCTTGATACGGCGTCGTACGGCTTATGCTAGAGGTATGAGAGATGTGTCAAATCTCTCTACCTTTGGGTGTTTGGTGGTTCTCTAACCTAGTTCCAGCCTCCAAAGGGTGTCCAAGACTGAATAATCCTCAACCCTAGCCGCTTCTGCTGTTTTTAAACGAGCTTTAGCCGTTTCGTAACTAAAAATTTCTAGAAATCCGCACGTGTAACGTTCTTGTCCGATCGGACAGAGGTCTTGTACGATCGGACCGAAGTGTCTGCCCGTGGGTTCGATCGGTGCGTCAGTTCGTCCGGCCAGTGTGCACTTCACTAGTAAGTCCGATCGGAGATTCAAGGCATCCGATCGGACCAGTGTTCTTTTGGCTGTTTTGAGCGTTGAATCCTTTGTCTTCATCTCTCGGTTATGCCAAGTGACTCAGCTGTAAGAGAAAAATAAGAAAAATGGTCCAAAATGACCAATTATTGGATGGAAAGTCGAAAAGTTAAGCAAAAGGCAAAAGAATGCAAAAACATGCAAAATAGCTTATTCTTAACCTAAGAAGATGTAAAAAGACTCAAACATGACTCAAAATATACAAAAATCGTGACAAATACGTGCGAGTCATCGCCCGAAGTACACTACGAGAACTGGGACCTTGATGGCAAAAGCATTGAGAGAAGAGCTGATAAGATTATTGTAGGAATTTCGGGATGTTTTTGCTTTTGGGGATGGGGAATTGATGGGGGTATCTCCAGAGGTCGCACAACATCATCTGAATGCGGACCCGGAGGTGAGGTCAGTTAAACAGAAGAGAAGACATTTTGGGCTTGAATTGGACAAGGTAATTGAAGAGGAGGTGCAGAAATTGCTAAAAGCAGGCCACGTTCGAGAAATTCAGTTTCCAGAATACTTATATAATGTTGTAATGGTGCCAAAGCCGGGACAAAATTGGAGGATGTGTGTGGATTTCCGCGACTTGAATAAATCATGCCCAAAGGATCATTATCCTTTGCCACGAATTGATCAGTTGGTGGATTCAACCTCAGGGTGTGAGCTGCTGAGTATGATGGACGCTTCGCAGAGGTATCACCAAATACCTCTTGCAAAGGAGGATCAGCCCAAGGTGAGCTTTGTTACGTCTACGGGGAGTTATTATTTTATGTCCATGCCCTTTGGCTTAAAAAATGCAGGGGCGACCTATCAGAGATTGGTGGACCGAATGTTCAAGGACCTGTTGGGGGGCACTATGGAGGTTTACATTGATGATATGTTGGTCAAGATCAAGAAATCAGAATCCCATGTGGAGGATTTGAGAAAGACATTTCTTATACTGAGGCAATACGGGATGAATCTTAACCCAAAGAAGTGTGCGTATGGTGTGCGATTTGGGAAATTTTTGGGTTATATGGTGATAGAGAGGGGTATTGAGGTTAATCCGGAGAAGGTGCGGGCTGTTTTGAAGATGCCACATCATCGGACAGTATGCGACGTACAGGTGCTTAGAGGTCACATTGCAGGTCTTAACCGTTTTATTTCCAGGTCGGCAGAGAGGGGTGTCCCCTTTTCCAGGGCACTCCAAAAAGGGTCCAAGTTCGAATGGACAAAAGAGGCAGCGGATGCATTTGAGGAAATGAAAAAAGACTTGGCTGAAATACCATTGTTGACTAAGCCGATGCCTGGAGAAGACCTGATCTTATATATATCTTGGGGAGGTCGCAATAAGGTCGGTGCTAATCAGAGAGGATGCAGGTACACAAAAACCTGCCTATTATATCAGCAGGATTCTGCGAGGGGCTGAGTTGAATTATTCCGAGCTTGAGAAAGGGGGTTTTATGATGATTTGTACTGCAAGGAAACAATGGCCATACTTTTTGAGCCAAAGGGTGAGAGTAAGTACCAATTTAGCTCTCAAGCAGGTCCTGAGTAATCCAAATGTATTTGGAAGGTTGGTGAAGTGGGCTGTGGAGTTAAGCAAGTACGACGTGGTGTACGAACCTAGGGTAGCCATCAAAGAGCAAGTGTTGGCAGATCACTTGCAGGAGATGGTGCGTCCATCTGATTCAAGTGATGAGATAAAGGCATGGGTATTGCAAACCGATGGATCAATTATGGTGTCAGGAGCAGAGCTAGGTATTGTGTTAACCAGCCCGAAAGGAGAAAATTTGGAGTGCGCAATTAAGTTGGGATACAAGGCATCTAACAATGAGGCTGAGTATGAGGCTGTGTAACAGGGTGTGAAAATGGCGAGCGATCTGGGAGCAAGGAAAGTATGGGCATACACAGATTTGCAGTTGATAGCTCGGCAGTTCGATGGTTCTTTTGAAGCAAAAGAGGAACGCATGGCGGTGTATTTAAAAAAAGTTACAAGAAGAAGTAGCACGCTTTGAGGAGTTTAAGCTAGAGCACTTGCCACGAGCTGAAAACACTCGGGCTGATCAGCTCGCTCGGATAGCGGGCGCATTGGGGACTTGTGATACTCAAAAAATCACACTGATGGAGTTGAATGTAGTGTGGAAAAAGGAATGGAAGTAATGAAGCTCGAGTTTAAGGATGATTGGATCAAGCCAATCCGAGATACTCTCAGTAAAGCAAAGGAAGGGGCAGAGTGCTTGACATCGAAGGAAACTAAAATGGCGGCTCGTTTTTACGTTATTAACGAGGAATTATACAAGAGGTCGCGCTTTGGACCTTTTTTTAAATGCTTAGCTAAAGAGCAGGGATCGGAAGTGCTAAAAGAGATACATGAAGAATACTGAGGGGATCATGCGAAAGGAAGAGTGTTGGTTGGAATAATATTGCGGGCTGGCTTCTTTTGGCCAGGAATGAAAAGCATGGCTAGCGACCTAGTTAGAACGTGTAAGAAGTGCCAAATGCATGCTCCTGTTATACATATACCTGCCAAAGAGATGATGGGTATGAGCTCTCCGTGTCCGTTTGCACAATGGGAATTGATATCGTGGGACCTTTCCCAAAAATACCGAGCAACAAATAATATTTGGTGGTGGCAGTTGATTATTTCACAAAGTGGGTGGAGGCTGAAGCGGTTACAGGCATAGGCGAGCAAGACATGATGGATTTTGTTTTTAACAACATCTTTTGCAGGTTTGGTGTTCCACGAGTGTTGGTGTCTAATAATGGAACCCAGTTTAATGGGCAGAAAATTCAGGATTGGTGTAAAGAAATGGGGATGAATCAGCGATTTTCTTATGTGGCACATCCCCAAACTAATGGGCAAGTGGAGGTTACTAATCGTATCATTGTGCAGGGTCTTAAGCTACGATTGGAGAAAGCAGGTGGGCTGTGGGAAGAAGAGCTCGCATCGGTTTTATGGGCTTATCGAATAACTCCCCGAACTTTTACAGGGGAGTCTCCATTCAATTTGTTATATGGGATGGAAGCTGTTATTCCAGCCGAGATAGTAGGTGGATCGCAGCTCTTAGCGGCGTTTATGTGGAGGAAAACAAAAGGCTAGCAAGAGGAACAATTGAAACGATTGAGGAAATATGAGAGAAGGTTGCAGCTCGGATTGAACATTATAAACAAAGGATACAATCTGCCTTTAGAAAACGTGTTAAACATCACTGTTTTCAGGTTGGTGATTTGTTATGGAGGCGGGCGGATGCATTGCTTAAAACCTGGAAGCTGGATCCAAATTGGGTTGGGCCATTCAAAGTAATTAAGATACTATGTGAAGGGGCGTATATACTTGATAATGCTGCTAGGAAGGAGTTGGAATGTGTGTCATTTGAAGAAGTATTACGCTTAGATGGCGGGCTGTTTGCGTTTTACCCTTCGGGGCGGGCTGGTTGTGTTTTACCCTTCGGGAAGGGCTGGTTGTGTTTTACCCTTCGGGGCGGGTTGTTGTGTTTTCATTACCCTTCGGGGCGGGCTGTTGTGTTTTACCCTTCGGGGCGGTGGTTTCATTACCCTTCGGGGCGGGCTGTTATGTTTTACCCTCCGGGGTGGTTGTTTCATTACCCTTCGGGTCGGTTTGTTTGTGTTGGAACCCTTCATGGCGGATAATGGGTTTTATGATGTACCCTTAGGGGCTGATCTTTCTCGATATATAATAAAACTTGGCGAACTATTTTCATGGTTTTTTCGAATGGCTAAGGGATGTGATTATGTTGTTTTATATATGTTTGGGATGGATATGTTTGACTTACATATCTTTATCAAATTGTTGTTATGGATGGTTATGTCTTTACGAGCTAAATATGTTAAACCTATGCCTGTGAACTTGTTTTAGCTCATTTGGATTATTTTTGATTCATGGCGTGATTATTTTTCTTTGACCTCGCGGTTTTATGGAAGTTGGAAGTATGGTGGCGATTGGTTATAAATTCGCACGACCTATATTAACTTATGGATTATGATTGCAGGGTTTCTGCATGGTTTAAATTGCAGGTTCATATATGATTTGAGTTGAAGAGCTATGCATATAATAAACAGAAATGGAATTGTTCATACATATAAGCAAAGTTTTTCAAAAATCGAGTGAACAGGATTACATGTTTTGAAATTTAAGAAAGTAACAAGCCATCAGGTCGCGCTTGGCCCGGAGGTAGGAACAATGTCCTCAAGTGGCATGTCCAGCTCGGAGGAGAGTTTGGCAGACAGTACAACTCGACCTTGGCAAGACAGCCACCACTTAGCATCAATGGGCTGGTTTATGTCGTCCTTGAACGTGCTGAAGGTAGGCAGCGTATCAATGATGGCTGGCACATCGGGGGTGTACGCAACATTCAAGGCTGCGAGCTGGTCCTTGATTATTCCAGCAGCTTTGAAGACCCATTCTTTGCTGGCAACCGCCATTTTGCCAATGTACAAGGAGGACTTCTTTTACGCCTTCAACAGCTCTTCTCGGTAGGCGCCCATGTACTTTTGACCTACCGCACTCATGAGGAAGGTCCGCCGACCTTCAGCTATACCCCGCTCATGCGCCACCTGGTTCAGCTCCTCGAGCTTTTGATTTTGCTCTTTGAGCTCCTCGATCTCGCGAGATTGTTTTTGGGCATCCTTGACCTCATTGCTCAGATGAGCTGTCTTGTCCTTCAAGCTGTTCACCTGGCTCTTCAAAATAAGTATCTCTTCTTCGCGAGCTTTCAGCATGTGATTCGCCCCATCCAATTCTCCTTGGGTTAAGGATAGCTGTCGGGTTTGTTGCTCAGCCTGGGCGGTTAGCTCGTCGCAAGTTTTATGGAGGTCGCTCTCAGCAGATCGAGCTAGCAGTTCCTCATATAACTTGAAGACTAGGGGACTCAGCTGTATCATGAGGCAATATAAGGGTTTGCAGGCATTATCTTGGTAAGGAGATAATTTTTAAGTAGTAAATTACCTATTTGATTATCCGTTCATCGAGGAAGGCCTGGATTTCTTTGGCATTGTCGCACTGTGCCAGTCCTTTCCCAAGGTCGGGAGAGCTGGAGGAAGCGGCGTCGTATGTTTTGCGGAGAGGACGGCGTTTGGGAGCGGGAGAGCTCGGGCCTTTGGCAGTTGGCTTGACAGATCATTTTCCCTTCGAGGATCGCTGGACTAGCTGCACCTCTTGCAGGTCGTCCTCATTTTTCGGGTCAATATCTGCCCTGAATGCCTAGTTCAATACCTCATCCACGTTGATGATAGATGGAGGAGGTGCCGATGTGATGGCGAGCTACGGGTCGGTTTGCTCCGTGACTTCCGCATAGCTCGATGAGACGCACTTGTTGAAGAATGGAACTACAATGACAAAGAGATACGTTATTATTAACTTATAATAGTTGGTGGTAGTGAAAAGTTGTATAACACAAAAGACCTACTGAACTCTGAATGGGTCATGGCAAGATCTAGGTCGACCGGGCGAGAGTCGATGCCCATAAATTTGAAAATTTTGGACCGGCTGTTGAGTAGCACCACGTCAAATGGACGCTTACTCCATTCCACGAGCTGGTCAGTATATTTTTTGTACAAAATGGGAAAATGTTTTAGAGACTGGGAGGGTTGGACTGTTTCAGGGTATGGTATTGTAGCTCGGTTGGAAAAGGCCAACTCTTAGTATTGTGAATGAAGAAGAAATTTCTCCTTCATTCAGCAACTTTATTTAAGGGATTCACTAAGAACCGGGCTTTGCCGGTGTGAGCAGAAAGATAGAAAGAATGTCTTTAGTATTTTATTTGAAAGAAAAAGTGTAAAAATGGATTAAGTTGGGTATTATACTATTTACATAGTATAATATACCCCGTCAAAAATCTCATGGAGTTGGGGGTCAATTGTAAAAGGGAGACTTTGTACAAGTGGGCTATCAAGATGTAAAATTGGTGTGGTCGGAATCTAAATCCTGACCTAAGTAGCTCGTCAAAAAGGGTAATGTGGTTTGGGGAAGGTCTCAGAGGGTCTAAGTGGAGGATGTCGGTTAGAACCATTTTGGCGGGCTCAGGGAGTTAAGGTTTTGTTGGAATTCTTCAAGTTTTTCCGAGTCAGGGAGTAACCAATAGTTATCCTTAACTTCCTTGGTTGTTAGGGGTGAGGGAAGTAGGTCGGAAACATCTATGGAGGGCGCTACAGTCACTGGGTTTTCTAGAACGTGCTCGTAAGGTGGTGTGTTATTAGGTTTGGCTAAGGGGATGCCCTCTGGTATATTTACAATGATTAAGGGGGCAGGAGAGGGGTCTTCGGGTATGTTTTCTAGTAAGGCTTGGGCGTCGGTATGAGCCTTAGTCTGAGCTTCTATCTCCGACCAAGTGACCTCACCTTCTGGTTCGTCACCGAGGCCGGAGGGAGGGGAGGAAGGCTATTTTCATCTTCTCTTAAAAATTTAAGGGTTTTCGGTGGGATTGGAATCAGGGGAAAGGGCTGGATTTAGGGAATTTGGGGTGGAAGAGGCTGATTTTGTCATTAATTAAATGTCATAAGGGGAAAACAGAAGAAAACACAACAACAACTCAGCAGATGCAACACATATATGAATTTAAATTAATTGTTGAAAAGGAAAATTAGGGGACTTACACATTTTTGCTGTCGTAAAGGTCGGAGATGAGCGATGTGCCGCTGGTAATTTTTTTTTAAACCAGAGAGTATGCGAGCTTTTTTGCAGAGCGAAAATTGTGATTTTTTGCTAATGTTTTTGGTAAAGTGACAAATGAAGGAAGATGGAGGGGTTTTAGTGTGTTGGGCGGCGAGAAAGATGATGGGACAGATTAGAGCGGGAGTTGGTAGGGTTTTTTAGGAATGTTTTGGGATTTTTATTTTGGGCCCAACATTTATTATACTACGATAAAATGGGGGGATGACGCGTGTCCTACACTTTTTCAGACTGCATTTAATGAATCTTTGAGGAGATGGGATGGGTAAAGGGAAGCATGTTTTGACTTTTGGGACCCGTATGATTATATTTTATTGGTTTATTGTGCCCGAGTACAACTTCAGGCAAAGGAAGAAAGGTTTTATGGTTTCAGGTCGTCATAAATGGAGTCTGGGGACTTGGTCTAGGGACTCACTGGTCTTTTCTTCCAAGAGGAGCATTTTTCTTGGAGGATGGGCGAGCTTAGCGAGCTGATCTTTTGGAGGTCGCGGGTTTATGTGGTAAATTTTTATGGGACGATTTGTATTATAGCTCGGTATATCGAGCTCGGTTATTCTAAAATATGGTTTGGTAAGATGGCAGGGTGATTTATTTATGTTTTATTGTTATTTTGGGTGGTTGTGTTCTTTTAATTTTCTGTTCACATGTCCTACCTGATTTCGTATCTCAATCAACTAGAACATGGGGGACTAGCTGATACGATACTAAAAACCCATACATAATATATGAGGGTATTTATGGTAAACGACCTCATTTCTTGGAAGGAGCATTTCTTCTGAGAGGTGGGCGAGCTGGTTTGTAGAGTAGCGACCTGGAGTATGAGGATGAGTTCTAATATAGGGTCGCGACCTCTTATGCTTTTGTGTGTTGAGCGCTAGCTAGTAAGCTCGGTCATGGGCTTTATAGATATTTGGCCTGAATAGGCTCATATGGATGGTCTTATGGGGTCCCGATGAACTGTATGGAAAGAATCACAAGCCCAGGCCTATTCTGGTAATTTAAGCGAGAGATCCACTAATTATAGGAAATTAGCATACAAGAGAAATCCTAATTCTAAGTCGGTCACGATATTTATGTAACTGTGGTGGGAGAAGGAAACCCTGGCTTGGGGAGTACTTCTCTTGTCTCTATAAAAAGGGTGCATACCTCTCTTTATTTTGAGGTTGTTGTTTATGACGGATTGATCTCTCAAAATATCTCTCTCTCTATTTGACTTAAGCATCAGAGGACCTTCGCCGGGGCCGCCCCCCGCCTTGGCTGAAGGTGTTGTTTTGCAGGAACGGCTAGGTCGCTAGGAGGCTTTTTGGAGGCTTATCGGGTCGCTGTGACGTATTTGGAAGCTATTTCAGATCGCTGATCTCAGGTTTGAGGTTAGTACCCCCAATTCTTGGTAACCAATATTTTTGGTTTTATCACTATTCCAATGAATATTCAACAACCCCGATCTAACTTAGACACTTCAACAAAAAGTACGAGAATTGGCGGTGATGAATTATGATGAACCTGGTCCGTGTGCAACAATTGAGTCGCCGCAGAGGGAGCCTCTGTGGCTGGTTTCGGACTAGTAATCATCAGCGGATGTGACGACCAGTCTGGTTCACGTGCAAAAAGCTGCTCGTGGTGGAGTGAGCTATCGTCGAGCACCAATTGACAACATTATTTGCGGTGAAGGTCGCTACTCCGTATGTTGATCTTGGGTATTGGAAACATTATAGGTGTTTTATCACAATAAATATGTGTTAGCAGACAAAAAAATGAATTATCTAGTGAGCATAAAACTTAATTATTATATTTAGGGAAGTTCTACAGTGCCGTGAAGGCACCATTCCTCACTTATTATCAACCATTGGATCAATTTAAAGTTATAAATATTAAAAGATGGACGGATGTAAATGCACGTGGGGTGGGGGGCATGGTAACATGATGGCACCTTAGTCATTTCCTTATATTTATTGGTCATTCAAAAAAATAATGTAATAGATTTAGGGCATATTTGCCTTATGTTCTTAATATCGGATTGGTATTTCGATATTGGGTACCCGTTTATTTTAGAACTAAAAAGTTAAATACTCAACCTAAAATTTCTTATAACAAAATATTAAATACTATTAAATATAATATTATAATATAACATCATTAACTTTTAGACATAATTTGATATCACATACAATATAATAATATATTATCATCTATTTTGTAGATATGATTTGACATGCTAATTAATAACTAAAAACTTTTAAATTCTATAACAATAAAAATTTATTACTATTAATAAAAATTTGTTATAAATAATGCACAACCACTTTACTATGCATGCATAGTAAATGTAATTATTATTATTAGTGTGAATGACTATTTTTCCCTTGATGAGATTATATAATTATGATTGTACCATTGGAAGTTTCCCTATAAATAGGGTTTCAGTTATAATGAAATATATACATGAGAATTTCTCTATATACTTTCTATGTTTTCTCTCTAGTTCATAACACGTTATCAGCATGAGTCTCTACCCATATGAGTAATATGACGAGAGTATGCTCTACAGTTGCATCCTGTGGATGATCCTCTATATCAGAAATCGAATTATTACAACTATATGTACATTTCTGTGTTTCCCTATTTTCCTTCAAGCATACAAGAGAAGGAATTACTGCACATTGTTGCCATGACACAGCCCAAGTGCTCAGCCCGTCATCTTGCGCTAGTCACATGGCTTGGCATAAGGTAATGTTTGTAAATGTGTGTTAATATGTATAACTGTGTGTTATATGTTTACATAGTAAAAGAGAAAGAAAGAAGATGAAGATGAAAGGAAACGAGAAGCTGTCGAAAACAAAAGAAAGAAGAAGAAAGGGAGATATAGAAAAAGGTGAGAGCATTTAATGCATTAAATGTATCACATTGACAAGTCAAAGGGAAAGTGGCATACGTAAGAAGAAGACGTGTAAGGTAAAATATTAAATTATAAAGAAATAATTTGTTTCATCCATTGAATGCTTAAATTATAAATCTTAATTTTCGTCAATTATGAAGACATAGATTATCAAAATTATGATTTCTTGATACCATATTGTCCAGTTTAACTAGAGACTCGATTTGAGACCAATATTGAAATACAAAATAATAATTTGTTTAAATATATGATATTTTAAAGTTTTAAATGTTAAATTATAAATTGGTACCCTGACTATGGAGAACTGAACAATGATACTTGGACTTGTAGATATTTATTATTGTACTATTGACACTCTAAAAAGAGGTATATGTGCCACCATGCGCCGACCAGGCGGCTCGGCTGCCTATGACTGGCATTGATTGATGGTAGCTGATTATTTGACGTATCATCCTGCCGATGATAGTTTTATAAAGAGATATGAATGTCGTCTAGCGGTGACCAGGTGACACTGCCGCCGACAACTACTAGCGACTGATGATGGTTGATGGTTTGACATATAAACCACCTACTTGGTGATGGTCATATCTTGAGAAAATAATTGGACACGAATCGTGGAATCGAAGTGTCGTCGATATTTCGATTGAATTTCGAACATCAATAGATAATTTGATTATTTAATAATTTCTGATCATTG
Source organism: Phtheirospermum japonicum (assembly GCA_014905375.1). Classification (NCBI taxonomy): domain Eukaryota; kingdom Viridiplantae; phylum Streptophyta; class Magnoliopsida; order Lamiales; family Orobanchaceae; genus Phtheirospermum; species Phtheirospermum japonicum. The sequence continues at coordinate 363,103 of BMAC01000148.1, read as the reverse complement.
ATCAGTATAATGTTGACGACCCTGCTCCTGAAGAAGTAGTTAAATATTTGTAAATTAGATTCTTGCATTATTACTAATGTATAAGTGGTGGGTTATACCACTATTTGTTGATTTTAGTTTTAGTTATTTAAATATCGCAACACCTCCTATGTGATGAGTTCAATTATCACAAGATGGATGGTTTTACATATTCCCGTATTTTATATACCAAGTGATGGGTGATACCGTCTACTAAGCAGATCCTACTTCCGAAAAAGTAGTTATTGATTATGCAATTTAATTTCTACTATGCACTTTAAATATTGAAATATCACCAATGTGGTGGGTTATACCACAAGATTGGCTAAATCCTACTTTAAAGAAATAATGGAACAAACATATGAATCCTGCTCCCGAAGTAGCAGTCAATAGAAATGTAATTCGTTCTCCACGTTTATTGAATATTAATGGAGAAAACTGAGCAAGGGTACTAGAAGGTGCCGATAAATAATTTATGAAATTGACTTCTCATAAATTTCATGTTGATGAAAATACATACGAGATCACATCGACATGATAATAAAATGCTCTCAAAGAAGCATATATAATTGACATTATAGTCATGAAGCACTAAATCCCTATATTTACATAACGGCAAAATGATTACTCCAGAAGAAGTACAAAATAGTTGAAGTGAAGATATTGAAATTAGAAGCAATAAACATTGAAATACATAAACATATATTAAACTTATGAAGTTTTTGGGGTGCGTCTCGAGAGTATTTAACTCCGCAACTCTGCCACCCCTTACTAGTCATGAGAGTTTACAATGAGAGATCTAAAGGATCTGAGATTCTTTTTCGCTTGACACAGATAGTCTGTGACTGACAATTCTTAAATTCCAAAGAATATTAAACTAGAATATATGCTTAAAGTTTTATAAGTAGCTCAGAAATTGTGTTGGCAGATATAAGTATTTCCCTTGCTGAATGAGAGATAAACTTATAATCTACGCATTGATCTAGAAAATTGAGCAAACCGTTAAAGAAATTATACATATTTAACAAGCGTATAGGTTTGGTATGGAAGCTACACTCTGCCCATGACGTAATATTAGAAATTTTGTTCAAAGTGTCATAACCACCTGGAAGGACGATGAAAGCATCGCTGTTGTTTACCATGTACATCATACAATCATGAAAAGATTGTTTTTGAAGCTTCATTCTAACTGGACTCATGCTGGTTTTAAATCTATGAAAAGGTATGATACGCACATTTATTCTCTAGTAATGTGCAGATGATATAAGACTATTATAAAGTCTTTAGTTGGCTCCTCCATATAGTATATCAATCTTTTGCTTGCCCAATTCACTCATATGTTGAATTGCCATATCTATATATGGAATATGACCTATTAGTTTAGATCCACCAAGAATACATATAGTTTTGAGTGAATTAGAAAAATATTTACCTCTTTGAGAGGATTCTGAAACTTCCATCTATCTTTTTCTATAATAAAGCTTCTAATATTTGTGAAAGATACATCTTTATGATCTTTGACCACTTATTTAAAGAGAAGTTTTTACAAGATCATAAATGAATTCACTATTTACTTTTGACAATGGTGAAATATATTCATGATCTAATAAATGATATCACTGTTTTCTTTTTTAATGTCGTAAAAGAAAAATGACAGATAAGATATTACCTGTTTAAAGAAATAATGCTTACTTGTCGGCAATTAAAAGATTTTTATCTTTACAAAATAAATAAAATTCTACTACATGGTACAAATATTTTCACACTCCTTTCACCTTTTCTAAGGGATAGAAATGGCTAGTAATAGTAAATTTTTATTCTATAAATACACTCACATTTCATTCAACAATTACCTCACACTCTCATAAATCTCAACACTAAGTTTTTCAAAATGTTTGAACAAATGATAATGATAATTAGCATTATTATGGTTATCGCACTTACCATATTAAATTTTAGCATGGAATATGGTACAAGTGATTTCCTGCTCCGTATTCTTGTTCTTTGTCTGATTTATTTTATGTTAGCATTTCTGATAGGAATCAAAATGAATTAGTTTCTTTGTATATTTACATATCTTTATGCTCTAAATAAAATTCTCCTTAAATTCGTATTGTTAATGGTGTGTATATATTCTCTCGAATTCCCTATCACTTGGCAATCAAAAAATATTTATATTAATTGGTATCATTTTGATATTTTGGGTAAACTGGATTTACAAATAGGATCTGTTGAAATAAATTCTCTAGAGACTATATCGTTCTTTCTCATCTTTAAATTGAAACCATAAAGCCATAAACTCACAATGCACATATTCACTAGGATGTGTCTTAAGAGTCTGTTAGATATTATGATCCAAAAAATCCTTACTCAAACCATCCTTGATGAATGCTATTTTATCTTCTCGACTTTTGGAGACAAAACCCACAGATTCTCATTGTGTGTCATAGTTCCATCGAGCACATTTATAGCATCCACCTAATCTTTTGGTTCTGTGTTTCTTTGCAAAACTACTTCTACCCATACCTGGCATATACTTGAATGAGTTTGGAAATTCACCATATAGTCGAACTTGTGCTTCGATTATAAATCGAATATCTTTTGGGATGTCATAACTCATTAACACACTCCACCTTTCGAGTCGAGATTTATAAATTCTTTTTAAGATATTTATTGGAAGAAATGGGTAGTATTTACGAAGATTTAAGAGCATTGAATTCATTAAGAAATTTGGACCTTTGTTGATATGAATATTGTGATTATCTCGATATTTTATAGACTGGTATGAAGCGTATGAAATATGCCACTGCATTTGAATAGTAAATAGTATTATCAAGAGTGCGATCTACTCTACTGTGTTTGGAAGCTGTATTTGAATAGTGGCTTAATTTGAATATCACCGATAGATGATGTGATATGTCGGTAATTTATCTACATGTTAAAATAAATACCTCATGCTGGATATAACTATTTTTATAATAGATATAAGTATCTTCCAGGTACAGATGTTAATGTCAATTGGATCATATCGGTTTAAGTAATAATAAAATTAATATTTCATTTGAAGAAACAAATGATTTTTTCGTTAACTATTCTCGATTAATGGGAATTTATTACTAGCAAAAGTTGGAAATGAATTCTTAATAATTTTGGAATATATGGAGATGAGATATATATGGGCCCACTCACCTTCCATGTGTGCTACTAGAATTTATGGATCCACTAGATAGTCACATGAGTATATGACTCGTAACTGGAAGTTTACGAGGTGATTTGCTCTCAATATGAGCACAATTTTCAAATCAAATGATAAAGCTAGTAAGATATCCCAATAATATGAATAGATCATAGAATGATCGAATATGCTCATACGAGTGGGATATCAATTGATAAACTATTAAAAGTCCTCCAGTTCATATCGAGAACAGAGTGCAAAACAATATGAACTCCCTTATTGAAATTAAATATTTATACCAGTTGTATGGGTTTGATTTCAGATTTTTCTCCGCATGAGGGGGAGTATAGATAGTTGGAAATATTATATCATCACAATCGAAATAAGAACTTGAAAGATAAAATATATAATAAAGAATTATAAACTACATATTCTTCGATAAATCAAAAGCATTAAGTATTTCCCCAAATAGAAATATCAAATGGATGGTATAGGAGGCATATACTTTCAAAGAGTATATAGACATAATTATTGTCTATAAATCCTTGGAGAGGATTGGTTATGAGATATCTCAATAAATTAAATTGTTATAGGGAATGATATGAAATTGAAAAGTGTCGACACACAATAAAAGAATAGCGCTAAGAATGATTACTGATAATGAGGATATTAAAACTTATCGAAAATTATCAATGTTGATATATAATGAAAATACTAATATGTGGGTTTGATGAAAAATGAGATTGGCACTCCCAAAGAAGTTTTGATTATATTACTAATACATTCAGTGACTTAAAACAATGGTATTGTTGTGAAATAAATTCATAATCTGTACCCTTTTCCTTAGTTGTGGTTTTTATCCTAAAGGGTTTTTCCAAACAAGGTTTTTAATGAGGCAGCCTGGTCATAACTAATATAAAAGAGATTTTTACATGAACTAAAGATAATGGGTTTGAATGTATCGATTGCATGTAAGCGCTGAATATGATATATTATGCGATAAATACGAGATATCTTAAAATCTTTATGAAGAGTATTAGCTGATTTATATGATATACTCGTACAAATCTCAGAAGAATTTTGAGATGCCCGAAGCATACTTATAAAATACGTGTTACACTATTTTCCCTTGAATGAGGTTTTGTCCCACTGGATTTTACTAGCAAGGTTTTTAACGAGGTAACTTAAAGGTGTATATGAATAATGTACTATTTTTCCTTCATAAGGATTTCTCCCATTGGGTTTTTCCTAATAAGGTTTTAACGAGGTAGATTCATGATATGATGAGGAATAAAGATGAAATTAATACAGTTCCTCAAAGATATGAAATAAGATAGAGTAGTTGTACTCTTTTTTCCTTCGATCAAGTTTTTCCCACATGGTTTTCTTGACAAGGTTTTAATTAGGCAACACATGATTACTCCTACAAGAATGCTCAATATGAGGGGGAGCAGATTTACGCTTCCATATTTCTCAGCTTTTGTCCCACAGGGTTTTCCTAGCAAAGTCATGGTACAACAATTTATTATCGACACAAGATCCACTACAAACAATTTGGAAGTATCTCTGCACATTGAGTTTTTCTTCAATAGGTTCACAAGACATTTATGTAAATAGTCATTCGAGGGGGAGTGTTATAAATAATGCACAACCACTTTACTATGCATGCATAGTAAATGTAATTATTATTGTTAGTTTGAATGACTATTTTGCCCCTGATGAGATTGTATAATTATGATTGTACCATTGGAAGTTTTCCTATAAATAGGGCTTCAGTTATAATGAAATATATACCTGAGAATTTCTCTATATACTTTCTATGTTTTCTCTCTAGTTCATAACAAACTTTGAATAATCCACAATTTTAATACATAATTAATAATTTAAACGAATTTTAGTTCAAACATAAACTTAAATACTCATCACTCATTTTTCTCTTGATTCCTGTCCCCAAAAGAAAAGGTACGTAACTTAGTCTGTTGTTTTTGACGTCCATTGTTCCGAATAGAGGAGCTGTAGAACTTTCAGAAATAGGCCAAAAGAAATAGTATTAGTTTATGTGTTGTCACAAAATAAAATAGGAAAATAAGGGAAATTCTTGAAATAAGACTACTGCACAAAAAAGACGCGATGTAATAGAAATCATTCACCATATATAGACTAAAAGCTCATTTATATAGGCCCTCAATATGTCTATTGGGTATTGGCCGTAGAGGTTTCTTAGTGAGGATTCTCAGAAGCCAATTAGCATGGATCAAGATAATTGGCCATATTCTTAGAAGCCATTTAGAATTGGGTCAAGAGAATGGGCATGGTGTATTTTCTTGCCCATATATTCAAATAGAATTAGATGAAGGTGAACTTGAACATGGGTAATTTCTCGCCAAGTGTTTTATCTGATTTCATTTTTCAATCATAAACTTTAGCCACCTGATACGACATCAAATATTCACGTCAGCTATATGTAGGTATTTATGGTAATTTGGGTAAGCGACCTCATTTCTCGGAAGAAACACTCTTTCTGAGAGCTGGGTGAGCTGTTCTAAGTAGTCACGACTTGAAGTATGAGAGTGGTTAGCTCTTATACAGGGTAACGGGCTCTTATGGCATGAGTTTTATTATACCAGCTCGATGCCAAGTGGCAGCTTAGCATCGAGTGTTGGGCTTTATGGTTTTTGGGACTTAACGGGCTAATATGGGTTGTTTTGTGGGGTCCCAACGGACTGTGTTATAGAAATAATTACAGGCTCAGGCCTATTCTGGTAATTTAGCTAGAGATCAATTATTTATGGGAACTTAGCATATAGGAGAAATCTTAATTCTGATTCGGTTGTAATATTTATGGTATTATAGTATGAGAAGGGAACCCTAGCTTGGGGAACACTTCTCTTATCTATATAAATAGGACTTAGGCCTCATTAGTTTATTCTAAGTTGATTTGATTTTGCACACTATTGAACTCTCGAATCTCTCGCTAAGCATCGGAGGGCCTACGTTGGGGCCGTCCACCGCCTTGTCTTAGGTTTTGTCTTGCAGGATCGATCAGATCGCCAGGAGGCTCTTGGAGATCAATCAGGTCGCTGTGACATTATTTGAAGCTATTTAGGTCACTGACTTCATATTTCAAGTCAGTACCCTATATTTTTTGAGGCACCAATCTTTTTGGTCGCATCAAGTGGCGCTGTCTGTGGGAAAGGGGGACATCGAGTCCTTGAGCAAAAGATGTGAGAATATTCGCAAATGCAATATGAAAGGAAGAACCATGCCACCTAGGGTCCTGGATTTTGTTCCTGGATCAAGCAAGTGAAAGGGGGTAAACAAAAATGCAGACAAAGACGGGCTAGCGAAAGAGGGGCCAATACCTCACCTGGAAAAAATGCCAATCCCAAATCCCAGCACCACACCACCACCTTTGACGGGAAAAGCAAAGGCGAATAAGCCGGAAGGAGAACCTCAGCAAGTGACTTTTAAGGTCACCAGGAAAAAGGCTATTTATATAGGAATGAAAGAATGGATGGAGTTGCCCAAGAATAAATCTTGTCATATTAATAAAGAATTCCTTGAAGATTTACTGGGATTCATACCTCCAGAAAAGAAAGAAGAGCTGGATAAGTTCCTGGCAGGCGGACTGGAAACAAACAATAAGAGGAAGGGGAAGGCTGAGGAGAACAAAGCCGAGTAAACACTGGGACAAATCAACATGGAGCAAGACAAGGTTAGAGTTTCTTCATCGCGGGAGCCATCCCGAAAAATGCAAAAAAATTCAAGCAAACGTAGATATACGAAGTTCTACATGTCATCATCGGAGGATGACTATTCCAAGAATCGCTTACACATGAATGGTAGGTCGCATGGGCGAATGTACAAACTAAGGAAGAGAAAGAAGTTGGGATCATGACACAAATCTTACGAACGCCGGGGCTGAAAGTACGATACACAAACTAATGATGATAAGAGTGATGAATCATTCGAGAATTACGAATTCCGTAAAGGATCTTACAAACAGTGAGGTTGCCGACAGAATAAAAGGGAAGATGTTGAAATGGGACCTAGAAATAAAGCATTCAGAGACATGCCAGAGGCTCTTTTAGCTCTATAAAGACAAATGGATGGAAATAGGCCGGATGAAGAGAAGGGGCATCCTTTCTCAGAAGATATATTACAAGCCAAACTACCTAAGGGGTACAAGACATTGGAGTTTCAGTATCATGGGTTGATAGACCCTACTCGACACATGCAGCTTTTTTAGAATGAGGCAATCTTACATAAATATACGGATGCTGTGGCATGCCAAGCTTTCTTATCAACTTTAAGGAGAATAGCACAAGACTGGTTCCATCAGTTGACACCGGGGAAGATCACCAGCTTTCGAGTGTTAAAGGCCACCTTTTTGAAGCAATTTGCCAGCGTTAATCACCACACAGAAACAACACAGTCTCTTTTCACAATGGTGCAATGGCCGGAGGAAAGCTTGAAACATTATCTTACTCGATTCACTAGTTCTACACTAGAGGTACCTATAGCTACAGACGAGATGAAAGCTGGGGCACTACACCAAGGGTTACGGAGGGAGGATCTACGTAAGTCTCTAGCCAAAAAAGCTGCGCGAACGTATGGTGAGGTTTTGGAAAGATGTGAAAAGTATATACAAGTGGAGGAAGATAAAGAGGATCATCTTTTACGGTTTGGCACGGAGGTCGCGGAGACCGGAAGTAATATACCTAAGTGGTCAAAAATCAGAAGTGAACTACAGTGGGTAGTACGCGGGCTCTTAACTACTAATACAGGTAGGCGATCAGAACCTAAAGTGGATATGAGAGATTGGAGAGATGAGGATTTCACACCTTTGGCATATCCTTGAGCAAAGGTGTTTACTATCATGGAACGCTTACTAGCTAACAACATAAAATGGCCGGAGACTGACACACAGATTCCTACTAATCCCAGGTCGGATTTCTTTTGTTTGTTTCATAATAACTATGGTCATTCCACAGAAAAGTTCAGATATCTTTAAGAGGAAATCAAGAGGCTCATCAAAGCTTGACATTTAAAGGAAGTCATATACAAAGACCGAGAAACCACGCGATCTATTGCGAACATTGCCCCCACCACCACCAGAGGGTCCACCTCAAAACTGGGTCGAAAGACAGCCACAACTGGGAGGTCAAAAATAGAATGATCAGAGGAGAGCAGGAGGGAATAAAGGAAGAATTAACATAATCTTAGGAGGGCCAACAGATGGTGATACGAACAACAGACGGAAGAAACATGCCAAGTCAGCTCGACCTGGACCATGGGAGGTCGCTTTCATAAGTAGGCGACCTCAAAAGTCAGGACATATCATCTCTTTTGGTCCTGATGAACGACATGGGCTGCAGGAAAATCATAATGATGCACTGGTAATTGAAGCCAAAATAGCAGGATATGAGGTGGGAAGAATATTTTTAGACAATGGGAGTTTTGTTAACATAATATACTCAGACTGCCTGGAACAAATGAGGTTAGAGATGAAGGTGCGATTTGTGAATACACCCATCTACGCTTTCAATGGAGCACATGTTATTACAGAGGGCGAGTTGACACTTTCAGTCTTATTGGGTAAGGGCGAATTACATGCAAAGTCGGACTTGAAGTTCTTAATCATTCAGTGAAGGTCGGCATATAATGCAATATTAGGGCGACCTGCTCTTAATGTATTCTAGGAGATAACCTCTACATATCATATGATTATAAAGTATCCCGTGGGAGATAAAGTAGGGGAGGTTGTGTCTAAACAACACGTCGCCAAGTCGTGTTATCAGATGACGGTCAGTAAAGGTTTGAGTGACAATAAGCGAGAAAGGAGGGAAGATGTGCAGGAAGGAGTGCTTAGTTCTAAGAAAAGAAAAGAACATGAAAATTTTATTCACCCACATGAAGAGTTTATGGAGATTTCGTTGGAGGAAGGTCGCCCAGAGTACACTACGAGGATATGGACCCAAATCACAGAAATAATAAGAGATGATCTGATAGCGCTGCTAAGAGAATTCCGAGACATTTTCGCTTTTGGGGACGGAGAATTGGTAGGGGTATCCCCGCAGGTCGCTCAACATCACTTGGATGCAGATCCATAGGCGAGGTCGGTCAAACAGAAAAGAAGACATTTCAGGGCAGAGCTGGATAAAGTAATTGAAGAAGAGGTGCAAAAGTTATTAAAAGCAGGCCATATTCGAGAAATCCAATTCCTAGAGTACTTGTCCAACATCGTAATGGTACCTAAATAAAGCATGTCCGAAAGATCATTTCCCACTGCCACGAATTGATCAACTGGTGGATTCAACCTTTGGATGCGAGCTATTGAGCACGATGGATGCTTCACATGATATCATCAAATACAATTAGCAAAGGAGGACCAACCTAAGGTATGTTTTTCCACCTCGACAGGAACTTATTGCTTTGTGTCTATGCCGTTTGGCTTAAAGAATGAAGGTGTGTCCTACCAATGATTAGTTTACAAGATGTTCAAGGACCTGTTGGGGTCCACCGTGGACGTTTATGTGGATGACATGTTGGTGAAGAGCAGGAAAGCAAACTCTCATGTGGAGGACATAAGAAAAGCTTTTGCCATACTTAGGCAATATGTGATGAAACTCAATCCAAAGAAGTCTACATTCGGTGTGCGATCTGGGAAGTTTTGGGGGTACATGGTAATCCAGAAAAGGTGCGAGCTATTTTAGAGATGCCACATCCTCGGACGTTACACGAGGTTTAGGTATTAACAGGTCGGATCGCAGGCCTTAGCCATTTTATTTCCAGGTCAGCTGAGAAAGGTGTATATTCTTCAGAACACTTAGAAAGGGATCCAAGTTTTAGTGGACCAAGGAGGCGGTGGAAGCTTTCGAAAAGCTTAAAGAATACTAAGAGGAAATACCACTTCTAAATAAGCCAATTCCAGGATAAGACCTGATTTTGTATATATCTGTTGGAGAGGCCGCAGTGAGTTCAGTGCTCATCAGGGAGGAAGAAGGCATGCAGAAGCCTATTTATTACATCAGCAGAATGTTAAGGGTGTGCCGAGCTAAATTATTATGACCTGGAGAAAGGGGGTTTTGCACTGATCTATACGACAAGAAAGTTGCGGCCTTATATTCTGGACCACAGGTGAAGGTACGCACCAACTTAGCTCTTAAGCTAGTCTTGAGTAATCCGAATATATCAGAAAGGCTGGTGAAATGGGCAATAGAATTAAGTGAGTATGATGTGGTATACGAGTCTCGAACAACTATCAAGGAACAAGTGCTCGCGGATCTCTTACAGGAGATGACAAGCTCGGGGAATATGAGGAGGAACAAAAAACATGGCTTCTGCATACGGATGGATCAACTATGGCCTCAGGAGCTGGACTGGGGATCGTATTAACCAGCCCAGAGGGGGAGAATCTGGATTTCACGATAAAATTAGGGTTCAAGGTATCTAATAATGAGGCAGAGTATGAAGAATTGCGGTAGGGGATTAAGATGGCAAGCAGCCTGGGAGCGAGAAAAATTAAACCTTATACAGATTTCCAGTTGGTAGCTCATCAGTTTAACGGATCTTTTGAAGCAAGGGAAGAGCTTATGTTGGAATATACAAAAAAGCTACGGTAAGAGGTTGTGCAATTCGAAGAGTTTAAGCTGGAACATTTACCACGGGCCGATAATACCCGGGTAGATCAACTCGCTCGGATGGCAGGAGCACTGGGAATTTGTGATACAAGAAAGATTACTTTGATGGAACTGAGCCATAGTACCATGGATAAAGGAATGGAGATGATGGAGATTGAGATAAAGGATGATTGGCGAACGCTAATTCGGGAGGTTCTTGATAAGGCGATGACAGGAGACACTCGATTATCTACCAGGGAAGCTCGAATAGCAGCTCGCTTCTGTTTAATGAATGAAGACCTGTATAAAAGGTCGCGTTTTGGCCCTTATTTAAAATGTTTAGCCAAAGAGGAGGGGTTGGAGGTTGCAGGAAATCCATGAGGGTTATTGAGGTGATCATGTGAATGGCAGAGCACTGGTTGAGATAACATTGTGAGACGGTTTATTTTGCACAATGGGGGATTAATATCGTAGGACCTTTTCCATAGACACCTGGGAACAAATAATATTTGGTGGTCGCGTTAGATCATTTCACGAAATAGGTGGAAGCAGAGGTGGAAATGGGCATAAGCGAGTAGTATATGATGAATTTTATTTTTAACAATATTTTTTGCAGGTGTGTTGTCCCTCGGGTGTTAGTCTCAGACAATGGAACCCAATTCAATGGGCAGAAAATCCAGGATTGGTGCAAGGAGATGGGGATGAAGCAACGATTTGCTTCTGTGTTGCATTCGTAGGCTAATGGATAGGTCAAGTTTATTAATCGCATTATTGTACAGGGACTTAAGTTGCGGATTGAAAAAGCGGGAGGAACTTGGCATGAAGAGCTAGCTTCGGTTTTGTGGGCTTATCGAACAACCCCTCTAACTTCTACAGGTAAATCACCTTTCAGTTTGGTCTATGGTAAGGAGGCTATCATTCCAGCCGAAATAATGGGGGGGGGGGGGGGGGGGGGGGGGGGTCACAATGATTATCGACCTTTAATGTGGAGATAAACAAGCGGTTAGCAAGAGGCGCTATTGAAACGATTGAAGAAATACGGGAAAAGGCTGCAGCGCGGGTGGAACGATATAAGAAACAAATTCAGGCAGCTTTTAATAAATGTGTCAAATGATGGTACTTCCAGGTCGGAGACCTAGTATGGAAGCGGGCTGATGCAATATACAACACCAAGAAGCTGGATCCAAACTGGATCAGGCCGTTTAAAGTTATCAAGGTATTACGAGGGGGGGCGCATGTGCTGGAAAATGCAAAAGGGAAAGCTCTACCTAAAAGCTAGAATATCTGTCACTTGAAAAAGTATTATGCCTAGCTCTTTTAATAGAGGCCTCCTACTTTCGTATTATTTTTATGGACTGACGCTTTTACAGGTCGGTGATGGATTTTCTTGAACCCTTAGGGTCGGGCATCTATTTATTTTCTGGAACCCTTATGGGTTTGCACCTATTTATAATGAATAATGGAAACTTTGGGTCACTTTCTAGTATTCTTGTGGTTTTATGGTTCTATGGATAAGGGAATGAATGGTTTGGTGGGAGAGCATGTTTGACCTACATGTTCTTTCACGACCTTGAATATGTTTAATTTACATATTTGAGGTCGCTTTTGGGGAAGATATGTTTGATTTACATATTTTTCCCAAACACTGTGTTTGTGCAGATATATATGTGTTCTTGATTTATGTGTAGGGACATTTTTGTTTTATATGTTCTTACTTATTATTTGAATTTTTCTGGTTTACATATTTTGGGATGTCCTCGAGCATGTTTGGTTTACATGTTTGAGAATATTCTGGAGAATACATGTTTGACTTACATGTTTTGTTCTAGCTTTTGTTTGCGTGATTTATGTCTGGCTTTGGTTTTTAAAGTTTTATTTGATCTTGTGTGAATTTATTAGGTCTTAAATGACTTGTTGTACTTGGTTTATATGTGTTCTTGGATATATTTGATTTACATATCCTAGAAAGGTGATATGTTTGATTTACATATCTTCTTTTAAAACATAAACATGTTTGGCTTACATGTTGAGGAAACAAGATGAGGTTATGAAGTGTGTTACGAGACCTATAAATATTTGAGGTTAAGGTATGGGGACTTGGGTAACAAGTTGTTTCTACCCTGCTTGTAATAATTTGGGGAATTGAAGGATTCTTGTCTTTTGAGGCTTACTGTCATTGTGAATTAATTTGCATGGTTGAAATATGGATTGTTTGTATTTTTGGGTGATTTGTTATGGTAGGTGATGCATAATATACATAAGAGTGAGATTTTTCATACATAGTTTTTAAAAGTAAGCAAAGAAATTAAAAGTCTTGGATTACAAGGGTTAAGCTATATCAAAACTGAAAAAACCAAAAAGTAAGCAATAAAATTAAAAGTCTGTAGACTAAAGCCCCAATTAGGGGTGAGCAAAAAACTGAAAAACCAAAATAACCGACCGAACCGAAATGAAACTTTCGGTTCGGTTCGATTTTAAGTAAATTTAGTTCGGTTTTCGGTTTGGAGTCTAAAAAATCAGTTATTTCAATTCAGTTTGGTTTTACAAATAAATTTCGCTTTTGTTTTAACCAAAATATAATTAAAAAATAAAAAGAAATAATTTTTATATTACTTATTGTTATTTTTTATTAACTCGGTCTGTTTCGGTTAATTCGGTTTTAAACATATTTTCAGTTTAGTTCGGTTTGCAATTTTATAAATATTCCAGTTTTTGGTTTTTCGGTTTTAAACTTTTTGGTTCGGTTTGAAAATTTATGCAAAGCTTGGTTTTGGTTATTTTGGTTCAGTTCGGTTTTTGGCCAAACCAACTGAATGCTCTCCCCTAGCCCCGATATATATAATAGCGAATATTACGTTTTATTCGCATTTGTGTAAATGGAAAAGTAGGGAACCTTTTGAATTGGTATAAAGGGAAGTGTTGAAGAATATATATATATATATTGATAGGGCAATATATACGCCAGACCTGGTTTGGGGTAGCTCTTACTCAGAGTAGTTAGATAATTAAGAAAGGGCTAGAACGACTCTGTATTAGACGAAGATCTAAGCAACCCTCCTGAGAAAACAGAATATCAGGAAGAGGTGGCTATCACTCAGGATTCCTCCTGTCTTAGACATCTTGAAGAGGTCGTTAACAACTCGGAAATTATGCTGGGCTGGAGAAAGTGCTCTGCTAGGAGGATTACGGGACTGACGTCAAGTCTGATACCGATGTTGAAGTAATACAGACTGAGGAAGATCTGGAACAATGAAGACCTGACTAAAGTCAAGTCTGACATTAATACCGAGGTGATACAGGAGAAGAAAATAAGGAAGACCTGGGACAGGGGAGACCTGTTTCACAGATTTCCAGCAAAGAGACAAGTGGGACCACTTGTCAGAATTTATTGCATAACAGCCCTTGATTCGCGACATGTGCTCCTGAGATCCAGGCTGGGGTCCCCATCAGGAGAAACTATAAATATCTCAGCCCCAAGGCTGAGAGAGGTATGCCATTCTCTTAAGCTTTTCTTGCTTTCTTTCTGGAAAACACCTCAAACACTTATTGACTTAAGCATCGGAGAGGTTTCCACCGGAAAATTACCGGTGGTCCTTTCTAACTTGTGTGTGTGGTGCAGATCAGGCGGGTGTTCAAGGTTCCAAGCTTTCTCAGCATTGGTCATTTTTTGGGTTGAAGCAATTGGCGCCATCTGTGGGAAATATGGGCTAAGACGTGAGCTCCTTTTCCATGGCTTCTGACGGATTACGAAGAAACTTAGTGGGGGAACTTGGTGAAACACCCATTTCCGCCACGCCGTGGGATATGCCGTGATCGGCAGAGACACCCCAGGCACGGCCTCATGGAGTCGGGCCGTCAGCGCAGGTTGCAACAGGCACCGCTCCATCCTCCTCTGGCGGACCAACGCCTGTTGCTGGCAGCCTGCTGAATGACGCCTTGCTCAGGCAGTTATCAGAGCTAATCGGCAAGGCCGTAGAGGCGGCAGTTGAGAAAAAATTCGCTGAGGTTTCGACGCCACCGACTGGTGCGCGGCCAGATCGGACGATCCCGGTGGCAGACACCGAGCCACTGCGCAACCAGCGCATGGATCGGACTCCTCTTCAGGATAGAGAGGAGCTCCTCTCCACTTCCGATGGTGAAACCTCAAGCCAGACTAATCCAGGTCTGGCTGAACAGATGCAGAGTTTTCAAAAAGAGGTGCGAGAATTCAAGAGGAAATTGACGAGTACTGGTGCCGTGCCAGCGCGGTGGGGCACCCCTTTCACTGAGGAGGTCATGCGTGATGACGTACCAGCTTCATATCGCTCCTTGGGCTTCAAGTATATTGGAACCACAGATCCGTCGGACCATCTCAGTCCCTTCAAGATCGCGGCAGCTCTGCATAAATTTTCAGACGCTGTTATGTGCCGGGTCTTCCCAATGACTTTTACCAAATTGGTGCGGCTCTGATTTATCCAGTTGCCGCCTCGTTCTATCAGTAATTTTGACGAATTCAGTTCAGTCTTCCTGCACTAATTCACGAGCTGCAGGAAGTACCAGAAAATGCCACTTGAACTTTTCAGCTTGAAGCAGAAAGAGAACGAGAGCCTACGTGCCTACATCAACAGGTTTACAACGGCTAAGTTAGAGGTACCCTCTGCGTCAGTAGAGCTGTTGGTAAATGCTCTGGCACAGGGTCTGAGGAGAGGAGGATTTTTCCAATCGCTGGTGGTGAAACCAGCTCTGAAATTTGGAGAGCTCTTGGAGAGAGCGGAGAAGTATATCCATTTGGAAGAAACTTTGAAAATCAAGGAAGAATGAGAGAAGAAGAGGGAAAGGTACGATAGAGATGAAAGGGCAGCAGTGAAGAAGCCCAGGCCAGATCTGTCTGGAGGGAGACCTCGTTTCGACAGATATACCCCTTTAGCGACGCCGCAAGATGAAATTCTGCAGGTAATAGAAAGGCATCCAGACCTAAAATGGCCTAAAACTTATTCGCAGAAGCCTATGAAGGAAAGATCTGACCGATTTTTTTGTTTCCATAATGAGTATGGACACGATACTGATCAATGCACTCATTTGAAAGATGAGCTGGAAAGAATGGTTCAGGCTGGGCACCTGAAAAAGTATGTCCGCTTGAGGAAGGAAGAGGCCAGATCTGGTCGCAGTGGTTATGACCGACCCCAACAAGGCAAGAGAGATCAGGATAGAAGACACACTGAAGGAAAAAGGTCTGATCAGGCCCAGGTCATTCATGGCGAGATTCAGATGATCACGGGCGGAGAGCTGGAAGAGCACTCCAAATGGACGCAGCATAGCTATGTTAGGGCTGTGAAGGATCTAATTAGGAAATCGCGTGAGGTGGGGCAAATGGCATCTACCCCGAACATTTGTTTCGGGTCGGAAGATGGAGATGGCATCTTGGCCCCACACATGGACGCTTTGGTTATAACAGCAACCATCGCCAACTATAATGTGCGGCGAGTTTTCGTTGATACGGGAAGTTCCGCTGACATTCTATTTTACGATTGTTTCCAAAAGTTGAAGTTGGATGTCGAGTTGGAAGTGGTGACTACCTCTCTGGTCGGGTTTGCAGGAGGAGCTCTAAAGCCTCTGGGAGCGGTTAGGCTCTGGTGACATTGGGTGAGGAGCCATACAGGGTGACTAGAACAGTCCATTTTCTGGTGGTGGATGTGCCATCCTCTTATAATGTTATGCTTGGCCGCCCGTCCTTGAGTCAGTTCCAGGCCGTGATATCGTTTTTCCACAGGAAAATGAAATTTCCGGCTGAGGATGGAACAGGCGAGGTAAGGGGTGATCAATACGCGTCGCGACAAACGTATGTTGAATGTGTTAGAAGGAACAGTGAGGAAGAAAGACAGAGCAAGAGAGCTCGAGTGGAGCATCCACAGACAGACCCAGCTCGAAGAGAGGAGGGACTGATGTTAGTTGAGGTGGTCCCGGGTGACGATAGCCGGGTCCTTCGTGTAGGCACGACTCTTATCCCGGAGGTATTAACTGACCTGATGACTTTTCTGAGAGACAGTGCGGATGTTTTTGCTTGGTCTCCCCAACACTTGATAGGGATTGACCCAGAGGTCACTGAGCACCGCCTCAACATCAGCCCGGAAGTGAAGCCAGTTAAGCAGAAAAAGTGTAATTTCGGGCCAGAGTAAGAAGCCATTATAGAGGCAGAGGTGGATAGGCTCTTGAAGGCGGGGCACATACAGGAAATACAATTTCCGGAATGGCTTTCCAACGCAGTTTTGGTCCCAAAGACGGATGATTGGCGGATGTGTATAGATTTCCGAGATTTTTAACCGTGCCTGTCCGAAGGACCACTATCCCTTGCTAAGGATCGACCAGCTCGTCGATTCTACCTCTGGCTGTGAGCTCTTGAGCATGATGGATGCCTCGCAGGGGTATCACCAGATTAGGCTGGCCAGAGAGGACTGGAAGCATGTTAGCTTTATAACCCCGAAAGGGACGTACTGTTACGTGGTTATGCCTTTTGGCCTCAAAAATGCGGGTGCTACCTACCAGCGTCTGGTGGAAAAAGTGTTCAAGAGTCAACTTGGTCAGAACATGGAGGTTTACGTGGACGACATGCTAGTCAAGAGCGTGAGAGCAACATCACATGTGGATGACTTGAGGGAGACCTTTGATACCTTTCGGAGATACAGGATGAAGCTTAACCCTAAGAAGTGCACATTTGGGGTTAGAGCTGGGAAATTCCTGGGCTATATGGTCACAGAAAAAGGTATCGAAGCTAACCCCGAGAAGATAAGGGCCATTATGGATATGCAATCACCCAGGAACGTTAGAGAAATGCAATTCTTGGCAGGGCGGATCAACGCTTTGAGTCGGTTTGTCTCACGATCAGCAGAAAAAAGCCTACCGTTTTTCCAGGCCTTGCGCAAGAAAGCAAAGTTTCAGTGGAGTGATGAGTGTGAGGAGGCGTTTGGATTACTGAAGGAACACCTGGCCAACATGACTTTGCTTACAAAACCTGTCCAGGGGGAGCCCTTGATCCTGTACCTATCTGTGGGGCAGCAAGCAGTCAGCTCTGTCTTGCTTCGGGAAGAGGGCAAAGTACAGCGGCCAGTCTACTATTGGAGTAAGGTCTTGCATGATGCCGAAGAGAGATATGTTGAAGTAGAAAAGGCAATGCTAGCTCTGGTGGAAACTGCTCGCAAGTTGCGCCCGTATTTCCTTTCCCATAGCATAATCGTACGGACCAACCTTCGGCTAAAAGCTATAATGGACAAGCCAGAAGCATCAGGAAGATTGGTCAGGTGGATCATAGAGCTCAGTGAATTCGATGTCGAGTTTGAAGCTAGAACTGCAATCAAAGCCCAGACACTGGTTGACTTTATGCAAGAAATGACCGGCCTTCCCGCGGAAATGAAGGAGTGGACAATCTTTACGGATGGCTCTGTTAGTAACCAGGGCTGCGGGGCTGGAATCGTCTTGACAGACCCAATGGTCACATCTACCGAATTTGCCATACGATTGAAGCATACATTCTCCAATAATGCTGCTGAATACGAAGCCCTTTTGAGGGGAATCCAGATGGCAAAAGACCTAGGCGCAGAGCAAGTGTGTACTAAGGTGGATTCCCAAATGATCTGTAAACAGATAAGTGGTGAATTTGAAACCCGAGACGAAAGCATGCAGAGATATCTGGATAAATTCAGAGAATTGGTCAAAGATATGAAGAGCTGTTTGGTTCTCCAGATTCCTCGAGAAGAAAACAACAGAGCTGATTATCTCGCAAAGATAGCCAGCTCAGTCGTGGATTGTCAAGAAAGAACGATAACATTACTAAGAGCGGATGAGGAATTCGGCGCAGAACAAATCTGTTCAGTAAGTGAAAGAGACGATTGGCGCTCCCCTATTATTGCTTTCTTAGAAAAAGGAGAGCTACCAGAGGAGAAGGGAGAGAAAGCGAAGGTAAGACTCAGATCTGCTCATTTCTGTCTAGTCAAGGGGACTCTATTTAGGAGAGGGTTAGGAAGACCTTTGTTGCGATGTCTAGGCCAGAAGAGAGTATTCAGGTCCTCGAAGAGTCAATGAAGGGTGCTGCGGCAATCACATGGGGGCACGGGCCTTGGCTAATAAAATACTGAGAGTTGGATATTTTTGGCCGTCAATGAGAAAAGAGGCGGAGGCTTTTGTGAAAGTGTGAGAGATGTCAATGGATGTCTCCCCTGATCCACCAACCGGCAGAAGAGCTGATGACAATGAGCTCTCCTTGCCCTTTTTCGAAATGGGGAGTCGACCTGGTCGGTCCTTTACCGATGGCCCCGGCTCAAAAGAGATTCCTAATTGGGGCCATAGACTATTTTAGCAAGTGGGTCGAGGCGGAAGCTCTGGCGAAGATAACGGAAGAGGCGGTGATGGGATTCATCTGGAAGAATATTGTCTATCGTTTTCGCATGCCAAGGGTGATGATCTCAGACAATGGTACCCAATTTATGGGAGCCAAAATCAGAGCTTGGTGTGCCAAGATGAAAATTCAACAACATTTCACGTCTGTGTATCACCCACAAGCGAATGGTCAGGTCGAGGTGACTAATCGCATTCTTGTCTAGGGACTTAAGTCAAGGTTGGAAAGATCTGGGGGGAAATGGGTGGAAGAGCTGAATGCGACGCTCTGGGCGTATCGCACAAACCCTAAGGAGAGTACGGGTGAAACCCCCTTTAGCCTTGTCTATGGCATGGATGCTGTGGTTCTTGTAGAAATCAGCTTGGAAACTCATAGGGTGCAGAATTACGATGAATCCCAGAATGGAGCACTAATCCAAGATGCCTTAGATTTAATTGATGAGAAAAGGGACCAAGCAGCGGTGAGGATGGAACATATCGCGGACGGGTCAGAGCAGCCTACAATAAAACGGTCAGAGAGAGGCGCTTCCAAGTGGGAGACCTGGTCCTTAAAAGAGCCGATCTGGGACGGACCAAAGGAAAGTTAGACGCTGTGTGGCACGGACCACTACGGGTCGCCCAGGTCTTGGCCGGAGGAGCTTATAAATTAGAAGAACTGGATGGGACTAAGATCCCTCGTGCTTGGAATATTACTAACTTACGGAAATTCTATACGTAGTTGTAATCTTTAAATGTTTGTTTGCCTTTATTGAATAAATTTGCAGGTTTATCCTCATTCACCAGATTAAAATACGTGTGCATAATTAAAGCCAGAATTGGCTAAGGACGGATGTCCTCAATTTTTCCTGACCTGATTGTCAGCTCCAAGCCAAGATTGGCTAAGGACGGATGTCCTCAATTTTTCCTGACCTGATTGTCAGCTCAAGCCAGGATTGGCTAAGGACGGATGTCCTCAATTTTTCCTGACCTGATTGTCAGTCTAAGCCAGAATTGGCTAAGGACGGATGTCCTTGATTTTTCCTGACCTGATTGTCAGTCTAATCCAGGATTGGCTAAGGACGGATGTCCTTGATTTTTCCTGACCTGATTGTCAGTTTAAACAAGGATTGGCTATGGCCGAATGTACTCGATTTTTCTTGACCTGATTGTCTTTTTAAATCCAGGATTTGCTAGGACGGCTGACCACGATCTTCCTGACCTGATTGTTAGCTCAAGTCAAAATGGGCTAAAGGCGAATGCCCCGATTTACCTGACCTGATGGTCAGCTAAAGTACATGAGCAAAGAATGAGGCCTGATGAGGTAAATTCTGAATTGCTAACGTTGATATAAGCATGAGTTGAACGATTTGAGCAGGCTAAAAACCGATTCAAAGTTATATGAGCAAAACTGAGAAAACACATATGATAAAGCATAAAATTCACATATTTTATTAACTGCTGGAAAACGCAAAAAGCGGGTTGCACACACCCTCCAGGAAGGTGGGCAACTTTGATTACAATAAATTGTAGGAAACAAAAGAAATAGAACCCAAACATTTATCTGGGTGAAGACCTCTGATCTGAGGCCAGAGCTCGGAGAACGCTCCAAAGCTCACGCTCGGTCTCATGCAGTCGGCGGCGATACTTGTTGGACCGCTCCGCAAGGTCATGAGCTTCGCCAGCAACGACGGTCAGGCAATTTGCCGATTCGGCCAAATCCGCCTTGTCCTCTTGCAGTTGGCGGTTGATTTTTTGGAGCTCGGCCCATTCTCTTTTATAGTGACGCTTTTTCTGCCTCTTTCTCTCTAGAAGCTGATAGAGATATCCAATTTTTTCCTTGAGCAAGACCAGTTGATCAGAAAGCTTGAATTTCTCCACGATCAGGGAGATGTTTTTTCTCTTTACAGTATTGAGTTCTTCAAGCAAAGGATAAGAAGACATTTTTTCAGGTGAATGATGAAAAACTGAAGCATGCATATACGTATTTATAAAGAGGAAAAGCACGTGCCAAGGAATAAAAGTACTAGGGTTTCTGGACAACCATGAAACCCTAGAAATCCAAAGGTTGCAACACGATAAAACATCAATTATCATTAAACAGAAAAAATTCAAGTACAGATTTTGCATCAAAAAAGAGAACAGATCAGCCACACAGGCTACAACTACAGATCGGTCAAAATAAAAAAGAGCGAAAACAGACAGGCCTATCTAGATATCCCGAGCTACACCTCGGGTCGATCCTCACCAGCTCTTCCCTCTGTTTGACCCTCCGACTGAGACACCTCGATGAAATCCTTGGCAAATTGGGTAAACTCGTGTAAATAACCCAAGTTGGCGAAAGTTGGAGAATTAGCTACTACCATCGCCAAGGACAATTCAAGGGGGGGAGAAGAAGCCGAGGAGGAAGAGCAGAAGACCTGACGGATGTGGTTAGCGAAGGCCATGACATCCAGCAGGTGGAGGCGATCATCCTCGGGAACGTGAGAAAAGGAGGTGGGCTCGGAGACGCCTTCAATAGCGGCAGATCGGTCGTAAGGCGTGGAAGGGTGCTCAGCCACCCACTTGGCATGGGCATCCAGGCCTAACCCAAAGAAGACCTTTGCCTCAGGAACGAGGAGATCGTACAACTCCTCCGAGCCCAGGAAAGCTCGACGCGTAGTCTCTCAGGTAAGCTGTATTAGACGCAGCCCTTCCTCTGAATTGAGGAACTCCAACCTCCCTTCGGCTCGTCCTTCAATACGACCTCGGCCCTCTCCGTCAACCTCGCCCTCAGCTCGGGCTTGCTTGACTTTATTTTTCAGATCTTGCTCACGGAGAAGGGTCAAAGCTCGCTGTTTGTCCTCGGACTCCTTAGCCTCATGGAGTTCCGACCGCATCTGCTCCAGCTCTGCCTTCAGCAATCAATCTCCGCCTCAGCACCTTGCAGCTTAACCTGGGCCTCCCGGGCCTTGGTCGTCAGCTCTAACCCTCGTCCTTTCAAGACCTCGATCTCCTTCTTCAGGTCAACATGCAATAGGGAGCCTCGAGCCCGGGCCATCAAAGACGCCCTTTCCACCACGGCCTGGAAAGAGAAAGGGGTAAGTAATGAACTTGAGAACACTAGTGCAGAAACAGCATTCTAGAACAGAACATCCTGGTGCATCTAGAAGGGTATTTAAAATACTGTTTTGGATTAGACTTTCGAGAACGGTTTTTGAAATTACCGTTCTGGATAGACGATTTTCCAGAACGGTATTCAAATACCGTTCTGGAATGTAGACATTCCAGAACGGTATTTAAATAATGTTTTGGAAATTGTACAATCCAGAACAGTATTTTAATACCGTTCTGGAAAGTGTGTTTTCCAGAACGTTATTTAAAATACCGTTCTGGATTGTAAGCCAATCAAGAACGGTATTTATAAAACCGTTTTCAAATGTCTTGGTCAATTTAATGCCGCGTAAATAAAAATTTTTTGCCGCCCATATTTTTACTTTCCAGAACGGTATATTTAAAACCCTTCTGGATGTATTCGCCGATACAGAACGGTAAAAAAATACCCTTCTCGAAAGTTTACGATACAGAACAGTATTTTCAATACTGTTCTGGAATGTTCGTCAATCCAGAACGGTATTAAAAAATCGTACTTGAATGTCTTTCTAAAAAAAAAATTCAAAAAAAAGTCTTTACCAATTTGAATATTTTCACAATTTCTTAATCAATCTAGAACGGTATTGAAAACACTGTTCTGGATTTATTAATCAATCTAGAACGGTATTGAAAATACTGTTCTGGATTTATTAATCAATCTAGAACGGTATTGAAAATACTGTTCTGGATTTATTAATCAATCTAGAATGGTATTTATAATATACCGTTCTAGATTGTAAATTTTTTTTGTGAAAGACTTTTCAGAACAGTAATTTTAAAACCGTTCTGGAATGTTTCTCAATTCAGAACGGTATTAAAAAACCCTTCTTGAATGTCTTTCTAAAAAAAAATTAAAATTAAAAATTAGAAATATTTTCACAATTCGGCGCGGGCGGCTAAATGAAGCGGGCAGTGAAATATTTTTCAAAACTGGGTTGCCTTAACCAAAATCTAATCCCGCTCTTAACCAAAACCTCTCCCTCTCCGAATCCCTAATCGGAATCCCAGTCGCCAATCGCCACCCCGACAACTTCCTCTCCCGCCTCACCTCCACCACCGCCACGGCCTCTCCCAACGCCGCCCCTGGCTGGAGCTCCTCGACCGCTCCAGCCTTCGAAGCCCTAAAAACTCGAAAACCAATCGAAGCCCTAAAACTCTCTCTTTTCCCCTGTGAAAATTTAATTGGAATTTTAAGAGAAATGGGGGAAGACAAAGGGAAGAAGCAAAAAGTGGGAGAGCCGGAGGAAGAGGAAAACGGGACCGAGCACATCGATGGGGAGCTAGTTCTATCCATCGAAAGGCTTCAAGAAATTCAATATGAGCTTGAAAAGGTAAATCTGATTATTTTTTTTCTGTAGTAGTTATCTTGTTGATGAGGAAACCTCAGAGAAAAATTCCATCGTCTTTTGTTATTATCTTGGGTTTTTAAATAGATCCCAGAAGTTGTGTTTAATTTTTTCATTTTTTTTGCTTTCCTGTATTTTACATGTGAAGAGAAAGTCGATTTGATTTATTTTCTAATTATTATTATTATTATTATTATTATTATTATTATTATTATTATTATTATTATTATTATTATTATTATTATTATTATTATTAATGTGATTTGTTTCTTTTTCATTTTGTTGGATGTAGAAATATATATATACACATTGATGTGTTAGAAATAGGGATTGTATTTGGAACACATGTATAATTATTGTTGTAGAAATGTTGAGGTGTTTTACTGCTCTTATGGGCACAACTGTGTGAACATGTTGAGGTGTTTTGCACAACTGTCATCGTTTAGGACTCTCTAAGGTATGTGTGTGAGTGTTTTTCATGTGTGCACATGTAGTTTGTTGTGGGTTTATGATGGTTGGGTCTGGGGGTGGAGTCACTACTGGAGCCGGGGAAATTACTGTGATGGTGAATGAAGAAGATTAGAAGAAGGAATCTGCTTTTAGATTTGTGTATTACTGTTATTATAGGTAATCAATTTTGATATATGAATTGGTATTAATCTATAGCAATTGTTCTTTGTCGCAAGTGATAGCCTATTGATATGATGTGGTTTTGTTTTATACAGTGAGTTGTCTTGAATGATTGAGTTCTTTTTTTCAGAAAAAGTCGAGTTAAATGTTTGGTCAAGTCCCCAATTTATATTGATTATTCTTTTCTTTCAATTGTAAATATTTATGATCAAATTAAGTGTTTATTTTAGTGTAGACTGAAAAATGAAAAATATCACCATAATTGTAGTTTTGTAGTTTTCTTGTGAAGAATATGAGATGTAAGAAATTCAGATTTGTGTCTGATAATATAATGATACTTATTGAAAAAGGGGCGAAATGTAGATTTTTTGGTGAGATCGACGCTAAAGTCTCTTATTTGAATTTTTTTTATTAATGAGTTTGTAGACTAATGCTTCTCTTTAAGGGAAGATAGAATTATAAATTATTAATTGCAACACTCTCCTAATATTTTAAGTTGTATCTCATTATGTTTGACATGGAAAATCAGATATATTTATAAAAGATTCATTTATGTTTTAGAGTTATAATTCTGTTTTAAGTTCTCACTTTAAATTATTGAATGAACCTATGAAATAGCTTGTACCTCATGTAGGATGATGAAGAAGGGATGTTTCTGGGTCTCTTTTTGTCCCTTTGCTTTGTCGTATCTTGATGTATAATTAATGTTTTTACTTAGTTTATCAACCTATCACAATTTCTTAAAAAATGAATGGGCAGAAGAACCCCTTAGGATAGGAAGAGCTCCAGGCAACTTGCTATTATTCATTTTCTAGTAGCTTGATTGTACATGCTTTGAAACAAAGTGAAACTCAAATCAATTTTTATTTAAAAATAAAATAAAATGTGGCTTTGGCCTTTGTTGAACTCATTTCAGATAGTAACCTAATTGTATAATATCTATGTTTCTTTGAAAAAGTTATGAAAAACTTACACATTTGTTGCTAAGATCTTCTCAAGTTGCAAATCGCTTCAATGGACAGTGATAACTAGTACTGCTCATTACCAGAAAAGTAGTAGTCTACCTGATCAATTACTTTGTATAAGTTTAAATATATTTAAACTTTAGATCTATACAGTTGATGTCTCTTAGAATTGATATATTATATTGTTATTATGTGATACTTTCAAATTCTCGAGTGGCTATGGGTTGATTATATGATCGCCAAGTACATAAAATATTGCAAGTTGTATTAAGCTTTTATCATTTTGTAGGACTTGTATGCTGATTTGATTTGGCATTTGTGGGAATGCAGATGGAGGTACAGTCAACGTTGGAGCCCAGTGCAGAGGAGCAGAGATAGACATATTGAGAAAATATCCATGATGACCTCCAAACCGGTGTTTATTATGTAAACCACTGTGATAACCCATTCAGAAGAAGTTGACGATATCTGATAACCCGTCTTCTTGTAATGTTCTTACAGTTTCAAAGCCTCAAGGGTCTAAGGTCACTCTTACCCGACGTTATTGCTCTACGCCTGCAAAGCCTATGAAATTCAATAAGAAACGCAAGAGGACTGGTCCACTGACCACTCGTGCCTCCCTTAGAGATGAGATACCCAGAGGAAGTGCAAGAGGACTGATACTGAAGAAGCTGCCAGCATTGGTTCGACAGGAGCTGCCATCGGTCATACACATGGCGTTAAAGGAGTCTTTCTCTCATAGGTTAAGAAAATAAATTCATTTGTCCCCAGCTTACACTAGATGATTTATTTTTCCGCAAAGGATGGTTCTTATTGTATGGTTCTTATCGTGATATTGGGGAAGTGATACAATGCAAAACTTGTGTTGGGCTATGGGCTGATGAATTATATTTTTCTTTTGGTGGTCATATGAAAATCATGTAATTTCGGAGCATCCCTTTTTCTCACAATTTTGTGACAGTGTGGTGTTACTGCGGCCGATCCGTTATCACCTATATGGGGTGCCAAATCCTCTAAGTGTCCTCGAAACCCAGTCAGGATGTTCAAATGTTGTAAAGAGGATGCACTGGAGTCCAATTGTATTCGCCTTCTAAAGACTGATGAAATGTGAGTTAATTTTTTTTTCCATAAACTTTACATATACTTAAACTGTGATTAATGTTTCACGAGTTTTGGATCTCAGTCGTAATATTGAGAGACTGCTTGCAGGTCCCGACTTGTTTATGGATTCTGAGGTTAACTTATAAAAACATTACATTGTGATTTCATTAAGTGCATTTTCTATACAACCAATTGATGTGCACTTTGCTGTTTTACTTTGAAAGCCTGAAATATCGAGTGTTGCTATTGACCAGGCAGGGAGGAATAAGTCAAGCTTCGATTTAAATGATGGGATTAAAGAGTTGAACAAAAACATGGAAAACGAGTAGTTGATGGGAGTTTATCAAGAGAAATGTAAACGCTTGGATATTAAGATTGTAAGTTTGATTTATCACTCTCTTGTTATTTTTTCTTCATGTTAATATATAT
>BMAC01000148.1:295043-314808 GCA_014905375.1 Phtheirospermum japonicum | reverse complement strand
TTGATGAAACTGCCTCGGAACTTTGCGAACAGTCGATCGACAGCGTCGTCCAGAATGCCAAAACTTCCTGGAATGCAGTCGATCCTGGGAGTTCAGTCGATCGACTAGAATTGCAGTCGATCGACTGCACTTCCAGTCGGTCGACTGAATTTCTGCAACCGGCTCGATTTCTCGTTCTTTTCACGTCCGACGGTTTATCGAGACTCGTCCGTTGCGCTCCCTTGCTTTGTCCGTCCATTCCCGAGTCGAGTGAAAATGATCCCAAATGAGCGTGGTCCCCGCTTGGACGTCCTACGGCCAATAGAAAAATGAAAAAGTAAAAAACTACGAAAACTAATAATAAAACGTACAAAAACTAAGAAAACCTAGAAATAACGAAAAACGGCCAACTCGACTCCTAAAACACCTAAAAGCAAGCGAAACACATGCAACGTGATACAAAAACGATAGCAAAAATATGTGCAAAAAGATGCAAATCAACCACCCCACACTTAGAACAGTTGCTTGTCCTCAAGCAAAACTAACGTAAATTTACAAAATTACCCCCGACCAACCCTTAACCAATGCACAAAATAATTTTAGACGTCGTACTCTACGTTGCTTGTTAGCTTTGGTTAAAAGGACGACAATGTGCGTTGTTAAGGAAATTTAGATCGACTCCAGAAACCTAAAAGAACTTAAACAATTCACCAAGTCAGTCCCCCCGTCCTTGACTCGGCTAAGGTCTATTCCCGCTCGAACCGTTAATCGGCTCCCTACTAGCCAAGATCATTTACACCTCTCTTTATAAATATATACTAAAAGCCGAAAAGGAAAATGTGTTATTCAACAACTTCAAGGATTTATAACGTATCCTTGTTTATTCGTCTCTTTTTTTTTTYYTYYTYTTTTTTTCTTTTTCTCTTTTTTTTTGGTACCATAGACGTAAGGTACTTGAATAGTAAATAAGAATGAAAATATGAAGCTTACAAATTTCTCGATCGAGCACGTGGAGYAATTGAYGACTCCAAATTACAAAACAAAAACCTATAGAGAGTGTTTAATGACGAGGGCTAGTCGAGGCACTAGTTCTAAACGAGCACAAGGATAGCACGAAGCTAAAACCGAACGGAGATCCCAACAAGTTAAACCACCTAAGTCCACTAAATTCGATCGAAGATCTAAACACCCTAACAAATCATCAAAAACCGCGTCACTTCGCCAAGGGTCCAAGCAATAATAGCACACACATTTCTCAAATTAACACAAGCAAGCATACGACAAAAATAAAAAAAACCTAGGACGAACTCTAACCACCCCACACTTAAAATCTAGCAATGTCCACATTGCGTATTTAAGCTAATAAAAGTGGTAAAAAGATGTAGGGAAAAGAGAACGCCCCTATGTCCATATAAACAAATATTTATTATTTGAATTTAATAAATATTAGTTAATTCGAATTACCTTGGAGGAAAGATAAGATTTTCTTAGGGCATTTCTCGATTTTTTTCCCAATATGTTTGTCCGCAACGTGTTTCTAATTAAAGAGAGCTTAGAACCCGATATCTACTATACAAAATTGTTTTGAACATTATATCCAGATTTCAGCTTCATCCAATGGTTATATTATGTGTAATTCTATTTTTAAAAAGATTAGGGAAATAGTTTTGGGAAACAGAATCAGACATATTCAAAATTCATTATCGGATTCTACAGACCTCATATTCATATCTCCACCATTCATAATAAACTTTTATATGTACGGACTAATATATCAAAATATGGGCTTGATCCAACAGTTCGATTGTGCAGAATCATATTTTGAGATATTCTCCACAAAATATTCCAAAAACAAAATATGCTTCGTTTGAATTTTAATATATATTGAATCAAAGCTCACAATCAAATCTCCACCATTCACATATGACTTAGATAAGACCAAAGTTTGCTGTAAAAAAATGAGCTCAATCCAACGGCTAGAGACTCGTGAAACACTTCTGCAAACTTTCTTCGCAATAGGATTTATTATATACGAAATTCCTCTTTTTTAATTTAAATTTTATTTATGGAGGCTTGTTTGTGCATCACTCTCAATAGGTTAGAGTTTTATGATGATAACGTGTAAAAGTAAAATTCGAAAAGAAGAAGACATAAATGAGACAATAGACTTAGATTTCTGTTATTTATCAAAGACTCTCTTTATATAGGTATCAAATACATGTTTTCATAATACATAAAAATAAATAAAGGCTCACTAATTGTCCCTTATTAGTTACTTGTTGACAAAAGCTCACTAATTATGTTTTTCCTTCTGGAATTATAAATTTCTTATTCCACATTTATATTCTTCTTCGCAGTCTGTGGTATATAATGAATGATATGGAATTGGAATTGAAAAAAAAAAGTCGAATAGAAGACCTAGACTCGTTTAGATCCATATTTGAATTCAAATTTTACTTAGTTATATGTCTTATTATATGTTTCCGATTTCAATTCGAGATTTGGTGACTTTAATGTAATTTTTGTGAGTCATTATACAGTGGACCTGGGTGCACCTTACAAGGTGCACCCATTAATTTAATTTATCATCGCATATAACTGAGATATATCATCATATATAACTTGTACATATTATCACTTATAACTAATAAATATCATCACAAATAATTGAAACTCTAAATCTAAAATCTAAACCCTAAGAAAAACCTAAAATGAAAAACTAAACCCTAAAATGGTTAAACCCCGAAATTAAATATTAAACTCTAAACCCTAAATTTCTATCACATATCATCACATATAATTGACACTTATCATCACATATAACTAACACATATCATCACATATAACCGGTAGAATGATAGATTTTTGCCAGAACCCTAATATTAAAAAATAAATTAATAATAAAAAACTAAACCTTAAAATGGAAATTTAAAACCTGGATTCGTACATATTTGTGTATGATTTTTGTATGTTTCTGTAATTTTTCTTGTGTGCTATAACGTGTTTTAAGTCGTATTTTCTCATTTTTATTTATTTTTGTTTTTATGTAACTCGTGTCGATTTTTATTCCGTTTAGTACTTTTTCTCTCATCTATTGTAAATATTCATTCTATTATGATCTTCTTGTCTTTTTAGTCACCCGAGTGGGGCCACGCACATCCCCAAGAGCTACGACCAGTTCAGAATGATGAAAATTAGAAAAAGATTCACAAAGCATGCAGTTGGTCGACCAGCAATCTATGCGTCGTTGACGCATCGCTGATGCACATCTCTCGCCCATGTTGAAAGCCCAATTCGACAAACCTGCCAAGGTGTAACAGTCACCATCGATCAACGCAGCTCGTCGACGCGACATGGATGAGTGCCTACCAACCGAGTCGATCACTCTAGTCGATCGACCTGCCGAGAACAACGCGCCATTATCGATCGACAATAGTTGTCAACGAAAGACCGATGATAGAGATACCATTGATCGACGCATGTCAACGGTCGATTTATGGTTGTCATTTCCAGGAAAAATTACCACAGTGCCCTCCTCGACTTACACTATTTAAGCATCAACATTTTACAAATGTGGCCAGATCTGGACACTTACCTTTTTATGACCTAGACAACTCTCTTTTAAACTTTTTAACTCTCCCATTACTCTTGCATGATCCTTCTTTTGATTATTCACTTTTAATTATTAATTTCTAATAATTCGGTGATTTTGATGTTGGGAAACCAGCTCGTTTGGAGCTTCTTGGTGTTTTTACGTGATTATTTTTCAAAGAAGTAATTGTGTAATGCCATTCGTCAATTCCTAGCTATTCTCTTATGGATTTGAATATTTGTCTTGAATATGTTGGTTGTGTTTATTTTGATCTTTGCTCAATCGTTGAGTTTTTGGATGAATTTTTTTGCTTAAGTTGGTTAAATTTCTTTGGTGATTTTCTATTTTGTAATCTAGGTTGTTAATCCTTCGGTGTTTAGTTGTTAGTGAATTTCATAATTCATTTTGGTTCTAGTTTGTTTATCGAGCACCTTTGGTAGATTTCATTTTACTGATCGCTCTTTATAGCATTCCATTCGTATGATTGTAAATCTAGTTTGATTCGTTCGATTTATCACTTAGTAGCCTTATTTAAATTAAAGTCGGGTTAATCATTTGTTTCTCGTTCTTAAGAAGAAAACAAACCATACCATTCTTGATCGTGTGTTTAGGTAAGTTGGGCCTAAACGAACATTTAAATTTCGATTGTCATTCCTTGAGAGATTCGACTCGAGTCAAACTTACCACTTACAATTGCTCCGTTCTCTTGCGGACGAACTTTTCTAATGAAAAAGTAAGTGTTAAATGTTTGATTAGAAACTTGGCACTGTTGCTGGGGATTGCCAAAGGTTTTTAAATGTTTGTTCATATGTGATTAGTTAGTATAGTTTAATTTTCGACTCGATACGTTTGACTGTTTGTTAAGTGTATGCAAGGACGAAGAGCACTTGGTGGAGAGATTGTCCCTCTCATTGACAACATCAAATGGTTCAATCATACTAGAGCCGCACCTGGCAGAGTTGGGGATGATAATCCTCGACAAAATCTAATAGACGAGTTACCAATGGGTCTTCCCGATGCAAATCTAAACTTATCGGAAGATCAAAATCAGAAACATGGAGTTCCAAATCCTCCAAACATGAATGACAATTCTCTCGATGCCCAGATGCCTTATGCTAATCCAAACCAAGGCCCTCACAATGCTCCATCGTACAATCAAGTCCCATACAGTCAAGGTCCACGAGCACCTCACCCACCTCACCAATATATTCCGCATGACCCTCATGAACTACAACAACCTTACTATCAACAAGCCCGACAAGAATCCTAGGGACCTTACATGCACCCTAATGGGGATTACCAGCATCATGAATCTTGTCCGACTCATATGCGTGAATTTGCTCGGCCCGTGATCGGCTTGTCCACATCATGCATCCGTTTGGGCCCCGCGAACCGAGACTATGAACTCAAGGCGATTCACTTTTTTTATGTAAATTGTGGCACTTTTATTAAAAAAGGATAAAAGAGTTCGAATACATAGCAAATCAATGAAAAAACAAAAACAAATATACTAGCGCTTCACAAGGAATCTCCCCTTAAGATAACTCTTTGAAGCTCTACGTATAGGAGTAGAATTTTCATCTTCATCAATATCCGCCAAGAATTGTCTAGAAGCAATACTCATAAGGTGAAGGGTAGGAGAGGATTTTGTATATCGTCAACAATGTAAGGAGTAGAAGACTCCTGTTGTAATTGTTTAGTTATATCAATTAATTCTTGATCAGTGGCAGGTTTACGAAAAAGAGGTGTGCGATGTTGGCTGCCAATATCAGAAACATCCACTATAATGCCTTCTTCACGTGCAAGGCATGTTGTTGGAGTATGTTGCGCCGAAGGAGAAACCTTATCTAAAGAACCCATGTCCACCTGATCAACATAATTGAATCAAACTTTTTACACCTACTTTTTATTAAAAATAAAAAGCTCGTTCGCAAGAGAATGGAGCAGTTGTAGGTGGTAAGTTGGACTCAAGTCGAATCACAAGGGAGACTAATCGGAAGTTACCCATGTGTTTTGGTTTGAGATTTCTAACATCTAGTGCAATGAATTAAATCGCGAGCAATAAAATCAAAAGACTTGAAACAATTAAGAAAACCAGGGTTCTACTGCGCTAGAATCGTCTCCACGATCACTCGAAAATTTCATCGAGCACCTTACCTACGAGCCAGGGTTGCCAATCTCGACTTGTCGATCAAGCGTCGAGTCATCCCAAGAGATGGTTCTAAATGGCTTTAGGCACTAGAACAATAAATTCGAGCCGAGAAGCATTAACATATTCGATAACATAATTTCAGTGCAAGCAAGAAGACGATCGATATTAAATACTCGGAACAAGCATCATGGAATTAAAAAGAACAATTACTCTAACAAACATACAATTAAACACCTGCAAATTACTAAGCATCGAAAAAACTGACATTATGAGAAATCTTAACTAATCTACTAAAGCAAAAGAAGAAATTCAAATTGCAAAAATGAAAAATGAAAAATTACGAATTACTAAGAAAAGTAAAAGCGTTCCAACCAGAAATTAAACTACGATTACGAACTAATCAAATTAGCATCTGAAATATAAGAAACTAAAGTTTAAAAACTGAAAAAGGGAAAGAAGAAACGAAGACAAAACGAGGACACGATGATTTGAACTTGCGATCTTCAACTCTTCATCCGAATCATGCATGTGATTGAAAGGGGACAAGAACCGAGGTAATTCTGTGATGTGGAAACTTTTTCCCCTAGTCAGGACACCCTTTTTCTGAAGAAACCAATGAGATTTTATAAGTTTTCCCAAAAATAACCGCTCAAACCGTCGAAGTGTCGATCGACGAGAGCCATGCGTCAGCGTCGACGCCAGCTAGGGTGCTGCATCGACTATGCAGTGCGTACGCAAGCCAGGATCGATGCTGCTGCAAGTTTCCATCAACCTTGAGTCGATGGATGGTTGATCGACGCGGACGGTTTACGGGCATCGACGGTGCGTCGATGCTGGCGTTGATTGACTCATCTGTAGAATCTTAGCACATTGCTCGTCTAATCTTCGTCATTTTGAAACTATAAAATAAAATAAAGCATAATTAGACGAACACTTATGAAATGGGAAAGAAAAGTGTTAGATAGATAAAAACGAAACAACCTACAAAAATACTAAAACGAAGAAAACTGAGAAGAACGAAGACCTAAAACCCGATAAAACACATAAAATAAAATGCAAAAACACACGAAAACACACAAAAAAATGTACGAATCAATAACCCGTGCTCGAAGAAATTGTTGAAGCAGGTTCCTCATACAGCACCAGTTGTCGAGAGGTATCACAAACAATCTCAGCCGATTTGCAAACGATCGATTGGTTCTCCCTGCAAAGCTGCGGAGTTAGTTTCTCACCATTATTTGAGCCACAATTAGAAGGCTCAGAAGCAACATGGTAATCCTTCCCTTCCAAACCAGACGATGTATCAAGAGTAGCAGCGGCTTTATGAACCGTGTTCACGGGGTTGGGAGATAACGACTCGAACCTCGAAATAGGGTCCGAGTTAGGAGGTGCCGAAGGGCCCGGGCAGGCTTCAACTTGTAACACTTGAAAGGTGTTAGAAGTCATCAGAGAGGGATTATTAGGCTAGGAAATTGGGCGGGAAACCTTACAGTTACGGACCTGATGCTCATGAGAATCAGAATGTTGACGAGAACGCCTGGTGTTAATCGTATGCCAATTATCTCTATCGATGTTCTGAGTGATACAAGGTTTATAAGAGGGGAAAGAACAAACAAGATGCCCAACTATTTTACAGTAAGAACAGAAATCTGACAAGTTTTCATATCTGATGGAAATATACCCGCAATATCCTTTGTGTTTGATCATCACAGTCTCACGTAGGGGGTTATCAAGGTTAACCTCAACCAACACACGAACGAAATGGCCAACTGTGCCATTAAAAGAACGCTCATCAATTTGTAATGGAGTTCTAATAACCCTAATGATATTCAGGATAAATGCGTGGTCCCAAAAATTAATAGGCAATTCATAAATACGAACCCAAACCTGTGGTGAGACCGAGGTGGTTTTGTACTCATTGAAGTCTGGAGTCCAAGGAGAGAGCCGAATAGAGCAAGTGCCGAACTTCCAAGTTGTTTTGGCAAATGCGCGTGCCCAATCATCGTTAGAGGAAAATGAGATTTTGAAGAATCCTTTGCCAAGAGGAAAAAAGCTCGAAGGTCCTGTGATCTTCCACGTGTCTTTCAAAGTGTCTTTGATTTTATCAAGAAAAAGGGTTTTCGACCTTCTGGATTAAAGTAGACGGCCGATAAGAGAATCTCGTAAAATCGAAGCACGATTTTGATAACGGATTTTGTCAATGGTGACCGAAAAATAATCTCCTTTCTTGATCGGATGAGCCCCTAAGGATTCGTCCACCGGGGGCGGGCTCGGTGGGATGGGAAAGGGACGGGCATTCGTGCTCGGAAGGCTCCAAAAAAGCAGGTTGTCATTGCTAAGAGAAGAGGCGGATGTGGGCTTGGGGCAAAGCGGGTTGCTGGGTTGAAAGGGGGGCCAGCTGGGCTTGGGCAGGGCGCTGGGCCTGAATAGCAGCAAAATCTGCATGGGCTTGGACTGAAATTGGTTGAGTATGGGAGGGATTAGGTGGTGAATGTTGAAGCCCAAGGGGAGGGAAGATATTGGGTTGTGCATTAAGATCTAAGTTGTTTAAAACCGGAGATGGGCTTCCCTTGCAGGTCATGGAAAATGGATTAGAGGGTGGGTGTTGGGTAACAATCGACAAATGGGGATGCGTGATGGGTTGACCAAGAAGACCTCGGATTATCCACATGCGACGTCTATGTCAAACTGGCATCTAAAAATGACACGGGATTGACCGTAGGAGAAATCGTAGGCATGACTCTCAAAAATCCTTGTTGCGGGGTTGTCGTTATAGGAACCTGCTTGAAAGCGGACGGGGAGAAAACAGGCGCAGCAACATCGGGTGGATGGGGGTTTTATCCGGTTGGGTTTTGCGTCGTAGACCAGAAAGGGGGATCCCTGGGAGAGGTCGTGGGTGTAGCCGTTGTAGGAAGAGAAGCGGCATCTTGCGGGTAGGCCACCAAGATGGGCACGGTAATGGCGAAGGGAGAGGGGGAGGCAGGATTCGTTAGAGGAGCAACATCAAGGGATGCCGAAGGGGCGACAGAAGGGGAAATTTGCTCCTCAAGTAACTGGGGGTGAACCCTAGCCACCGCTGGTAGGGTTCCGAAAAAGAAGGGGGCTGCATCCACCATCCGGAGTAGGATTGCTGGTGTTTTAAAGTTCACAGATCCGATATCCAAGAAGGCTGGATAGTCGGGGATGGGAAAGGAGTAGTCTGGCAAAAAGTCTAGATCGGTGTTATAAAAGACCCATTGGAGGTTTGCTGTTGTAAGAACCGTCTTGAAAGTGGCACAGGGGCAGAAAAAAGTGTGGCACAGAAAACAAGGAATGGTGGCAGCCGGAGGGGTTGAACGGTTATCTGTGGGGGCAGCTGCAAAGAATGGGAGGAGGTCACCGGAGCATCCATATCCGAGGGGAGTGGAGATGAATCCTTGACGTGTTGAGAACTCACCGACGAAGGGGCTGCGTGCTGAATGCTCGTCGACGAAGGGGATGCGATCGTCCGCCGGCTTAGAGACGTTGTGAACCAGGGCTATGAACTCAAGGCAATTCACTTCAATCAATTACCTTACTTTTACGGACTCCCGAATGAAGATCCTCTAAATTAAATGTTGGAGTTTTACGCCGTCATCCAAACATTTCCCTTTCAAGACCTTAACGAAGATCAACTAAAATGTGGTGTTTTCCATATACCTTGAAGGATCGGTCTAAAACTTGGTTCATTTCTTTAGAGACTGATTCTCTTACGAATTACGATATGGTGTACAATATATTTATGGGAAAATATTACTCAAGTCAAACGATAGATCAAATTCGGGTGAAGATAGCCTCGTTTAGTCAATTGGACGGAGAACCATTCCATGAGGCTTGGGAGAACTTTAAAGGACTTCTCACGTAATGCCCACCTCATCACTACCTGCCCGAGCTAGTCAACTAAATTGTCTACGATGGGCTTATTCTCACCTTCCAATATATGGTTGACAATGCCGTCGGGGGGGATATCAGGTCTCGAACAGCCTAAGAAGTGTATGACATCTTTGAATCAATAAGTTACAACTCCCAACAAAAGAGTGCCCGCTTGAAGAAGATAACTATTCACGAAGTGGAAATCTCTTGTGCCTCTTATGATGACATGAAGAGGATTGCTGAATGGACGAGGCAAGTGGCCTCCTTGCAAACTCAAAACACACTCCTCACTCAAAGCGTACACCAATCACCAATGCTTACCGAGACGTGTAGAATTTGTGGATTGTATGGGCATGGGTACAATATTTGCCAAGCCACGTTTGAACCACCCAAGGAGATCAAATAGCAAGTACAAGCCATTCAAGGGTACCAAGCGAATCAAGCTGGTAGAGGTATCAAAATCACTACCTACATAACAATTACCCATACTCGCAAACTTATAATACGGGTTCGAGGAATCACCCAAATTTCTCTTGGTCGAACAATTCTAGGGGGGACTACACGTCAAATTATTGGAGGCAAAGCAATTTCGGCCCCCAACAACCATATCAACAACAACAAATAGGGCAAGGTTCCTACTAAACTCGACCACTTTCTAACCGGCACCACAAGTCCAAACCACTTTTCAAGAGTCTCCACTGACTCAAGTCCCCGTTCCACCTTCGCTCGATGAGACATTATGTTGATTAAGCAATTCATGCAATGCTCCAAGAAGCGGATGGATAAGCTTGAAACTACCATGGTCAACTCGCCACATAAATAGGAAAAAGTAATTCTGGAAAACTTCTGAGCCAACCGTCACAAGCACAAGCTATCACCATGCTTGGACATGGCCAAGATGTGAACAACAATGTTTCTTCACCCAATTAAAGTTCTACGTCACCACCCATACAAAATGATAACATGGAAATGAACGTCATCCCACCATAGGCA
Organism: Phtheirospermum japonicum; assembly: GCA_014905375.1. NCBI lineage: Eukaryota > Viridiplantae > Streptophyta > Magnoliopsida > Lamiales > Orobanchaceae > Phtheirospermum > Phtheirospermum japonicum. The sequence continues at coordinate 304,201 of BMAC01000148.1, read as the reverse complement.
AACGTTGAGAAGGAAGTCAAATGTATAAGAGTTCTTCACAAAACATCCAACCCATATCGGCCTCCTATTCCATATCTGAGTCGCCTTCAATCGAAAAATCAAGATAAGCAATTTCTTGACCTTTACAGTGTGCTTTCCAAAGTTAATGTTAACCTTCCATTACTTGATGTGATAAGGAACGTTCCCGTATACGTAAATTTTTTCAAAGATCTTGCTTCAAAAAAATAAAAAAGACGCAACAAGAAAATTTGTTTTTTGAAATGCGGCAAGCGGTATATATCGCAATCCCCTTCCCCCTAAGGAGAGTGAACCCGAGAGTTTTTGCAAAAAATTACGTTAGGAAATGGGAAAGAAACTCGGGGTATGCTCGACCTTGGGGAGGGGATAAATCTAATGTTGTTTTCTATTTATGAGCAGCTTGACCTAGGTCAACTCAAGCTGATGAAGATGCGACTCCAATTGGCTGATCGTTCAGCCCGATATCCTAAGGGTATTGCCGAAGATGTTCTCGTGCAAGTCAGTAGCCATATCGTCCCCATCGACTTTGTTATATTTGATGTTGGGGAGGTGCTGGATGATAGCCAGGAATATACTATTTTATTGGGATGACCGTTCATGGCCACAACCAATACGTCGATCGACGTAAAAAATGGCAGCATGACCTTGTCTGTTTTAGACGAAATGGTCACCTTATCCATTCACGAATTTCAAGCAATGCCATCTTCGTCCATGAACACCAAATGTTCATTTGGTGATCCCATCGCTCCACTAGTGCATGTTAAGCTTGAAGAAGAATCCATTATTCATGAGTTTCTTACTCAAGATGGTATCTCATGGCTTACTGGGGACGACGATTGGCCTGAGCCTAATTTGGAGGGGATGATTGATATTTGTGATCTATGAGGTAAGAAAACCCAACAATGAACCTAAAGCAGAACTCAAAACCTTCCCGATTCACCTTAGGCACGTGTTCCTTGAAGAAGGCAAAAACAAGTCGATCATCATTTTTGCCAAATTGTCGAGTGAAGAAGAGAAAGCCTTGATTGACGTGCCGGAGAGGTTTCAAGGAGATATCAGGTGGAGTTTGGAGGATATTAAAGGAATTAGCCCAGACACATGCATGAACCGTATTGTGTTGGAGGAGGGAACGAAATCAGTTCGAGATAGTCAACGTCGTTTGAATCCGAACTTGATGGAGGTTGTGAAGAAGGAAAAATTAAAGTTGATTGCCGAAGGGATCATTTTTCCAGTACCTGAATATGAGTGGGTAAGCCCCATCCACGTGGTTCTTAAAAGGGCGGCATCACGATCATCGAAAATTATAAGGGTGAGATTGTACCCACTAGATTGACCACTGGGTGGCGCATGTGCATCGGTTATAGGAAGCTTAATGCCGCTACGAGGAAAGACCACTTTTCACTTCCGTTCATCGATCAATTGCTCGACAAGTTGGCCGGCCATCAATATTATTGCTTCCTCAACACTCTTTCCGGATACTATCAAGTAGAGATTGAATTCCTTTAACAACAAATTTTGAATCTCCGGAAGACCAGAAACAGACAACCTTCACATGCCCATTCGGGACGTTCACTTTCCGGAGGTTGCCTTTTGGTCTTTTCAATGCGCCGACAACTTTACAATGCTGCATGTTGTCCATATTCACGGATATGATCGATGACTTCCTTGAGGTTTTCATGGATGACTTTCCAGTATTCAGCTCATCCTTTACTTGTTGTTTAAACAACTTATCTAGAGTTCTTGAGCGTTGCATTGATAGTCATTTGACTCTTAGTTGAGGAAAGAGTTATTTTATGATTAAGAGTGGTATGTTCTAGGTTATATTGTGTCAAGTAGACGTCTAGAAGTAGATAAGTCTAAAGTTGATGTTATTGAATGTTTACCCCCTCCCACTAACGTAAAAGGCATCAGAAGTTTTCTAGGACATGCGGGATTTTACAGATGATTTATAAAAGATTTTTCAAAAATCACTCCCCTGTTGTGTCAATTGCTTGGCCTTGATGTGCCTTTTGTATTCAATGAGTCATGTTTAAATGCTTTCAAACTTCTTAAATAAGTACTCACTCCGTATCAGGTGGTCGTTGCTCCAAATTGGTCTCTCCCCTTTGAAATAATGTGTCATGCATCGAACGATACGATTGGAGCCGTTTTGAGTCAGCGAGTGGATGGTCTTCTTCGTATTACTTACTATTCGAGTCTTACGTTAAATGGGGCTCAAAGAAATTATCCCACTATCAAAAAATAACTTTTAGCCGTAGTTTTCTCACTTGAAAATTTTTGATCCTATATAGTCGGCTCTAAGGTCATCGTCTATAGCGATCACGCGGCTCCCTGTCAACTTTTTAATAAAACTCAGAGTAAGCCGCATTTGATTCGTTGTATACTTCTATTACAAGAATTTGATGTCAATATTCGTGATAGGAAAGGTTGTGAAAATGTAGTTGCTGACCATTTCTCTCGCTTGAGTGTAGAGGATAATTTGCATGAGCATGAGCATATCAATGGTTCATTTACTTATGAATTTATGTATGTTATTTCTTCTCACCCCACCGCATTATATGCCAATATTGTTAACTATCTTGCGTGTGGCCATTTGAGAGCTAAATTATCCTTCCTAGAATGGAAGAGATATCTTTCAATTTGCAAGCATCACTTTTGATAAGAGCCATTCCTTTTTCGGTTTGGGAAGGATGACATTATTTGATGATGCATTCCCGAAGATGAGCAAAGAAGCATCCTCTCTTCTTTCCAAAACCAACAATGCAGCGGCTATTTCGGAGGACAGAAAACCGCTTTCAAAGTCCTTCATTTGGGGTTTTATTGGATGATGCTATTCAAAGATGCTCACGAATTTTGTAAATCTTGTGATCGATGCCAACAAACAGGGAATATTGGAAATAGAAACGAGATGCCACTAACAAGAAACCTTGTTGTTGAAATATTTGATGTTTGGGGCATAAAATTTATGGGGCCATTCCCGACTTCTTTTGGGTACGAGTACATTCTATTGGCCATCGATTACATGTCCAAATGGGTTGAAGCTATCCCCACAAAGACGTACGGCGCTAAGAGTGCACTTAAGTTCATGCAGGAGAATATTATCAGTCGGTTCGGGTTCCCGAGAGCCATCATCAATGACAGAGGTACCCATTTCTGCAACAAATTATTTGCAAGATTGATGGCACGATATGTGATCAAGCATAAGGTGTCCACAACGTATCATTATCAAACATTGGGACAAGTGGAGACAAGCAACAAAAAAATCAAAGTTATTCTTGAGAAAACTGTCTAACCGAGTCGGAATAATTGGCCGACTAGGGAAAGAGATGCTCTTTGAGTGTCGAGTGGTTCTTAGTTTCTCTTTAAAATTTCTTAGATCTAGTTTTCTAGCTTTAGATTAATTTAGATTAGCTTTTAGATAATTTAGATTCAAGTTTTCTACCATCAAGATGCTGCAAATTTATCAATTTAATTAGTAAGTTTTCTTTTCGTTTAATTTAGTTTAATTAATTTTCATGCTTTTAAATTTATGCTTGATAGTTTAATAATTAATCTTCAACAAAACAAAACCCCCCATGTATGATGAGGAATTGCATGATATTGAGATTGGTGATGATGATGTTGGGATTATTATGTTGAGATTGATGAAATTGATTGGCTAGATCTAATGGATCTAGAGACTAGAATCGTCGTGAACCATTAATTGGGTTTATCCCAATAGATCGTGGAAACGATTCGAAGCTCTAGAACCCTTGTTTTCAAAATCTTTTCAAAACTCTTAATTTTTAATTGTTCTTCGTTTTAAATCTATATATTTTTTTTACATGTTTAGATTAGGATTTTATTTTATTTCTTATTCGTGAACAACAAACACAAAAGGAACTTTTGAGCCTAGTTTTTCTTGAGAGACGATTCGGTTCAACTTACCAACCTACACGCGATCCCGTTCTCTTGTGGGCGAGCTTTTAAAATTTGAGAAATATTTATAAGTAGGTACACACAAGTTCGAATTAAAATTTTGGCGCTGTTTTCGGGGAAAACTAAAGGTTGTGAATTTTGTGTTTGCTCTTCATTATCCTTATTTGTGTTTTTATTTTCGTTTCGTTTATCTTTAATATTTATTTGTGATTCTTCATTTTATTCGATTTTATTATTTTTCACCGGTGCGTTCAATCTTATGTGTTGAGCGTTGTGTTTGCAAGGTACGTCTACAACCAAAACCCAAGATTGCTCAAACCATTTTTCAAAAAATAAAAATAAAAATAAAAATATTTTCGCAACAAATTTTAACGGTAACCTAACGATAGTTGGTACCGCTAGAGCTACCGTTAGTTGTTTCTTTTTATAAAAAAAATTTAAATTTTTCCATAAACCGAAAAATAATAATAATAAAGAAATAAGAAAAATAAAAATATTTTGAAAATTCAAAAATAAAATATTAAAACTAGTTTTTTTTTAATAAAAAGAAATTTAAAATGTATTGCTCGTACGATGATCCACCGTTAGATTGGCGTCATGCACTTCGACCGCCCATTCCATTGAGTGACGAGATGAAGAATTACTTTCCCGACAAATACGACCAATTGAATCTCCCGATTTCTCATGGGCGTCGGAATGAAGATGCTCTAAACTTCATTCGAAAGTTCAAGTTCATCACCGATAGTTCTCCTCTTCGTGGGCTTACAAGGGATACAGTGAAGATGCGACTCTTCCCTTTTGCGCTAAAAGAAGAAGCAATGAAATGGTTTGTAAGGTTAGAACCTGATTCTTTGCGAACGTGGTATGAAGTAGGCGATAAATTCATGAGGAAGTTCTACGTACCTAATGTAATATGTGGTCATTGTGGATGTCGAGGACATATGACGCATGAATGTTTGGTAACATTTGATGATGATCCACAGGAGGAAGTTGTCGCCGTCCAAGATTGTACGAGCCACGATTCTTATGTCTCTCCTGACTCAATTCCTTCCTACCCAAGCTATGAAGACTACCAACCAAATGATCAATTAATGTTGGGGAAGCAAGATCATGAAGCTGAGAGCACAAGTTTTCAAGACGGACTTGTTCCATTGACCATACAAGAAGAAGAAATTGTTGAGTCTATGCATCAAATTTTTGAGTCTATACGTCAAAGTCATGAGTCTTCGCGTCAAAGTATGAAGAATATGGAGATGATTTTGGGTCAAATAAGGGCTAATTTAGCCAAATTACTGAATGAGGAGGATGAGGAACCAAATCTTGATGTAATGGAGCCCACCTTGGATGTTGAGAGTTCGAGCTTGAATGATCATTTATGAGATATGGTTAAGGAAGAAGCTATAGTGGATTTGGATGAGATAGCTCAGCCTGTGCTTTATAATGAATTATTGGATAATGATATAGGGGAATTGCCGATGGAGCTTATTGTGGATCTTAGGTATTAAAGTTTTCTAAATTTTTATGCGTGCAATGAGACGGAGCCGAATGTGGAAGAGATGTGTACGGGGGATGAGATTGGGGATGTAGTGGAGATCGCCCCTCTTGCGCTTTTCGAGGATTTTATGGATGATGAGGAGGAGGTGTTGCCACTGGAGGACCCATGCGACTTTGGTGAGTCAAGTCCACATGAGCTCAATGCGAATGGATATGATGCGATGCCCGATGTAGAAACAATGGTGGTAGAGTTTTTGGAGAAGTATGAGATTATCGAGCCTCTTATCGGGCCACCCGAAGTATTGATCGAAGATGGGACTAAGATGATGGTCGAGGTAATCGAGGAATATTCCCCTCCCCTATGCCATTATATAGATTTTAATATTTTTCAAGGTGTTGAGGGAGATAATAATGAAGTAAAGAAGTTCGGAGTGTTTGGAGGATTTGCCGTTTGTTCGACGGATTTCCTACTTTTTCCAAAAGTAGAGGACCACCCTATGCCACAATTTACTTTTGATATGTTCGTGGTGATAAATTATTCGATTTTTCGACCTCCAAAGTGAATTGAAGTTCTGTTTCTATGACTTGCTGTCTGTGCCCGCTTTGAGAATTATAAACGCCGATGCTTACTGTTAGAGAACACTAAGGCGTGGAACGATTGTCACTTATTTCTGGATCCGGGATAAAATTGTTCGTAGAAGGCGTCAAGCTTTCGACGTTAAACAAGCGCTTCTTGGGAGGCAACCCAAGTATATGTTTTCTTTTATTTTTCCTTAAGCTTTTCAAGTTGGTTTGTTTTTTGTTTGTTTTGTCTTTTTAGGTTCTTCTTCAAGACATTTTCGATCACGAGGTTCACGACGAAGGAAGATTGCACAAACGCTTTCTGGAATAGCACGACTAATCTTCAGGGACGTTCCCTTACTCCTTTCCTCATTTTATTTGTTTTTCTTTTATATTTATGGAAATCGGGAGTTTGCCACATTTTCAGGGGGGGAGTGAGTATGATTTTTGATGTAAAATTGTGCAATTTTAAAAAAATTTAACGTGATTGATTGCTATTTCCATGCTGAATTTTGTTTGTCTGGCTTGCCTGTCGAAGTTAACTAAGATTATATTTGAGGTTTTTGTCTTTCAGAGTGTATAAGTGCATAAAATTTTTAATGTAAAATGGTACTTGGACGCAATTGATTTTGCAAAACCCAAAAAGCAGCGTCAATTCAAAAATTTTCATGCAAAAAGCCTGTGAGTAGCCTGAGTGATTATCATCATTGCATGTACTTGAATAAGTTTCTGTCTTGATATCTCTTTGAAACCGCTGTGTGTAGTTGACTTTGAAAATGTGGTTATGGCACAGAAGAAAAACCCTTATTCCGACCATATCCATATATTTTAGCCACTATAAATTCCGAATGAGCCAATCATAGCCAAATAATCCATGCCTATAGCCATGTGTGTTTTGAGTCGACCCCTACTAACCCATTAAAAGCGTGGGGTAGGAGGTCGTTATTTTTATTGGTTATTAGTGTTTTGGAATTTTTATCAGGGATTTATAAAAAGTTTGTAATAAAGGATCACCATCCTTAGAAAAAAAAAAAGAACCCCATAAAAAAGAATTGAAGGGGGACAAAAAAAAATATAAAAAAAGGAGAAAAAAATTTAAAAGAGGATGATGGTTCTAGTTGAGTAGTTGCCTACGATTTTAAAGGTTTGTGTTTTATTACTTATTTTCTTCTGAAGCCTAATGATTAGAGGTCAAAAGAGTTGTGTAATTGTAAAGAAGCACATTATAAGCTTCTAGATTGTTTAAGTGGTTTGAGCTTCAAGTCTGTTTTAGAGTATCGAGTTGAGAAATAGCCTATATTTAAATGTTACGTTATGAGTGTTTAGTGAGGTTTGCAAATTACTTCGTGATTAGATTAGGTTGAGTGAGTTATTGATCCCGTTAGATCATGAGTTAGCCACACGACTTATATATTCCATACCCGTCCAAAGAGCCTTACATTACAACCTGAAAAGACCTTTTCCGATTCTTAGTTTGATAGCACACTTAATTCGCGATTGAAAAGAGATTGATTTTCGGTTCTTAGTTACTGTGCATGTATTTGAATGAATTGAGCGTAAACACGTCCTTATAAAAATTCTTGAGTGCTTTTGAGCGAACACCCCTATATATTACACTTTTGAGAGGATGCATGATTTTGTTTTTGGAGCGAAAATGTAATAAGGGTGGAGTGTTTGACGTTGCGTGACTTGTATCTATATTTTCAAAATTATGTATGTAGCATATCACAACTCATTGCTTGAGCTTATTTTCATTCTTGTTATACTTTGAATCTAATGTCCTTTCGAGGATGAACAAACCAATAAAGCGTGGGGTAGTTGATTAGCATGTATTTGGGCAATTTAAGCTTAAATTCGTAGATTTGTACTTCCTGCTTATTTACCGCTTTTTGATCTAAATTGATGCAATTAGGTGATATTTTGTTGTTTTTCACCTTATATCTAAGTAAGCGGAAGAGTTCAACACGTAAAGAATGAAGTATGATGATCGAGAGTCAAAGATCGAGCTTTCCGGCGAAGAAGTAGCAAGAATTAGTAGCGGACATTATATATAACGATTATTCCACTTCTTCTGGAACCGTTATAGAATCTTTGAAGGAAGAGAAGCTAACGGTATACTAGCGATAACTACTACCGCTAGTAGCTACCGCTATCCATAACGGTTACTTATCGCTGCCCAGAACCGTCGTCGAAGTGCAGAAGTACAAAAATGAAGAACTAGCGAGATCTTTCTATAACGGTTATCCTACCGCTACCTTGCCATTAACGCTACCGCTAAGTGCCCAGAACCGACTTAAAAAGACTTGCGGCCCAAGAAACGAAAATCTATAAATACTACCCCATAAATCCAATTTTCTAAGTTACCTAAGCTGTAGTTAGACACTTCAAACTTATTCCCAGGGTTTTTAAGCCCTCTTAGGGATTGACAACCCCAACGAGTGCCAAGTTGTTCTTAGTTTCTCTTTAAAATTTCTTAGATCTAGTTTTCTAGCTTTAGATTAATTTAGATTAGCTTTTAGATAATTTAGATTCATGTTTTCTACCACCAAGACGCTACAAATTCATCAATTTAATTAGTAAGTTTTCTATTCGTTTAATTTAGTTTAATTAATTTTCATGCTTTTAAATTCATGTTTGATAGTTTAATAATTAATCTTCAACAAAACAAAACCCCCCATGTATGATGATGGATTATATGATATTGAGATTGGTGATGATTATGTTGGGATGATTAGGTTGAGATTGATAAAATTGATTGGCTAGATCTAATGGGTCTAGAGCCTAGAATCGTCGTGAACCATCAATTAGGTTTATCCCAATAGATCGTGGAAACGATTAGAAGCTCTAGAACCCTTGTTTTCAAAATCTTTTTAAAACTCTTAATTTTTAGTTGTTCTTCGTGTTGGGAATCGGTGGTACCGTCGCGCAGCGGAAAACAAAATTCTTTAAATAAAAGTAATTTGAATCGAATTCAAATTGACGACGGCCCAATTTACAATCAATTAATTCAAACAATGTTTTAATTGTTTTTAATGAAATAATTTGATTTCCAAAATCAAACGAGCATGATCCATTTCTATTAAACATATATACATAACAATTATATATATATATATATATATATATATATATATATATATTAATATATTTGACATATACATAACAAT
>BMAC01000148.1:253421-282942 GCA_014905375.1 Phtheirospermum japonicum | reverse complement strand
TGTATCCTCATTATGGCGTAACCCTTTGACTAGGAACAAGTTCGACGAGTTACATTACGTGCTGGATTATCTCACGGTTCTGCTAGACCAATCCACCGTAATAAAGTAACTTCATCAGGACCATACCTATGCAACAATCATGGGATGAAAGATATGGAATGCCAATATATATAAAAGATATTATTACGAATAAAAACCGATTGTTTTACAAGAGAATGGTCAGACCACAGCCACAAGTTGGCTTGTTGGTCACCTTATTCTAACACTTCGTTTTAAATAAATTTTTTTTTTTACGTTTTTAGATTAGGATTTTATTTTTATTTCTTATCCATGAACAACAAACACAAAAGGAACTTCTGAGCTTAGTCTTCCTTGAGAGACAATTCGGTTCATTTTACAAACCTACACGCAATCCCGTTCTCTTGCGGACGATATTTTAAAATTTGACAAATATTTATAAGTAGGTACACAAAACTTTGAATCAATGATACACATTAGTAAGCCAACGCTTGCATAGATCGACAAATACTATATGAGTGTGTTATTGCTGACGCTTTTATTAGTTCGGAAATGGTTTATATTGAATAGGTTGACGCTTCTTTTAAGTTGATGATGTCTTGATGGTTTATGGTTTATGGTTTTATGGGTTTCTATGCTTTTATGGTCAGCAAAGGCTCATTGGTATTAATGGTTATGGAATGATGCTTATGTAATAAATTATGGGAGATGGTCTTATGATTTTATATAGAAGAAATGGTTTATGGTATTATGGTTCTCATGGTTATGAGCTGACATCAAATATCTAGGTTGGTATGGATGTAAGTTTTTAGGTTTTTGTGAGGCGACCTCACCTTTAGAAGGGGCGATCTCTTCTATAAGAGGACGAGCTGTTTTTAGGAGTGGCGAAATCTTTTATGGGAGTGTGAGGTTTTATACGAGAGTGGCGAGATGTTATTGATTAGCACGAATTTGTCTTGATTTTTATTACTATTTTAGTTTATTTTTGCTATTTGTTTTTGGTATAAGTTCGATGATTTAAGCTTAATTCCGTATTTTTATAGTTCCAACTTATTTTACCGTATTGTAATCGTAATTGATGCAAATAAGTGATTATTTGTGAATTTTCACTTCACAGCTAAGTAACCGGAAGAGTTTAGCACGTAAAAGATGAAGTTCGATGTTCAAGAATAGAAGAACAAGCTTTCTGGCGAAACGAGTAGCAAAAGATAAAGAGAGACGGAGGCAGACGCACAGTCGCATCGACTGACGCAACCGTCGACCCTCCGTCAACGCGAGCCATGATCTGCGTCAGTCGATGCACTGTCGATGCAACTTGCTGAAGCGTCGATGTCGACGCAACGATGTCGACGCACTGTCGATGCAACTTGCTAAAGCATCGATGTCGACCCACCCAGTCGACGCACCCGCCAAGCCGATGTGCACGCACTGGCCGCACTGACGCCGAGCACCAGCACGCGTCAGTCGACGCACCGTCAACGCGATGGCCCAAAATTCGGATTTTAGGGTTTCTTGTGCGCGAAGTCATGAAATAACTATATAAACCCTTCATAATTCGGATAAAACAGACACCCACGACCCAAGACACTTATCTAGGGTTAAGAAACCTATTTTCAACACCCTCCAATATATTTTCAAGATCTAGGGTTAAGAAACCTATTTTCAACACCCTCCCATGCGGTGATTGATGTGAACAAAGGAAGGATGAGCATGTCTATTTTGGGAGAGACGGTTACTTTTTCTTTGCGAGATGTGAATAATTGCCCTGCGCCATTGATGGAAGAAGAAGAATGTTCGTTCGTTGACCCGGTAGAGGCATGCGTCCGAGAGCTTAAGAGCATAACGGTTTTGGACGAGATGAATGTCGAGGACAATAATGATTTTCTTAGCAGGGAGGAGGTAGCCGAGCTATTTAGTATTAATTTTCATGACATTGGAGTGGACCTTGCGATTATGGACCCCAACGAAACATTTGAGAAGGAGTTTCAAGCGAGTGACATAGTGGAGTTAGGTGATCCACCGCAAGTCGAGTATTGATCGTTGAAATGCGTCGAGCATACGACGTAAAATGTTGCGCTTCTTGGGAGGCAACCCAAGCGTTAGTTTTTCTTTAATTTTTATTTCGATTTTTTTTTTTAGTTTATTTTTGTTTTTATTATGTCAGTTGTCGTGGTGCGTTTATGTGTGTGTTAATGTGCAGGAAATCCGATTTTACGATTTCATCTCCGCCGATCGAGGTCGCAATCCGACCCAATTTAGCCGCAGTTCGGCAACCTTTTGATGAGCCGCAATCCGGTCGATTCAATTCCACCGGGCACTTGCGCGCAACACAATTGACTACAATCATTTTAATTCAAGACAATTCCAATCACGCAATTTAAGACGAGAGATTATTGCAAAAGCAACTGTTGGAGGAACTCAACTATCGATTTTTCAGGGATGTTCTCTTATCTCCCTTGCTTTTATTTTCTTTATATTTATGGCAATCAGGAGTTTGCCACATTTTTAAAGGGGGGGATGGTTGAGTGTGAATTATAGTTGAAGTTTGTGCAAATTTAAAAAATTTCGTGGGTTTGTAGTGCTAAATTTTACGTGATTGATCACTATTTCTGCGCTGTATTGTGTCTGTATGGCTTGCCTGTCAAAGTTAGCTAAGTATGATTTGAGGTTTTTGTCTTTTGAGCGTTCATAAGTGCATAAAAATTTTCAAATTTATTATTATATATTTGTAAAATGGTACTTGGACGCAATTGATTTCGCGAAACCTTAAAAGCAGCGTCAATTCAAAAATTATTTCATGCAAAAAGCCTGTAAGTAGCCTGAGTGATTATCATTATTGCATGTGCTTGAATGAGTTTTGATTTGAGATCTCTTTGAAACCGCTGTGTGTAGTTGACTTTGAAAATGACGTTAAGGCACATATAAAACCCTATTCCGGCCATATCCATATATTTTAGCCACTATAAATTTCGAATGAGCCCCTCATAGCAAAATAATCCATGCCTTTAGCCTTGAGTGATTTTATTGAGTCGACCTCTACAACCCATTAAAAGCGTGGGGTAGGAGTTGGTAATTTTATTGGTTATTAGTGTTTTGGAGTTCTTACAAGGGATTTATGAATTTTTGTAATAAAGGATCACCGTCCTTCAATAAAAAAGGAAAAAATAAAGACCCCATAAAACAGAATTCGAGGGGATTTAAAAAAAAAAGAGAAAAAGAAAGAGAAAACAAGAAGGATGGTGAATTGTGATAGTCATTGCCTACACGCTTATAAAGGCTTATGTTTTATTATTTTGTTATGAAGCCTAATGTTTAAAAGGCAAAGAGTTGAGTTGTAATAAGTGGTTTTGAGCTTCAAGTCGGTTTTACGGTTTACGAGTTGAGGAATAGCCTATGTTAAAGGCTACGATATGAGTGTTAAGTGAGATTTTTCTTTTGTACGAGGTGAAGCATCTTGCTTCGTGATTAGATTAGTTGGGGGTTATTTAGCCACACGACTTATATTCCATACCCGTCCAAAGAGCCTTACATTACAACCCGCGAAGACCTTTCTGATTCTTAGTTTTGACAGCACACTTAAATTGGGATTGAAAAGAGATTGATTTTCTGTGCTTATTTTATGTGCTTGTAATTGTATGATTTGAGTGTATACACGTCCCATGCAGAAAATACTTGAGTGCTTTTGAGTGTACACTTAAATATTATCTTTCGTGAGGAATCATGATTTTATTTTTGGAGCGACAATGTAATAAGGGTGGAGTGTTTGACGTTGCGTTACTTGTATCTATATTTTTTTTCTTGTTATACTTTGAATCTATCGTTTGTTCGAGGACGAACAAACCAATAAAGCGTGGGGTAGTTGATTAGCACAAATTTGTTTTGATTTTTATTACTATTTTAGTTTATTTTTTCTATTTGTTTTTGGTATAAGTTGGATGATTTAAGCTTAAATATAGTTCCAACTTATTTTACCGTATTTTAATCGTAATTGATGCAAATAAGTGATTATTTGTGATTTTTCACTTTACAGCTAAGTAACCGGAAGAGTTTAGCACGTAAAAGACGAATTTCGATGTTCAAGAATAGAAGAACAAGCTTTCCGGCGAAACGAGTAGCAAAAGATAAAGAGAGACGGGGGCAGACGCACAGTCGCGTCGACTGACGCGACCGTCGACGCTCCATCGACGCGAGCCATGATCTGCGTCAGTCGACGCAGCGTCGACGCACTGTCGATGCAACTTGCTGAAGCGTTGATGTCGACGCACCGATGTCGACGCAACTTGCTGAAGCGTCGATGTCGACGTACCCGCCCAGCCGACGCGCACACATTGGCCGCACCGACGCCGAGCACCAGCACGCTTCAGTCGACGCACCGTCGACGTGACAGCCCAGAATTCGGATTTTAGGGTTTCTTGTGCGCCAAGTCATGAAATAACTATATAAACCCTTCATAATTTGGATAAAACAGACACCCACGACCCAAGACACTTATCTAGGGTTAAGAAACCTATTTTCAACACTCTAATATATTTTCAAGATCTACGTCGAAGATTCAAGATCCGAAGCACCGAGACGAAGACGTTCGTTCAAGCTCCGATTTTATCGACCAAGATCAACCGTTCATAGTCCGTATCTACAGCAATCCTTCAGCACTTTGTAGTCAATAATAAGTTTTCTAAACTTTAGTTATTTCTTTTAGATTAATTCTTAGTTAATTTATGTTTTTATGTATTTATTGCTTTCCGTTTGATAATTAGAATCGTTTGAACCATCGAATCGCTGAAGCTTTGAACCTTAGATTTCGTTTTTAATAATTAATTAGTTGCTACGTTTTACCTTCGTTCATGCTTGCTGATGAGATTGTTCATGCTTAGTTCATTTATTGCTTATGCTTGGTTAATTAGTTTATGATATGCAATTGCTTGGGAATTTTAGAATTAATTTTGTTCTTGAGAATTCATATGATTGATAGTCGTAATCGTAGTTCAATCCATGCTAGTTAATTATAGTTGGTTAATTAGTTTAATTTAATTAGTTCAAGATAGTTAGTTATTTCTTTTTAATCTCGTAGTTATAATTTCTGAAAACCAAGTTTATACAAGTTCTCGTGTTAAACATTGTGATTAAACAAACATTAAAAATTCCGAACGTCAGTCCTTGAGAGACGACTCGAGTTAAGCTTGCCAAACCTACACGCGATCCCGTTATTTTGCGGGCGAGCTATTAAATTTCTGACAATTATTTATAAAGTAGGCACACGCAAAATCTCGAATCAGTTATCAAATAAATGTTATTATAACAGCTCGTTACTGAGAGATTGACTTTTATGGTTAACATGATCTATTGCCCTGGTGGGCTAATATGGAATATGGTATGGGGTCCCGACAGACTAAAGGCATGGTATGGTTATTATCTTATGGTTATAAGAGTTCTAATATCTATGGTAACTTGGCATATAAGAGAAATCCTAATTCTAAATCGGTGGTTATTTATGGTATTGTGACCTTATATGTGGGCTCATAGTTAACATGTTTATTATAAGGCGATGCTTAAGTAATATTCCAAGGTTATGGTTTATGGTTAAGGTATGGAATGACTTTTTGGCCGACCTATTTTAAGATGGATAAATGGCATGTGGTTATGATTATTGTTGAAATATAATTTCGAGAATACGTGATTTTAATAAGTAATGTGTGAATTACTGAAAGTTAGGAGCATAATGGTGATCACGTTTTATTTGCAAAAATCTTTATTTTTCATATTATATCTGATTTCGTACCTCAATCATCTAGAATATGGGGGACTAGCTGATACGACATCAAAATCGACTTGATAATAAATGGTACGAAAGTAACAAAAGGGGTAGAAGGTTATAGGTCCCGGCAGGTTGATAACATGGTAATAATATATTTTTATGGTTATTATGAAATTATGAAAATTAAGAATCCTAGTGTGAAAATATTTCATTATTAGGAAAATTGAGTATAATTAGGAGATTTAAACCCCTCTTATGTTGGTGGACAAGTCTAAATAATATTATAAATAGGGGATTCAGGCCCGTATTTCATAAATTTAATTAACCTCAGTTCTCATGAACCATAGAACTCACAATTTTATGTGGAGTTCAACCTTAATTATCATGGATCATGGAGCTCTTCTTTACGGATTTTATGGGAAAATAAAGAAGCGATCTTCTTTAGGACATGCAAGATCTTATAGAGGAGACGAGAACCCTATATTGGGAATACATCTCTTGTCTCTTGCCTATACAAAGAGGACACAAGTCTCACTCACTACTAAAAAGTCCGGCTATGCTGACGGCCATATCCGCCAGGAGTCCGTCAGTATATTAAATCCTGATGGCCTCCTGACGTATATTAGCCGTCCTCATGTTTTTTGGTCAGAATAATTGTATCCTGATGGAAACGTGCACCCGTCAGGATTCGTGATGACTTTCGTGACGGCCCAATCCGTTATGAAATGGCCGTCAGTACTCCTGATGGATTTCAACAGTCAGGAATATCTGATGCCTTCCTGACGGATTAGGCCGTCAGTATTACTAGCGGTTAGTATTCCGTCAGCAATACTGATGGTCAAAATATCTGTCACTTTCCCGTCAGCATTGCTGATGGTCTATACCGTCAGGAAGGCATAAAATTTCCTGACGGGGAGGCCGCCAGTTGGAAAATTAAATTATTATAAATTTTTATAACTTATTAATTAATAATTAAATTAAAAAATAATATACAAATAAAATTCTAGATAATCCAAAATAAATTATCCAATTATCCAACAATTAAAAATCAAAACAAATTATCCAATATTCCAAAGTTAAAACAAATTATTCAAATATAAACAAATTAAGAATTCTATATCCATCTAATTATTATCACTATCGGATGTCGGATCAGTACGAGGCTAACGAGACATGGCCAAGGCAACAACGTCCCGAATCTGCTAACTAAGCGTCGACTGGGAACGCATCTGCTCCTCGCGTATCTGCTGCATCTCCAGCGCCTACTCCTTGAGGATCCGCTGAATCTCTTGGTTGGCTAGCTCCAGCTGCATCTACTGGGACTAGAGTTGCGTCTGAAGCTAACGAACATCGGCGGTGGGGGTGGAAGAATTACTGCCCTCTGAGCCTTCCCGAAGCATCCAAGGCGACAGTGTCGATCCTTCTTATTCCTGACAACCTCTAGATAGACCTTATGCGGCTCTACCTGAGTGCCGCTATCATTAGACGATGCAGCATGCTTCTGCTCCAAAGTCCTCTCATAGTCCTCTTGGTATAAAAACTTTCAGCTACTTTTAATAAATAACTTTTAACAGATTTTAAACTAAATAACTCAGATATATAATATATAAACTCACAACTATCTTGTGAGCTTTGGGATCCGTAAATGTGTCATCGTGATTGTAATGATACTTCAGAAGAAGGTCGTAGTTACTGGTCTGCGTACCCGTCCGAGCAGCCTGTATATAAATATACATTTGTAATAATATAATGAATTAATTAAAATATAAGATTATACATGTTCAATAATATAATTAATTACTTAAAATATAAAATTATTGTCAACTTACAGTTTCAGCGGCTTGTCGATTTGCCGACATAGACCCACTTCGGTGCTTTGCTATACAAGTTTGAGGGCCTCCGGGCTTGCTCAATCTATTGCGCCTGGCCTTCTCAGACTTCTCTACCTCCCCAAATTCTGAAACTCCACCAGCTATCTATTCTAGTTTGTCTCGCCTACGCAGGAAGGGAACGTCCCATCTAATCGATACACCTTCTTCCACTCATATATACGACTCTTACAGGAATCCCGCATGGCTATATAGAATGTCATCCTGATTGCTTCTCATCGTATATACCTCTGTCCCACAACACCAATCCCTACAAAAGAAATACAATTAAAAATAATAATTTATCAATTTACTTAACAAAATATAAATAAATAAACAAAATTACCCTAAAACGAGGCCACCACGTCTGATTATGGTTGTCCGGGATGTGCTCAAATTTCCACCCTGCTGGGTGGATACGAGACTCATGTATTGTCCTCAAATAGGTCGGTAATTCCTTCGACGGACTTCGTAACCTAAAAATTAATATTTTTTTTAAATATATGTAAAATAATTAAATTATATATTGAACACATAACAAAATTGATTAAAATGTTACTTACCTATTTTCGAGCACGAAGACCTCGATCCTTGTATTCTTGACCTTTGTATTTGTATGGGTCTAAGGAATATTGAAATAATTCAAAACTTAGTTTCAAAGTTCTCTATTTGATATTAATTCTCAAACGAGGGATCTATATATAATTGATTCTCTAAATTAATCAAACACGCGAGTGATCTATAATTGATTCTCTAAGGTTCTCCACAACAATATGAATCGCGTCACTTCGCCAAGGTTCTAAATAAGTAATTACCACCGTCACATTTTTTAAGAATATTTTAAAAACTTAAATAAAACCACATGACACCCTATCACATTTTAAATATAAAAAATTTGAAAACCCGCTATTAGAGGGATAACACCTCCCGGCCGGCGCCGTAACCCACGTCAACATCCGATGGTATACAACCAACAACACCAATGACAATAATATATATAAACAAAATTAAAACCCGGCTGATCACCACGACCACCCATGCATGTAAAATATACAAAATTTTTTAAAACCCCGACCGGTCACCACGGCCTCCCATGCATGTAAAATATTCAATTCATTTAAAAAGCCTGGCTGATCACCACGGCCTCCCATGCATGTAAAATATATTCTTTTTTAAATCCCAGCCGATCACCACAGCCTCCCATGCATGAATAAATTATATAAAATATAATGGGTGCATACATATATCACAATATAATTAATTACAGATCAAACGTTATAATTGGATACAATAAAACCCTATCTTCCTAATCATTTACAAATTTGCCCCAAATGTTTATCTAAATTCAAAGCAGACCCTAACAATCTAAGTTAATACAATGAAACCCTATTTTCCTAATTATTTAATTAATTAACCCATAACTATCTAATTATATACTTTGTGTAAGTATTTTCCTAAAAATTTATCATTTTATCACTAATTTGGAAATTATTTACGATTAGACCCCTAAGTTGAAATCAAAACATCATTTTAAAATTAAACTCTATTTGAAAACTAATTATTTAACTAGAAAATAAAAACAGAATTTTAAATATAATTTTTATTTAATTTCAAATTATTTTAAAAACTATAAACTTATTTTCAAATTAAAATAAAAACAGAATGATAAATTAACTCTTATTTATATTAAAATTATTTAAATCTCAAATTTTATTTATAAAAAGAAAAAAAGATTTTTATAAAAAAAAATGGTGACAGAATTTTAAAATAGAATTTTCAATTAAAACTAAAAATAATGACATAACTTTAATTAGTAATTTTTATTTATATTTAAAATACTTTAAAAATTGAATATATTATTTTAATTTAGAATAAGAACTTTAATTAAAATTAAAAAATACACCTACATTCATACTACCAAATTAAAAACTGAAATTAAAATAAAAAATCAAAAACCCTAATTCAGTCCCTAATTCAAATCTAATCAAACATAATTAAACACAAATCAAAACTAACTCAATTAAAAAACATCAAACATATATATATATATATATATCATTAATTATAAAATATTAACAATTAATTCATAATAAATAAAAAATAACAATAAAACTTACTTACCTGTGGAGGCGGTGGCGGATGGAGGAACAACAACTAGAGGGTGACGGATGGACGACTGGGCAGCGACGGCAACTGGTCAGCGACGGGGGGTTAACATTTGGGGCCGGGAGTTTTTTTTTTTTGTTTTTTTTTTTTTTGTTTAAGGTTGTGGCAGAATGGAGGCGCGGAAGAAGAATAGGCACGTTTTTTAGGTTAGAATCCTGACTGCCATGCCTGTCAGAAAAGCCGCTACTTATATGCTGACGGATGAAGTCGTCAGCAAACATTTTTTATTTTTAAAATTATATCCTGACGGATGAAGCCGTCAGGATATATATTCATGTTTTTTTTATTATATCCTGACAAGCAAGGCCGTCAGGATAATTAAGTGGGAAAAATTCCCGCACTTTCCCTGAGAGATTACTGACGGGAATTGTTGCTGACGGCCTAGAACATCATAAAATTTGTCAGGGAAGCCGTCAGTAATACTGACGGCTTAAAAGCTATCAGCATATCCGTTAGTACTGCCAGTTTTTTTTGTAGTGATTTCTATTCTAAATTGATTTTATCCTACGTTTTGAGCTCTCGCACACTATTATAAATAGAACTGAATTAAGCATCGGAAGGCCTACATTGGGGCTGTCCAGCTTGGATTTTGTTTTGCAGGTTGATTAGGTCGTCAGGAGCTTTCTAGAGAGCTATCAGATCGCCTAACACATATTTGAGGTTAGCATTCTATTTTCTTGGTGAACCAAAATTCTTGGTCGCATCACTCAGAATTATCGAAAGCACATTATACCAAAGAACTATCGAGGGTAACTGCCTTCAGTAATGTTACCCCTCATTAAATTTCTTACAACACAGCACCAAAGTTTGCGGACATTATTACAAAAAGTAATACCAAAGGCATTTTGAGAGTAAATATATCAAGTACATTTTCCTCTAACAAAAAAATTGAGGGAAAAGATTTTCCTGGGGTGTTTCCGAGGGAATCTGTTCCCTCAATTTTTTTAAATCAAATTAAATCCAAAAAGATAATTTAAAAAATATAAGTACGACTATATCATATAATTTTAGAAAAGTAAGATGATTTTAACCCTGGTTTTACTAGAAAGATATCATCGACAATATGAGTGATCAACTTATTCCATTGGAAACATAAAATAATGAAACTTCGTTATTTTTGTGAATGTACCACGAGGTGATTTTTCAATGTTTCAGAACCACGAGAAATAGTAATTAATTGGTAAATATATTTTATCTATTTTTTTTTTGGAGGATTTATTCGCCTCTATTTTTTTAAATATAAAATTCTAAAATAATTATTTTATAAATATAATTGCATAAAAATGAATCATATCATATCATTTTTGGCATGTACAATGATTTTAACCTGATTTCTTTTAACACCCCAAATTATGAGACTAACTATAAAAGGTCAATAGATTTGATTTGTAAACTCATACCAACAAGGTACATCTTCTTTTTTGAAAGCCCTGTTATCAAAATTCCAAAGTTAAGCGTGTTTGGCCTGAAGTAGAGATGGGATTGGTGACCCCATGGGATATCTCTCAGGGTGCGCATAAGTGAGGACAAAGCGCGCTAGAAAAGACTCGTGTTAGTAAAGTGAGACTAACCTTTAGATCTGAGGGCGATCCTGGGGCGTTAATTCGATCAACGATATCAACGATACGAGCGATCAACTTCATTGTTTTAGAACCACTATAAATAGTAATTAAATATTAAATACGTTTTATCCATATTTTTCGAGGAGAATTTATAACCCTCGAGTTTTTAAATATAAAAATCCAAAAAAAATTTATTTGAAAAAATAGTGTAAAAATAACCATATCATATCATATTATGCACATAAGATGATTTTAACCAGAGTTTAACCAGAAAAATATCACTGAGCATGTACGTACTAACACGTGTCGTGTAATTCGATCAACAATATCCACAATACGAGGGATTGACAAACTCTATTGGAAACGTAAAATAATGAAGCGTCGTAATTTTTGTCAAGGTACCACGGGGTGGGTTTCGTTATTTTTTAAACACAAGAAAAAGTAATTGATCAGTAAATACGTCTTTGTTTTCTTTATTTTGGATTTTTTATAATTTTAAAAACCCGAGGGGAAAGGTTTTCTATCGGGTTTTTCTGAGGGGAATTTGTTCCCCTCAGTTTTTAAAATAAAATAAATCCTAAAAATTATTTTATAAATATAACCGCGTAAAAATAAATCATATTAAATTATTTTAGTCACGTAAGATAATTTTAAACCGTGTTTTACTAGAAAAATATCACCGACCATGTACGTATTTGCATGTGTCATGTAATTCGATCAACAGTATCCACGATACGAGCGATCCACTTAATTTATTGGAAACGTAAAATAATGAAGCATTGATATTTTTGTGAAGGTAACATGAGGTGGGTTTTGTTATTTTAGAATCACGAGAAATAGTAATTGATTACCTTTTTCTATTTTTTTTATTTAAAAAAAAAAAAACTGGGGGAAGGATTCCCCATCAGGTTTTTCCGAGGGGAATTTGATCCTCTTGCTTTTTTTAAATATAACAAATCCTGAAAATTTATTTTATAAATATAATTATATAAAAATAAACCATATCATATCATTTTAGGCACGTAAGATAATTCTAAACCAGGCTATACTCGAAAAATATCACCGACCATGTATGTATTGACTCGTATCATGTAATTCGATCAACAATATCCACAATACTAGCTATCAACTTATTTCATGGGAAACGTAAAATAATGAAGCGTATTTATTTTTGTAAAGGTACCACAAGGTGGGATTCATTTTTTAGAACCATGAGAAATAGTAATTGATCGGTAAATAAAATCTTTTCTATTTTTTGAGATTTATTTTTAAAAAAAAAACCATGGAGAAGAATTCCCCTCAGATTTTTCGAAGGGGAATTTGTTCCCATCTTTTTTTGTTAAATGAATCATATCCAAACAAATTATTTTAAAAATATAATTGTATAAAAATAAACCATATCATATCATTTTAGGCACGTAAGATGATTTTAACCCGAGTTTGAATAGGAAAAATATCACCGAGCATGTACGTATTGACACGAGTGTTGTAATTCGATCAACAGTATCAACAATATGAGGGATTGACTTATTACATTGGAAACGTAAAATAATGAAGCATCATTAATTTGTGAATGTACCACGAGATGAGTTTTATTATTTTAGAATCATGAGAAATAGTAATTTATCGAAAAATACATTTTTTCTCTTTTTTTGGGGGGGGGTTTCTTTATTTAAAAAACCAAGGGGAAAGATTTCCCATTGGGTTATTTCAAGGGGAATTTGTTTCCCTCAATTAAACAAATCCAAAAATATTATTTAAAAATATAATTGCAAAAAAATTAGCCATATCATATCATTTTAGACAAGTAAGATGATTTTAAACTGGGTTTTACTAGAAAAATATCACTGACCATGTACGTATTGACGTATGTCATGTAATTCGATCAACAAAACCCACGATATGATCAATCGACTTATTCTATTGGAAACGTAAAATAACGAAGCATCGTTATTTTTGTGAAGATACCTCGAGGCGGGTTTCATTTTTTTTAATCACAACAAAGAGTAATTGATAGGCAAATATGTTTTTTTCTTTTGCTTTGGATTTTTTTATTTAAAAAAAAACAAGGGGAAAGGTTTACCATCGAGTTTTTAAGAGGAAATTTGTTCCCCTCGGTTTTTTAAAATAATATAAATCCTAAAAATTATTTTATAAATATAATTGCATAAAAATAAACCATATCATATCATTTTAGGCACGTAAGATAATTTTAAACCTGGTTTTACTAGAAATATATCACCGACCATGTACGTATTGACATGTGTCATGTAATTCAATCAACAAAACCCACGATATGAGCTATCGACTTATTCTATTGGAAACGTAAAATAATGAAGCGATGATATTTTTGTGAAGGTAATACGAGGTGAGTTTCGTTATTTTAGAATCACAAGAAATATCAATTGATCGATAAATATGTTTTTTATTTTTTTTGGATTTTTCTTAAACCAAGGGGAAGGATTTCCCATAAGGTTTTTCTGAGGGGAATTTGATCCACTCGATTCCTATACATAAACGAATCCAAAACAATTATTATAAAAATATAATTTTGAAAAAATAAACCTTATCATATCATATTAGGCACGTAAGATAATTTTAACTCGGGTTTTACAAGAATAAATCACCGAGTATGTATGTATTGACATGTGTAATATAATTCGATCAACAGCTTGCACGATACAAGTGATCGACTTATTCCATTGGAAACGTAAAATCATTATTTTTGTGAAGATACAACGACATGGGTTTCATTGTTTTTAGAACCAAGAGAAATAGTAACGGATTGGTAAATATATATATTTTTTTAATTTTTTATATTTATTTTATTAAAAAAAGTTCAAGGGTAAGAAATTGCCATCGGGAAAACCCGAGGGGAATTTGTTCCCCTCGTTTTTTCTTCAATATAAAAAATCCAAACATTTATTTTATAAATATAATTGCATAAAAATAAACCATATCAAATCATTTTAGGCACGTAGGATAATTTTAAACCGGGTTTTATTAGAAAAATATCACCGACCATGTACGTATTGACACATATCGTGTAATTCGATCAAAAGTTTCCACAATATGAGCGATCAACTTATTCCATGGCAAACTTAAAATAATGAAGTGCCATTATTTAAAAAACAAAGGGGAAAGATTTCCCATCGGGTTTTTCCGAGGGGAATTTGTTCAACTCAGTTTTTATAAATAAACAAAAATACTAAAAAAACTTTTAAAAATATAATTGCGTAAAACTAAACCGTATCATATCATATTGGAACTGAAACTAATTTTAAATGCGGTTTTACTAGAAAAATATGACCTATCTTGTACGTATTGACACTAGTCCTGTAATTAGATTAACAATATCAACAATACGAGCGATCCACTTATTCCATTGGAAAAGTAAAATAGTGAAGCATCGTTATTTTTGTGAAGGAACCACGATTTGGTTTCATTGTTTTTGAATCATGAGAAATAGTAATTTTTTGGTAAATATATATTTTTCTCTTTTTCAAACATTTTTTTTTTCAAAAAACTGAGGGGAAAGATTTCCCATCGGGTTTTTCCGAGGGGAATTTGTTCAAATCGGTTTTTATAAATAAACAAAAATCCTAAAATATTTTCTTAAAATATAATTTCGTAAAACAAAACCATATCATATCATATTAGGCACGCAAGCTAATTTTAAACATGTTTTACTAGAAAAATATCAGCTAGCATGTGCGTATTGACACGAGTCCAATAATTCGACCAACAATATTAGCGATCGACTTATTCCATTGGAAACGCAAAATAATGAAGCATCGTTATTTTTGTGAAGGTATCACGGGGTTGGTTTCATTGTTTTAGAATCATTAGAAATAGTAATTTATCGGTAAATATATTTTTTTCTCTTTTTTTAGATTCTTTTTATTTAAGAAAATCGAGGGGAAAGATTTCCCATCGGGTTTTTCCGAGGGGAATTTGTTACCCTTGGTTTCCTTTAATAAAATCTGAAAAAACTATTTTAAAAATATAATTGCAAAAAATAAGCCATATCATATCATTTGAGAAAATTATTATGATTTTAACCCGAGTTTTACTAGGAAAATATAACCGAGCATATACGTATTGACACATGTTATGTAATTCAATCAACAATATCCACAATTCGAGGTATCGATTTATTCATTTGGAATCATAAAATAATGAAGCGTCGTTGATTTTGTTAAGGTACCACAAGGTGGCTTTCGTTGTTTTATCATCATGAGAATTAAGGATTTATTGGTAAATACATTTTTTCTATTTTATTGGATTTCTTAAGTAAACAAATAAAAAAAACTATTTTATAAATATTATTGAGTAAGAATAAACCATATCATTTCATTTTAGGAACGTAAGTTGATTTTAAACTAGGTTTTACTAGAAAAATATAATCGAGCATGTACGTATGGACATGTATCGTGTAATTCGATCAACAGTATCCACAATATGAGCGATCAACTTATTCCATTGGAAACGTAATATAATGAAGTGTCATTAATTTTGTTATGGTAACACAAGGTGGGTTTCGTTGTTTTAGAACCACGAGAAATAGTAATTGATCACTAATATTTTTTTTCTTTTTTTATTTATTTATTTTATTTAACCGACCGAGAGAAAGAAATCCCCTCGGGTTTTTCAAATGGGGATTTGTTCCCATCAGTTTTTTTAAATAAAACATATCCAAAAAAATTATTTGAAAAATATAATTGTAAAAGATTAATACATATCAAATCATTTTAGGCACGTAAGATGATTTTAACCCGGGTTTATCATCGAACATGTACGTATTGACATGAGTCCTGTAATTCTATCAACAATATCAACAATATGAGGGATCGACTTATTCCATTGGTAACGTAAAATAATGAAGCGTCGTTACTTTTTTGAAGATACCACAAGGTGGGTTTTGTTATTTTAGAATCGTGAGAAATAGGAATTTATCGGTAAATACATTTATTCTCTTTTTTTGGATTTTTTTTTATTTAAAAAAATCGAGGGGAAAGATATCCCATAGAGTTTTTCTGAGGGGAATATGTTCCCCTCGGTTTCCTTCAAATAAAAAAATACGAAAAAACTATTTGAAAAATATAATTACGTAAAATCATACCATATCATATAATTTTATGAACGTACGATGATTTTAACCTAGGCACGTAAGATAATTTTAAACTGGGTTTTACTAGAAAAATATCACTGACCATGTATGTATTGACACGTGTCATTAAATCAAACTTTTTACACCTAATTTTTATTTAAAAATAAAAAGCTCGTCCGCAAGAGAACGGAGCAGTTGTAGGCGGTAAGTTGGACTCGAGTCGAATCACAAAGAAAACTAATCGGAAGTTATTTCGGTGTTTGATTTTACGAACATAGAAATGAAAGAATAACTAAACTAAACACGCGATCCAATTTGGTTTGGGAGTTTCTAACATCTACGAGCAATAAAATCAAAAACTTTGAAACGATTATGAAAACGAGGGTTGTAGTGCGCCAGAATCATCTCCACGATCAAGGTTGTCAATCCCGATGGCTCTAAATGGCCCTAGGCACACTAGACCGATAAATTTAGCCTACAAACATTAACGTAATCAACAACATAATAACAACGCAAGCATGAACATAATCGATATTAAAAGCGAGAAAAAGCATCGACGGAAATTAAAGGAACGATTACTCTACCAAGCATGAAATTAAAAACGATAACTAATCTAACGAGAAATAACAACTAAACTACTAAAGAAAATAAACATAAATTAAAAACGAGAAGAACAGTAAAAGGAATACGAACTAAATTAACGAAACTAAAGTACAACATCAACATCCAACGATAATCAAAGACAAATACACAAAGCAAATAAAAAGTTCAGAAAAACTTATGACGTAAAGAAAACATCAGCCATCGAACAAGTCTTCAACAACAAGGAACGACTTGAATGACGAACGGAAGAGAAATGATGAAACGATGAACTATAAAACTTGAATTATGCGTGTGATCGAAAGGGGTGAAGAACCGAGGGGTCTCTGCAATGTTCCAAACCTTCCTCCAAGTTCCAGCCTCTCAAAATGAAGAAACCACCGGACTTTTATAGTTTTTCCTGACAATAACCGCCAAAACTGCTGGAGCGTCGACCGATGCGGGTGGAGCGTCGGTGTCGACGCATGCCAGGCGCTCGCGTCGACCAGGCAGTGCGTCGACCAACGCGAGCAAGGATCAATGCAACAGCAAGTTTGTGTCGACCAAGCATCGACGGTGCGTCGACTGACGCGGACGCAGAGCTTCGGCACGTCACTCGCCCCGTCTTCTTTGTTTTGAGCTGAAACACGAAAATAAATCAAAATTAGATTATTACTTATAAAATAGTGTAGAAAAACATTAAACACGATACGAAATGAAAAACATCAAAAAGTAAGAAAAACGAGAAAAAGATAAACCTAAAACACGTAAAAGCAAACAAAACACAATGCAAAAATACACGAAAATCACATACAAAAATGTACAAATCAACTCCCCCAAACTTAGCTTTTTGCTTGTCCTCAAGCAAAATCAAATCTAGACGTAGACAAGAAAAATCTAACTACCCGATGACCTAATTGCTAATGCATCCAAATGATTCAAGAAGTTAATGCATTAAATCGTCTGAAAACTCAACTAAAAGGACGACACAATAACGTTGAGATGAGAGATTTAGACTAGCTTCCGAACACCTAAAAGTAATGAGATGACCTCCATGTACGTCACTCATCCATGCCTCGTCCAAAGTTTATCTCTGCTCAAACTGCAAATTTGTCACTCGACTAGCCCAGTCATCTATACACCTCTTTAACAAAACAATCTAAGAAAAACAAAAAGAAGAACTTAACTTGTACAAGGATTTCTCTACTTGTACCTATTTTTTTTATTCCTTTTCTTTTCTTTTCTTTTTTTTTCTTTTTCTTTATTTTTTTAGCTTTTCTTTTTCTTTTTCTTTTTTTTAATAAGAGTACCCATAGAGATGAGGTACAAACGAGCATAACTTACATAAATCACAAACGAGAGTTCATTGACTCCGATCTTACGTTGCTAAGTACAACTGATAACATTCTTCAATATCGCACGTGGAGTTTTAACGTCTCCGGAAATAAAAAGAAAAATCACATAAAGTCCTATAGAGGGTATCGGGAAATGGGGCTAGTAAAGAGTATTCGACCTTTTGGAATGAAAAAAAGAATAGAACAGAGGACAAGACACTTCATAGATTCTTCACACTTCATTCCCCACAGTTACACTATTGTTAGAACGGAAGTCTAAATATCCTAACCAAAGCATCTAACCACATCACTTCGTCAAGATTCCAGTCAATATAAATACACATGACTCAAATCAACCACAAGCAAGCATACAAAAATTTACTAACCAAACCAAGGACAAACCACCACCACCCCCCCCCCCCCCCCTATATATTTTTATATTTCTAACTCTATATTTCCCAAGGGGTTGTGGGTTTTTTTCTACCAATTGGGGCCGGCAAGAGCTGTCAGAATTCGTCTCAGAAGGTGAACTAGCGGACCGATCACTAAGTGGGGATGCACGCCAATGGGACCCTCCAATAAGTCTATTGGAATTGGCTCTGTATACACACACACACACATACACACACACACACTTAAACCATACAATGTCCACATTGTATAAAATGAGAAATTAAGCTAGTGTGGTAAAAGATAAGAGAAGGAGAAATATGTCCCTGAAATCGCGCTTGTGGTGATGATTTGAGCGTTGAAAATCGTCCAACGGGCATCAACATTGATGGGGACCTGAAATAACAAGAACAAAAACATACGAAAACATATAAATTTAAAAGGCTTGGGTTGCCTCCCAAGAAACGCTCATTGAACGTCTTTAGCTTGACGGCGTCCACGTTTGATATGATCCCGGGTCTAAAAATAAATAACAATCGTGACACGCCTTGATATTCTCCAAGAGTTAGAATTGGCGATGATAATCAACAAGGCGGGCACAAAAAGCATGCCCCGAGATGCAAGGGGTGAAAACTCCAACTAACTTCAGAGGTCGGAAACGCGAGTAATCGATCACCTCAAAGATATCAAAGGTTAATTGTAGCATGGGATGATCCTCGGTCCGCAGAAGAACTAGGAAATCTATCGAACAGATGGTATAACCATCGATCAATCCGAACTCTTTCATTTCTCCGATCACCACCTCATCATTCTTAAAAGCATGTAGAGTCTTGATCGGGCTCAAAGGAGGGCAATCGGGCTCAAAGGAGGGCAATCGGGCATCTTCTCGATCATCTTGTCCAACACCTTAAATTCAAGATTTGACAAAGCACCGGGCGAAATGCAATGTGGCTCAACAAGCACTCCCTTCTCCAAAACTGGTAAAACATCATCATTAAAAAGCATGGGAGAGGTAATGCCTATTTCCGACTCTTTCTTCTCACCCACCAACTCCATATCCTTGCACACATCTTTCAACAGATCGTCAAAGCTTGAACTGACATCAACCAAGGTGGGATCCACCTCATCAAGGTCGGGCACCTCTTCATGACAAGATTGGTTAAGCCCGTACACCTGTTTGGAAAATTTCTATGATTGAATCTCGGAGCGATCAAGGTGTTTATCCATACGTCAAGTTGCTTCCACGATCTCCGCTAAAAACTCTTGAGAAAATATGGTGTAAGGATCACCGCTCGAAGTATATGCATCGGAGATGGGTGGATTATAAACATCGTAGCTCGAAGAATAGAAATTTTGATACGGTGGAGCATACAAGTCATCGCTCGGGTAAGAATAAGGCTGTGCGAGCTGAGCATAAGAATAGTCAAAAACCGGATCATAATACCCACAAGGCGGTGCATAAGCGTCCATGCTCGGACCATAGCAAAATGAAGGACATGGGCCAGAATGACCAAAAGGATGGGCCCATTCTCGACCGCTCAGAGCATACGGGTCAGAATATGATGGAGGAACTTGACAATCGAAAGTTGGAGCGTAAATGTAATCATATAGAGAACTAACATGATAATCCTCCATCTTCAATCAAAATAATCTCAAGTCTTCAAAAATGTGGCTACAAAGCACAACACTCAAAAACCGAGATTAAATGCACCAGAAAGTACAAAAACAACAAAAACAAAAATCACAAATTAACACTAAAACAAATAAACAAAAGTCACTAAGAGCAAACACCAAAAAATCGCGACCTTTAGCTTTCCCCGGCAAAGGCGCCAAATTTTGAATCGAACTTTTACACCTACTTTTTATTTAAAAATAAAAAGCTCGTCCGCAAGAGAACGGAGCAGCTGTGGGCGGTAAGTTGGACTCGAGTCGAATCACAAGGAAGACTAATCGGAAGTTATTCCGGTGTTTGATTTTATGAACATAGAAATGAAAGAAAACAAACTAAACACGCGATCCAATTTGGTTTGGGAGTTTCTAACATCTACAAGCAATAAAATCAAAAGCTTTGAAACGATTATGAAAACGAGGGTTCTAGTGCGCCAGAATCACTCCACGATCAGGGTTGTCAATCCCAATGGCTCTAAATGGCCCTAGGCACACTTGACCGATAAATTTAGCCTACAAATATTAACATGATCAACAACATAATATCAACACAAGCATGAACATAATCGATATTAAAAACGAGAAATAGCATCGACGGAAATTAAAGGAACGTCGCTCGTCCCGTCTTCTTCGTTTTGAGCTGAAACACGAAAATAAAGCAAAATTAGATTATTACTTATGAAATATAGTAGAAAAATATTAAACACGATACATATCGAAAAACATCAAAAATGAAGAAAAATGAGAAAAAGATAAACCTAAAACACGTAAAAGCAAACAAAACACAATGCAAAAACATACGAAAATCACATACAAAAATGTACAAATCAGTCATGTAATAAAATCAACAGTACCCATAATACGAGCAATCGACTTACTCTATTGGAAACGTAAAATAATGAAGTGTCGATATTTTTGGAAAGGTACCATAAGTTAGGTTTTGTTGTTCTAGAATCACGAGAAATAATAATTGATCGTAATATACATTGTTCTATTTATTTTGGATTCTTTCTTAAGAAAATTCCAGGGGAAGGATTTCCCATTGTGTTTTTACGAGGGGAATTTGTTCCCCTAGTTTTTTTTGTAATATGAAAATCAAAAAAAAATATTTAATAAATATATTGCATAAAAACAAACCATATCATATCATTTTAGGCACGTAAGAATCTTAAAATGGGTTTGATTAGGAAAATGTCACTACTCATGTACGTATTAACATGTGTCGTGTAATTCTATCAACAGTATCCACAATATGAGCGATCAACTTATTACATTGGAAACGTAAAATAATGAAGCGTCATTATTTTTGTGAAGGTACCAAAAGTTAGGTTTTGTTATTTTGGAACCACAAGAAATAATAATTGATCGGTTAATATATATTTTTCTCAATTTTCTTTAGATTTATTTTATTAAAAAAAATCAAGGGGAATAATTCCCCTCGGATTTTTCCGAGTGGAATTTGTTCCCATAGATTTTTGAATTAAAATGAATCCAAGAAAATTATTCTAAAAATATAACTGTATATAAATAAACATAGCATGTCATTTTAGGCACGTAAGATGATTTCAATCTGGGTTTTATTGGAAATCACCGAGCATGTACGTATTGACACGGGTCATGTAATTCGATCAACAATATCAATAATACTAGCGATCAACTTATTCTATAAGAAACTTAAAATAATGAAGCGTCTTTATTTTTTACAAGGTACCGCGAGGTATAGGTTTCATTGTTTTAGAATCTTGAGAAATAGTAATTATCGGTAAATACGTTTTCTCTCTCTTTTTTTGGATTTTTTCTATTTAAAAAATTGAGGGGAAATATTTCCCATCGGGTTTTTCTGGGGGAATTCATTCCCCTCAGTTTCCTTAAATTAAAAAAAATAAAAAAACTATTTAAAAAATATAATTGTGTAATAATAAATCAAATCATATCATCTTAGAAAATTAAGATGATTTTAACGAGGGTTTTACTAGATAAATATAACCGAGCTTGTATGTATTGGCACGTGTCGTTTAATTCAATCAACAGTATTCAAAATACGAGGGATCGACTTATTTCATTGGAAACGTAAAATAGTGAAGTGTCATTATTTTTGTGAAGTTACGTTGTTTTAGAATCACGAGAAATAAGAATTTTTTGGTAAATACATTTTTTTTTAATTTTCTTGGATTTTTTTTATTTAAAAAAAATCGAAGGGAAAGACTTCCCATCGGTTTTTTCGAGGGGAATGCGTTCACCTCGGTTCTTTTAAATAATCAAAAATCGTAAAAAAATATTTAAAAAATATAATTGCGTAAAACTAAACCATATCATATCATAGGCAAGTAAGTTAATTTTAAACCCGGTTTTACTAGAAAATATCACCGAGCATGTACGTATGGACATGTATCGTGTAATTTGATCAGTAGTATCCACAATGCAAGCTATCATCTTATTTCATTGGAAACGTAAAATAATGAAACGTCATTATTTTTGTGATGGTACCACAAGGTGGGTTTCGTTGTTTTAGAAGCATGAGAAATAGTAATTTATCAAGAATTACACTTTTTTTCTCTTTTTTATTGGTTTTTTATTTAAAAAAATGAGGGGAAAGATTTTCCATCGGGTTTTTCCGAGGTTTGTTCCATTCGGTTTCCTTAAAATAATAAAATATGAAAAAACTTTTTTAAAATATAATTGCGTAAAATAAATCATATCATTTTATTTTAGGAACGTAAGATGATTTTGACCTAGGTATTACTAGAAAAGTATAAATGAGCATGTATGTATTGACACGTATCGTGCAATTCAATCAATAGTATCCACACTAGTGCAGAAAGAGTTTTCCAGAATGCCTTGTTTCAGGAATTCTAAAACGCCCTACCCAGGAGTTCTGTATAGAGCTGTTCTAGAATATCTGATTTTCCAGAACAACTTTCTGAGGCGTTCTTGAATATCGGATTTTCTAGAACGGTTATCTGAGGTGTTCTAGAAAAATAATTTACCCGTTCTAGAAAGTAGTTTTTACCGGTTCATCCATTCTAGAAAATAATTTTCTAGAGCGGTTAAGAAAAAGACGTTCTAGAAAATATTCTTTCTAGAACGGTTACAGAAAAAGTGTTCTAGAAAATAAACTTTCTAGAACGCCTTTTCGAAATAGACGTTCTAGAAAATAAGCTTTCTAGAACGCATTTAAGAATAAACGTTCTAAAAAGTAAAATTTCTAGAACGGGTTTTCAAAATAGACGTTCTAGAAAATCCATTTTTTAGAATGGATTTTTGATATCCTTTCTAAATTTCACAGTTTTGGAATTCCAGGTTTTTTTCCGAGCAGCTCATCCCTCATAAATCACAATTTTTAATACCAATTTAAATCACAATTTTTTCACAAAACACATGTTATTTAAATAATCCCAAAACCATCCATTTATTACAATAATACACACTCACAAAAAGATGTCAATACAAACAATACAAGGTGCCAAAAACACGATCAACAAATGTTAAAATAGAAATCACCAAAAGACGATGAGTACCATTTTTGCTACCATTCAAGTTATCCACAAATAGTTTGTTTCTTACACTCCATAATATATTGCACACCCTATATATGGTGATCAAGCAATGACCTCTAATAAACACTCGGCCCAACGTCTACGTACATCATCAATTTCATTAACCGAATAAGGTTGTTCCATATTCAATGCTTGCAGGTCAATGGAAAACTGGAAATAAATATGAGAATTTGTAGAGAACGCACAATAAGATAATGAAAGATGACGAAATATAATGGGAGATATAAATAATATGATGAAAATCAGAAGCAAAATAATTCAAATTAATGAAATCCAGGTTATGATTAAATTAAGCAAAAATCATTAGTAGAAGTTGACAGTTAAAAATATGAATTAACAATATGGGTAGCTCTAATAATAAAAAAAAATTATGGGATAAAATAGAATTAATTAAATAGCATGATTAAAACATTATACCTATGTGGTATGGGTAGACGTTTTTGTAGATATTATATTACAAAAACATCCCCTGGGATTTGACCTAATACAAAGAACTCTGATGCGGACCAAAATGTCCATATGTAATATCATTTGATATACGAGGTAAGCGACCTCATTTCCTGGAGAGGGTATTCCTCTGGGAGGTGAGCGAGCTGAGTGGTTTCAGTGGAAGAGTAAGCGAGCTGGTTTGTGGAGTAGCGACCTGGAGTATGAGGATGAGTTCTCATATAGGGTCGTGACCTCTTGTGATTTGAGCTGTGTACTTGAGCTCGGTTATGGGCCTTGTGAATATCAAGCTTGCGGGCTTAGTGTGAGTGGTTTATGAGATTTCGGTGGACTGTATGGAAAGAATAATGGGCCCAGGCCTATTCTATTAATTTAATGAGAGGCTTATTATTTATGAGAACTTAGCATATTGGAGGAATCCTAATTCTAAGACAATTGTGGTATTTATGGAATTGTGGTAGGAGAAGGTAACCCTTGCTTGGGAAGGACTTCTCTTGTATCTATAAAAGGGGTGCATACCTCTCATTATTTATCAAGTCGATATTGTTCTATCGCATTATTATTTTTATTTGGAAGAGTGAAGAGTGTTGATTTTTCTTATTAACTTAAGCGTCAGAGGGCCTTAACGGGCTCGAAATCCGACCTGTTCGAGGCGTTGTTTTGCAGGACCAGTGAGGTCGCCAGGATATTCACGGAGGGCTTGAGAGGTCGCTGTGACGTATTTGGAAGTATTTTCAGGTCGCTAATCTCTTTTGAGGTTAGTACCCCCTTTATTTGGTAATCCGAATTTTCGAACTTATCAAATTGGCGCCGTCTGTTGGAAAGAGGGACATCGAGTCCTTGAGCGAAAGACGTGAGGTACACAATTTTCGTAAGTGTAAAATTTGACTGCGCTATGAATTTGAAAAACTGTTTTCTATCGTTTCAACCGTTGGATCGTGTTAAAAATTTTACACAAACTCAAGGACCTTTTGAATTATGTTTTGAATGGTGAAGATCGGATTTTAATGTCCGAGAAAATATATATAAATTTTCGAGTGAAGCAGAATTTATTTTCGGAAAATTCTGCACAGCGTTTTTCAAAATTCGATTCTACATAATAAAATCATTGGATCAATCCAAAAATTTGACATATTATTCTAAATATATTGAAGTTCAATCTGAACGGTGAAGATTTGAATCTGAGTTCTGAAAAATTTTATAATGAATTTTGAACATAGCTGATCCTGTTTTCCAAATTGGATGAAGTTGAATGTTGGATATAATATGGTTAAATATGAATAGTGCTGGAGATCAAGGTTTTATTACAAGCTCTGGGTTTTTTGGGCTGAGCATCTGGCGTGATTTGGTTTTTAATTTATGGTATCAGTTTTAAAATTCGTGCATTCCTAATGGGTGATTTATTTTAGAAAACAGGGAAGAGGAACAGGGGACTCATGCGTTTAATTATATGAGATTAATGTGGTTACATATTTTATTTCTATAATAAATCGGTATTACAAGCGCTTGAATTTTAATGTGGTAATTATTCATGTGAGTATTGTACACGTACTTGTGACATGCGCCGAAGTGAAGGATGGTTTCTTATTGATTCAATTGCTTTTGATTGGGTCCTTAATTATTATACTTTGATTAATGATTGTCAGTTGACACTTGGCCTTTAATAAGTATACCTGTTGAAAGGTGTTAATTTCCTTTTTGGCCAAGTGCATGCTTTTATACAATTCAAACATGTTAAGTGAGTAACAAGGTATATGGTTGATAAGGTTTTTGGGGTTCACGCCTGATTTGGGTTTTATTGCCAAGAATGCTAAGTTTATACATATTCTATTGATATGTTTCATCATGAGATCATGAGGGGTTTTTTAATTATCTTATTGGATCAACTCGTCTGCTGAATAAGGAACACGTATCTGGCCCCCCTTAAATAAGCACCCCTTAAATATCTGATATCCTTTGTGCAGGATTATTTAGAGCATATGAATTATGTATTGACTTTCGTGCATGGATGTTTTTATATCTTTATTATGGTAACTATTATTCTATTAGCAGGAATCAAGTATTAAGAGTAAATTGTTCCTGGGGGTCCTATTTACGCTTTTATTTGGAAATTGTAAAATTTTGCCCTGGGCACTACTTATATGGACAAGATGGGAGAATCTTTAATGGAGATGAGTTTTAATATCGTTTGTTTATTAATAATAGGAATTGCATGTTAATTTAGTAATTATGGAGGCGAGTAAAGGTTGTGATGCTTGTGTTTTATTTATTGTTCATATACTAACGGACTGAGTAAAGTCTATTTGTTGAGTTTGTATTAATGTTGGTTTTTTAGGGTTACTTTATGTGTTGCTTGGACCTTAACCTGAGAATGGTCAACGCAAACAAACGCGACGAGGTCGCGTGTTCAAATATTCAAGGACGATTTATTTTGGTGCTCGGAGTTTAAGACGATGAGGTCGCCCTTCACAAGTCATGATAAGTTTTCTCTCTTATATTTATCGAACTAGTTATTGCACTCAGATTTGTTGCATAAACCGAGACGAATGCTGGGTTTTATTTGTTACTTGTTGGTTCATCCACGATTTTGATTGGAGGACACTTGATTTTTAATGGTTCTCGATTAAATAGGATGGTGGATATAGGACGGAATAATTTGGGTGATGCTGGTTAATTTAATTAAAATAACGGAACCTTTTAATTCAAAGAGATGTCAGAATTGTCTTATTTCAATAAAATTGGTATTGGTTCTATTTATTCCTGCACATAGAATATAAAAGTTCATCATGTGTCTGGTGACTAGCGTCATGTGTTCAGCGCCTTAAGACTAAGGCCTAAGCTGGAATATGGTCTTCCTTTGATTATCATGGCTAGAAGTATGGATAGATGGTTATTTACATGTTTAACTTGAGAATATTTTATGAGATACATGTGCATGGTGGACAAAACATCATGAATTTATGAGACGTGTTTCTTTTGAAGTCTTATTTGATAAAATTGTTTTGTTACTCTTGATTGGAAAGATATTGGGAATTGTGATAGAGTTGTATATACCATAATAACAAAAATCTACTATCTTAATTTGATTAATTATGATGGTCGTCCTACAAGTCTTTTGAGTAGACCTACGTCGTGAGAGATGATTTTTATGATTTCAATGGGATTACATGGATGGTAATTATGGTTGGCAATTTTTGTTTGAGGATCAAGTCTAGTCATGAACATGGAAAATTGATATTTAACTTGAGGATGTTATTTATTTTAAATCGACATGTATGCTAGGTGGCATTTTTGATTGTCGATTGGAGGATGGATTATAAAGGGCTTGTTATTTAGTTTTGATAGTATTATATGGAGGACGTATGATTAGATGATTTTGAAACATCTTTGTCTTATTCTGAAAAAGATGCATGTATTAACATAAATTAGGGATCATGTTTATATGATGTGAGTAATGGCTTATTTAACATGGTTTGTTCGGTTTAATGGATTTGTATGGAGATTATTGTCATGTTATATGGTTTGTGTTAATTTTGATTTTCGAGGGTTGCCCTATGTGTTGCCTTGAGTTTAACTTGGGATCGGGCAATTCAAACAAACGCGATGAGGTCGCGTGTCCAGATATTCAGGGATGATCTATTTTGTTGCTCGAAATCTAAGGTGATGAGGTAGTGTATCAGCAAAACACAACAAAATCAATCGAGATAAGTATTTATTCTGTTTTAGATGTGTTTAAAAGAGGATGGTATGGTTTGGTTGATTGATGTGGTTGTCATATGGATTACTTGTTTATTGACTTGACTTACGTGAGGATAGACTTATAGTTTATTTGATTTAATAGAGATAAACGTATGGTTTATGTGATTATATAAAATATTAATTATCCATGGGGTTGGATATATTTGGTTTTGAAATTCTTTCATGATTTTGATAGAATAAATGATGGGATATTAATCATGCGTGGAGAGTGCTAATTGGATTTATGTGATTTTATTTTGTGGGGATATGCATGTGGTTTAACATTTGGTTGAGGAGTACTTATTTTGATTCTATATGGTTATGAACACACTAAGAGTTGATCATCTTTTCAAATTCCCGTATGAAAATACTGCAGTGCCACACTTTAGTAAAATGGACATAACTCACTGTTGGATTATCCGTTTTAAGATCCGATTTTTGCATTGGAAACTAGACTCGTAGGGATTTCTAGTGGTAAATGGTTTGGATTTTAATTAATTACCAATAAAAGCAGTTTAATCTTCAAAGTTGGAATACATGCTGATAACTTCGTGTCAGTTTTGTTTGATCCTATATGGTTTGATGGTGATATGCTATTTATGGTTGTGGGAAAGGGGAATATTTGATTTGTAAAATGTTTTATTAACATGTTATTGGCACGAGTAAGGTTGTGATATTTAAATGATATCTTCTATGATTATGCTAACGAATCTGGGTGCAGGGCCTATTTAGGTCGTATTAACCTAGAGTTAATTTGTGGGTTGACCGACATGTAATTCGGAGATGGGTAACCTAATGCGAAGAGGTTTCTAATGTTTAAGGCCATGTACCAGGTCGCGCGTCCAAACATTGACAAAAAGGAGATCGGGAAATTATGCTACCTAAAAACAAAAAGATCGCGTAGTTGGATATTCGAGGAGAGGTGAATTTTCCTATAGAACCAATATGAATACGTATCGGGTACGCTTTTTGAAATCTCATGAAAGGGACGGTTTCCCATTTTATGCCCTGTTTATTTTATGTGGTTGAGCACGGGGAGAATAATTGATTTATACGACTTAAATGGTTATGGTGTGTGATTCTATTTAAATGGTTTTATGATCTGATATATGGAAAATATGTATAATAAACATGTTAAGGTCTTCGCGACCTCGTTATGGTATCTATGATCTAATTAAACGATCTTGACAATCTTGTGCGATCTAGACTTTATGATCCAATATAGATTTTATGTTTAAATTCCGACGCTCTCATTAGGTCGATGATGATTAAATTCCGATACTTTCATTAGGTCGATGATGATTAAATTCCGACGCTCTCATTAGGTCG
>BMAC01000148.1:231697-243024 GCA_014905375.1 Phtheirospermum japonicum | reverse complement strand
GAAGAAGAAGAGGTTCATTCCTAAGAAGGCTGCAAATGTGGCGCCTAAGGTGAAGAAGCTAAAGGCAAAGATTCCTCCTGAGGAGTTCAAGTCGAAGACCAAATGCTTCAAGTGTGGGCCAGTCAGGTCACTGGAAGTCCGTGTGTCCCAACAAGAAGAATTAAGAGAGGTATATCTCACACTCTAGTGGTTGAAACATGTTTGGCTACTTGTTCTGCTCATTCGTGGGTAGTAGATACTGGAGCTATCTGATCATGTTTGCATGTCTTTACAGGGGTTCCTGGTAAAAAGGCAGCTGAGTGAGGATGAGATCACCGTCTACATGGGCAACGCTACGAAAGTGGCGGCTGTTGCAGTGGGAGACGTTATTTTACCTTTTAGTAGTGATAGAACATTGGTTTTGAGAGATTGTCTTTATGTGCCTGGTTTTAGGCGAAACTTAATTTCTGTTTCTAAACTTTTTATGGATGGATATTCTGTTTCTTTTGATGACAAGGTTGTTGTCTTTAGTGGTAAACGTTTTATCTGT
This sequence comes from Phtheirospermum japonicum, assembly GCA_014905375.1. Lineage (NCBI taxonomy): Eukaryota > Viridiplantae > Streptophyta > Magnoliopsida > Lamiales > Orobanchaceae > Phtheirospermum > Phtheirospermum japonicum. The sequence goes on along the minus strand of BMAC01000148.1, from coordinate 242,495 downwards.
TCTGGCACATTGAATGGACAACTTTACATTCTCAAACCAACGTTTAATACTACACCAAAGCAACTTTTGAATACTTCGATTATTAACTCTAACAAAAGAAAAGAACCTTCGGAATTGAATCAAACCTATCTTTGGCATCTTAGGCTCGGTCATATTAATCTAAAGAGGATACAAAGGTTGGTAAATGATGGACCATTGTATTTTTTGGTTCTGGAATCATTTCCTTTGTGTGAATCCTGTTTAGAAAGAAAAATGACCAAGCGTACTTTCCAGTCGAAAGGAAACCGATCCGAAGGGCTATTAGATTTGATTCACTCTGACTTGTGTGGCCCTTATGTCGATTCAGGCAAGAGGAGGGTTCGAGTATTTCATCACTTTGATTGATGATTACTCTAAATACGGCTATATCTATCTGTTACGTCGCAAGTCAGAATGCTTTGAGAAATTCAAAGAGTTTAAGGCGGAAGCGGAGAAACGAACAGGTAGAAGTATCAAGTCACTATGATCTGATCGTGGGAGGCGAGTACCTTTCAACTGAATTTAGGGATTACTTGGTAGAGCATGGGATTACATCCCAGCTGACTGCACCTGGAACGCCACAGCAAAATGGCATGGCGGAGAGGAGGAACAAAACACTGTTAGAGATGGTTAGATCGATGATGAGTGATCGATGATTTCCTCGACGCTCTAGAAATCGCCTCCGCAATAGTACGGAGTCGACTGTAGGTGCGGTGAGTTGTCCCGAGTCGTGTCTCTCGAGGATGGATGTAATCGGCGTTCGGTTTTCTTTATCGTTCTTATCGTCGGTTTTACTTAATCTAATTTAACCCTAGAAAGCGATAATCATTTTTCCGGTTTCTATAATTAAGATTGAAATTGAGATTTACGATTTAAAAACATTGAAACATTTAAGGAAATTAAAGCTTGTATTAAAAACGATCAATTTAAACTATTTAACTTATTAAAACTTAATTATTTGAAATTAGTAAAATGGAGGGAAAATTAAAGTCAACTTATTTGAATAAGTCAACAAATTACTTAACATTAATCAAAGGTTTTTAAATATGAAGATTCAATAAACTATTACAAACTTTGAAATTAACTACAACTTATTAACTTAAAAGCATAAGTTCATAATCTAGAAAGCTATAAAATGAAATTGAGAATTTTTGAAAGATCTAAACAACCACAAACCAAGAACCAAACTTCAATATAAGATCAAAAGAAAATAACATGGAAATTAAGCTATATTAAAGGAAAGAGATTACCAAATGTACTTGATTACACAAAAGCTTGAATGAGGAAAAGCTTGGAAGCTGATGGTTCTTTCACAATGACACTTAAAATACAGCTTGAAGATGAAATAACTAAAATCTTAACTTAACTAATCTATATCTAAATACTAGAATTTATAGGAATTAAAACTAATTAAAAAAAAGATGAAAAGTGCTTCTTTTTCTGGTTTTGAGCTGCTCCTTGGAGAAGAAGGCCACCCAGCAAGTTGTTCCTCCGTGAAAAGACGTCTGATTGCTTAAATCTTCAAAAATCTGCTTTTCAGTCGATCGACTGAGAAAAAGCAGTCGATCGACTGCAGTCGATCGGACTTGTCGGCTGTCGATCGACTGCTGTGTCGAAATGGCCAAAAGCCCTGTAATTCAGTCGATCTTGGGACACCAGTCGATCGACGGCAGTCGATCGGCCAAGTAGGCAGTCGATCGACTGCCATGTCAAAAGCTTCAAAACTCGCTGGAATTCAGTCGATTTTAGGGGGGTTCAGTCGATCGACCAGATATGCAGTCGATCGACTGAACATCCAGTCGGTCGACTGGATTCCAGCTTCCGGCTCGATTTCTCGTCCTTTTCGCCTCCGCCGGTTTATCGAACCTCGTCCGCTGCGCCTCCTTGCTTTGTCTGTCCAATCCCGAGTCGAGTATCGACGATCCCCACGAGCGTGGGCCCCGCTTGGGCGTCCTATGGCCAATAAAAACGAAAACGTGAACAAAACTACGAAAATGAATAAGAAAACGTACAAAAACTAAGAAAACCTAGAAATACGAAAAACGGCCAACCCGACTCCTAAAACAACAAAAAGCAAGCGAAAAACACGCAACGTGAAACAAAAACGGTAATGAAAATATGTACAAAAAGATGCAAATCAACCTATATTAACTTAAAAGTTTGTTTTGTATATGGTTGATGGAATTTATATAAGTTTTAAATGCATATTCGTACATATTGGAAGTTAACAAGCTGTGCAGATAGTAAAAATAAAATCGAAAAGTGTTTGCAGGAATGAAAGTGGTTGCGAGCATGAATGCAAGTCTTTCAAATAGTTGTTTCAGAGGAAAGTTGTGTTTTTGTGACGGGAGAAGGTAACACTGAACAAGGGTGGACTTCTCTCGGTTATGGTGTTTTACCCTTCGGGGCGAATGGTTTTGTGTTTTACCCTCTGAACCGGAGGTTGGTTTCATTACCCGTTGGGGCGAGCTGTGAGCATTTTTCCCTTCGGGGTGGATTGTGTGTTTTTTACCATGCGGATCGGTTGTTTTGTTACCCGTTGGGGTGGGTTGTGTGCGTTATATCCTTCGGGGCGGATGGCTTTTTTCAATAACACTTGGCGAGTTATTTTCATGGTTTTTATGGTTAGAAGTTGTAGTTGTGTTATTTTATGCATTTGGAAGAGGTATGACTTATATATCTTTTTCAAGATATTGTATTCTGGTATTATGGATGGTTATGTCTGTGCGAGCTAATATGTTTTATATGCGAGCTGATTTTAGCTCCATCGGATTATTTGTGATTCGTGGTTTGATTATTTTTCTCATGGTTTTAGGAGGATGGGAAATATGATTGTGATTGATTAAGAATTCGTGCGACCTATGTGAAAATTAGGTTTATTTGGCATTTACTTTCTGTGGATAACCTGGTTGAACTACTTGGTTGCATTAACTTGGGGGACTATATGGGCGAGCTTTATTGAGTTGATGTGGCCTGGCTGTTTTGTTTTGCTTGCAATAATTAAACATGGGGGACTGAGTAGTTTTCAGTCCCATGTTATTGTTATATGGTTACAAGTGGATTGTGTGCGGTCTAACTGTTTTTTTCAAACTTGGGGAGCTGAATGGTTTTATTGGGTCATGTGTGATTTGATGTGGTTTTTGCTTGATTCGGCATATATTTTATGAGTGTGTTATGGGCTAACACTTTTGTTAGGTTGATAATGGTTTGTGGTATGGAATGATTTTTTGATCGACCTGTTTTAGGTCAAGTAAGTGGCTTATGATGTTTTGAATTTTCAAAAGCGTATGATTCTATTTTCTTGTATTATGGGCTAACACTTTTTAGACTTATCAAACTCCTATCATTCGACTTTCACAAATGATAGTAAAATTCGTATGTAGAAGTTAAATAGCCCTAATAAACATTATACCCATTTTTATTTGTATGAAGAAATTGGTTTCATAAATTAATTAATTAAAGGTTTCACTAAAATTGATTCTATATAAATAGCATTCATGAGACGAATAAAACACCTATGTGGCCTCAATAACTTACTTTATTTGCATGTACATACTGCTCTTATATTCTAGTGCATCCAATATATTTTCTTGGTCTAACATAGCTAACAGGAGGGCCAGGAAATGAACCTTAAACAAAGCCAGTGAACAAGGTATCAGAGTACTCTCCAATCCTCAACAACAACATAAATAGCAATTGAAAAAAGAATTATAAAAGGAAAGCTAAAGGGATAATATTCCATATTTCCATTGGAAGATAAATGTGTGCATATTCCATGAAAGGCTACAAAATAAACAGACAACCCTTGTTGCAAGAAGCAGCTTATAATGGATGCAAATTGTGAGGCATACAAAGTAAGATACACGAGTCCACGGAATCAAAACAGAAAATTAAACTCCAGAAGCTGGCATTTTTATTGTTTCTGAGAAAAACCCAATGGAAGGTGGGCTTAGCCTTCAAAGGGTGGCCGCACCGCTAGCAAGCTCTTTAAGAACCTTAGAGATTTGTTCTTCATTTCATCATCCAAACGTATTCCCCTCTCAACGTCAAGGTCTATATCAAACCAGAAAATCCATAAGGCTATCATAATAATGTAAATTATTTAACCAATCTCATTTTATTTTGATGAAAATTGCAAGGAGCTCACTAATTATCCCTAGCAACATAACTCGCTTAACAATAATAAGAATAGCTCAGGAGATGTACCATCTGACATTCGGATGGCGTATACCTCTCTCATCTAGAAATGCACCCAACGTCATCGAAATATATTGTGTATTCTCTGACCTAAAGTTCACGTATCTCGTTATCGTATCCAAATACACAAGCGCAACGAGTTTGTTGGAGTGGCAAGGAAACCTCGTCGACAAAAGCATCGACACCAATTCCCCAAGCAGACCACCACTACTCCTCATCGCATCATCGCTCAACGAATCTCCGGGCGCATAAAACAACGATAGAGAATCTTCGACTTCCTCGACATTCCAATTCTCCGAAGATGAAACGACCAATCAAACGAGTTTCTAATAAACACCTGGGTCAAATTAGGCGCGACACGGCCCACTTTCCGAAGTAACACGAACAAAATCCTTCTAAAAATGTTGAATAACGTGGACTCAATATATAAATCGCAGCGAAAAATAAATGTGGAGAATAATTTATAAACACTTTTGTTTATATCTCTTAAACACACAAATATTAATGAACTCCCTTGTAAAAAAACTCATACAAAACTCATGCTTACAAATGAAAAATTACATGACTATTTGTAGGAATAGACTACATAATGAAAGGACACAACTAATCATGTAAAGGCACAATATGAAAGAACACACATGTGCATGAATGGACACCATAACAAAAGTCACATCCATTTATGAATCTAGCTTATATTATTTAACTTCCAACATCCCCCCTTAAGCTTGATTTTCTCGCATTCCAAGTTTGTGCCTCAACTTCTCAAAACTTTTGCGTTTGAGGGGCTTCGTGAAAATATCCTCCACTTGGTCTTCGGATTTCACGAACTTAATTTGAACATCTTTCTCAGCAATGCATTCTCTATTGTAGTGAAACCTTGTATCAATGTGCTTGCTACGATCATGAAAAACATGATGTTTTGCTAGTGCGATCACTGATTTGTTATCGACAAATACTTCCGTTGATTCCACGTCACCAAGGTGGAGTTCTTTAAGCAAACTCCTTAACCACACAGCATGACAAACACTTGACGTTGCAGCAACATACTCAGCTTCACATGTCGAAAGAGTAACTATTGGCTGCTTCTTCGATGACCATGTGAATGCACATCCTCCAAAATAAAATACAAAACCACTCGTGCTCTTACGATCATCGGGATCTCCGGCCCAGTCGCTATCACTATATCCGAATAATTTCATTTCTCCAGTTTCTGGATAAAACAAACAAAAAATGATCGTACCTTTGACATACTGAAGTATTTGTTTAGCCACTTTGAAATGATAGTTAGTAGGATTCTCCATATAACGACTAATGAGACCAACTGCATATAGAATACTGGGCCTCGTGCAAGTCAAATATTGTAAACTTCCAACCAAGCTTTTAAACAAAGTTGGGTCGACACGATCTACATTTACATCCTTTGAAAGTTTGGTCCCAACATTAATCAGAATATTGGTCGGCACACATTTCTCCATCTTGAATTTTTTTAAAATTCCCTTTGCATAGCCTTCTTGGGAAATAAATATCCCATCTTTCTTTTGACGCACCTCAATTCCAAGATAGTATGCCATTAGACCAATGTCTGTCATCTCGTATTCTTTAGTCATCTCTTGTTTGAATTCGTCAAACCACTCCTCATTATTTCCTGTAAAAATAAGGTCATCGACGTACAAACACATAATAAACATGTTACCTTTATCATCAAATTTTACGTAAAGGGCATGTTCATGAGGGAATTTCTTAAATCCTTTCTCCATAAAAGTTTGGTCGATATGGCTATACCAAGCTCTTGGACCTTTCTTCAAACCATGCAACGCTTTCTTTAATTTCAACACTTTTCCCTCATGGCCTAGTAATAAGTAACCGTCTGGTTGATCTATGATAACTTCTTCTTCAAGTACTCCATTCAAGAATTCCGACTGCACGTCCATTTGATGAGTTTTCCACTTCTTTTGGGCTGCCAACGAGATCAAAAAATGGGTGGTTTCCAAACAAGCTACAGGGGCAAAAACTTCATCATAGTTAATTCCACCCTTTTGTTTTTATCCTTTAACTACGAGCCTTGCCTTGTATCGTCATATATCTCCTTATAAATTCTTCTTCGTCTTGTAAACCCATTTAACTCCAATGGATTGTTGTCCTTGTGGAAGAGAAGAAAGTTCCCAAGTTTCATTCTTCTTAATTGCACTAATCTCATCATCCATGGCTTTCTTCCAATTTTGCTTCTTTGACGCCTCTTCAAAGTTTATGGGCTCAGTATCAGCAAACAAGCAGAATAAGTTTGGATTTTGATTAAGCTCGTAAATTTCTCTCAACGATCTTATCTTTTGAGGTCTTCCACTATTTGAACTCTCTCTTTCGGATGAAGGTTGATAACATGGGGGTGGCGACGGAGGACTCAAGGGTTCCATCAGCTCTTCTTCGACTTCTTTCAAAATAGGCTCAAAAGGGTGAAATGTATATTGCTCCTTATCTTGAGTACTCCAGTACCAAGAACTCTTTTCGTCGAACACGACATCACGACTAAGCTTCCTTTTGTTCTCAATTGGATCATATAATTTATAGCCTTTCGATGCTTGATCATAACTAACAAAAATGTATTTTTGACTCTTCGCATCAAGCTTGCTCCTGTTTTGATCGGGTATGTGGGCATGTGCAATGCTACCAAATACTCGCAAATGTGAAATGCTTGGTTTGAAACCACTCCACTTCTCTTGTGGTGTTTGATCATGAACACTTCTTGTCGAACTCCTGTTGGACAAATAAACAATACAATCCATAGCTTCTGCCCAAAATTCTTTTGGCAAATCATTGCTCTTCAACATGCATCGAAACATATTCATAATTGATCGATTCTTCCTTTCCGCGACACCATTTTGTTGTGGAGAATAAGCAACGGTAAGGGATTTTTGAATACTATTCTCTTCACAAAATTTCTGGAACTCCGTTGAAGTGAACTCGCCTCCATTATCTGACCTCATTGCCTTAACTTGATAGTCACTTTGCTTTTCGACTAGAGACTTGAACCTTTTGAAGGTTGAAAATTCCTGTGACTTGTTCTTCAAAAAAAAAAAACCAAGTATTTCTACTAAAATCATCAATGAAGGTCAGAAAATACCGATTATTTCCAAGAGATGATGGTTCGATAGGTCCGCATATGTCCGTATGGATTAGCTACAGCGGTTTCTTCGCTCTTGAGAGAGATTCTTTTGGAAAGAAGTGTCGATGTTGTTTCCCTTCAAGACAACCTTGACAAATCTGATCAGGATGATTTATCACGGGTAGTCCTGTCACTAACTTCTTGGACGACATCATCCTTAATCCACCAAAAATTTATGTGGCCGAGCCTCAAGTGCCACAACCAAGACTCGTCTTCAAAACACGCTTTCAAGCACTTTGCCATGTCGTGCTGAATTTTCAACATGAACATTCTATTACTTGAAATTTGTATCTTAGCTATCAATGTCCCTTCGGAATTCCTTAGGTACAAGCTTTGGCCCTTAATGTGCACGTCGTACCCTTTTTCGAGCAATTGTCCAATGCTCAAAATATTTGCTTTCATCCCAGGTACATAGTAAACATTTTTGATGAACTGGTGTCCGCCACTCTTCAATCGAATGAGAATCCTTCCTTTTCCTTGGATGGTAATTTTTGACATATCACCAAATGTGATATTTCCGGCAACAGTAACATCAATGTTAATGAACATGTGCTTCTCCCCGCACATGTGATTACTCGCACCTGAGTTGAGGTACCACGAAGTATTTTCTTCTTCGATTGACGCTTTCAATGCCAACAATGATTGGTCAGAATCTTTTTCGACAAGATGAGCCTTTTCAAAGTTAGAGTCATTTCGGCACTCCGAAGCATAGTGCCCAAACTTGTGACAATTATAACATTCGACATCTCGCTTATTTTGATAATGATTAAATGCACCTCTTCCGCGAGTTCGTGATTGACGAGGTTCCGATTGTGACTCTTCATTTTTGTATGAACTTTGTTCTTCTTTACCTCGTTCACGGCCACGACTGCATCCTTGTCCATGACCACGACCTCTACCACGACCGTGATATCCAAAGTTAATAGATTTATGTTGGTCGGAATTGATCGTCATTTCTTGAAGAGATTGCTCGACTTCCTGTTCTCTCATTCATCTTTTTAAGTTTTCTTCATGCACTTGTAATTTTCCAAGCAACTCATTCAAATTAAGGGTCTCGACATCATTTAACTCTTCAATGGCTATTACAATGTAGTCAAATTTCTGCACAAGGGATCAAAGTACCTTTTCAACAACTCTCTTTTCTTCTAACTTTTCTCCATTGCTTTCGAGTTGGCTAAAAACTATCACAACTCTTGAGATGTAGTCGGAAACTTCTTCAGATTCTTTCATCTTTAAGGACTCAAACTCTCCTCGTAGTGATTGGAGTCGAACTTTCTTAACTTTATCAATGCCTTTGAAAGCATTGTTAAGAATATCCCATGCTTGCTTCGCAGTGGCTGCTTGTGAAATCTTCTGAAAATTGTTATCATCCATGCCGAGTTGAATGATTGAGAGAGCTCTTTGATCTTTTACCTTGGCTTCCTTTAAGGCTTTCTTTTCGGCTTGGCTTAAAGAAGCAGGATCTTGTGAAAAATCTTATTCTCTTTCAATGGTTTCCCAAATATCTTTTCCACCAAGATATGTCTTCATCTGAATGCTCCATCGATTGAAATTATCTTTCAAGAGCTTTTGAAATGGGAATGCTCCCCTTGCGGCCATCGTCTTTGTAGAGAATCGAACCTTGCTCTGATACCACTTTGTTAGATAACGTGGACTCAGTATATAAATCGCAGCGAAAAATAAATGTGGAGAATAATTTATAAACACTTTTGTTTATATCTCTTAAACACACAAATATTAATGAACTCTCTTGTAAAAAACTCATACAAAACTCATGCATACAAATGAAAATTTACATGGCTATTTATAGGATAGACTACATAATGAAAGGACACAACTAATCATGTAAAGACACAATATGAAAGGACACACATGTGCATGAATGGACAACATAACAGAATTCACATCCATTTATGAATCTAGCTTATATTATTTAACTTCCAACAGAAACTCCACCATCCTATCTTATTCTTCCCGCCCGACCTTGTCCCGCTCGTCTACGTTATTACGGTACATAGGGTCAAACTGAATCTGCGAGTGGATAACTTCCAGTAGCACACAAAAAAAGAGAAAAATTGTCGAGGAGGCATCAGCGAGGTTCGTGTTTGTGGTGGCGAAGGGTTTGGATATGATATGGAGATATGCGAGAAAAAGTAGAGCTTGTAATTGAAGTGTTTGGTATTGTTTTGGGATCTGAAAGGCCACTGTCACCACCATTTTTGGCCGCGTAATCCGTCATCCAAAAGGTCGTCAAAACCCAAAACAACCCAACAATTGCCGGAAACCCGTCCCACCATCTCAATCAGGAACCAAAACCAAAACCGACCTATAAAACATCCTCCCCCACTACAACTCATCCACTACCACCCCCGACAACGGTGTCGCCTACAAATCGAAGACGCCATGATCCCGCGCCCATCGCCACCTATTTCCCAAACTCGCAGCCCCAAATCAAGAGGCTGAACGCACGGACCAAACACCAAGAGTCAGGTTGCCTCCCCGCCGTAGAATCACCATCGTCGTCCCAACGTGGGGCACTCACCGTCATTTTCGGCCGTCAAATCTAGTTAGCCTGAAGCCCCGCTACCATTGGCCTTGCGTTGTCAAATCAGTCGTGGGCCGCGCCGCCCAACAACCCCCACGATGAACCAGACATCAGCCACACAGATGTCATCTTCGCGCCTGTACGCTACCGCCGAATCCCAGTCGTCGGGTCCGCCACCTTGGAGGATTCGAAGGGAGATGGATTTGGATGAGAGGAGAGGAAGGGAAGGGAGATAGGGCACAGACGAGATTTGAGACGAAAGAAAAAATTATTATATTCTAGAAGGTGTTTAATTAATATGATATACTAGAACGCTTTTTTAAAAGACGTTCTAAATAATATGATATACTAGAAAACCTTTTTAAAAGACGTTCTAAATAATTGAATATACTAGAACGTCTTTTTTAAAGGCGTTCTGGATATCTAATATACCAGAACGTCTTTTTTAAAGGCGTTCTAGATATCGAATATACTAGAACGTCTTTTTTAAAGCCGTTCTAGATATCGAATATACCAGAACATCTTTTTTTAAGACGTTCTAGTATATGACTTTTTAATTACGAAAATGCGACCGGATTATATTTTAGAACACCTTTACCTAAGGCGTTCTAGAATGTCTGTTTTAGAATATATTTTTTTACTAGTGATACAAGCGATCAACTTATTCAATTAGAAACGCAAAATAATGAAGAGTCATTATTTTTGTGAAGGTACAACAAGGTGGGTTTCTTTGTTTTTGAATCACGACAAAACTTGAGGGCAAATATTTCCATTTTGTTTTTAAATGTTTTTTCTTTTTTTTTTTTTAGTAAATTAGGTCAAATCTCGAGGATAGTTTTTGGTGATTATAGCATAACAAACATGGAGCAATCAATATA
>BMAC01000148.1:210820-229817 GCA_014905375.1 Phtheirospermum japonicum | reverse complement strand
CGAAAAAACCCGAGGGGAAGTGATTCCCTTCGGGTTTTTCCGAAGGAATTTTAGTCCCCTCGGGTTTTTTAAAATAATAACAAATTCAAAAAATAATTTAAAAATATAATTGCGTATAAATAAACCATAACATATAATTTTTGGAACGTAAGCTGATTTTAACCCTGGTTTTACTCGAAAAATATAACCGAGCATGTACATATTTACACATGTCGTGTAATTCAATCAACAATATCCATAATATGAGCGATTGACTTATTCCATTAGAAACGTAAAATAATGAAGCGTCATTATTTTTTTGGTTCTATGAGTTGGGTTTCATTGTTTTAGAATCATGAAAAATAGTAATTGATTGGTAAATACATTTTTTCTATTTTTTTTAAAATTTATTTTATTTAAAAAATCCGAGGGGAAAGATTTTTCATGGGGTTTTTCCAAGGGGAATTGTCCCCCTCGTTCTTTAAAAAAAAATACGAAAAAATTACTTTGAAAATATAATTGCGTAAAAATAAGCCATGTCATATCATTTTAGGCATGTAATATAATTTTTAACCGAGCATGGACGTATAGACACATGTCGTGTAATTCGATCAACAGTATCCACGACACGAGCAATCGACTTATTCAATTTGAAATGTAAAATAATGAAGCGTCGTTATTTTTGTGAAGGTACCACAAGATAGGTTTTGTTATTTTAGAACAACGAGAAATAGTAATTGATCGGTAAATAAATTTTTATATTTTATTTTTGGATTTCGAGTTTGTCCGAGGGGAATTTGTTCCCCTTGGTTTCCTTAAATAAAATAAACCGAAAAATCTATTTTAAAAATATAATTGTGTAAAAATAAACCATATAATACCATTTTAGGCACTTAAGATGATTTCAACCAGGGTTTTACTCGAAAAATATCACAGAGCGTGTACGTATCTACACGTGTCTTGTAATTCGATAATCAGTATTCCATGATACGAGGAATTGACTTATTCCATTGGAAACTTAAAATAATAAAGCATCATTATTTTTGTGAAGGTACCACGAGAAGGTTTCGTTGTTTTATAAAAATGAGAAATAGTAGTTGATCGGTAAATACATTTTTTCTATTTTATTTAGATTTAACTTATTTCAAAAAAATAAGGGGAATTAGTTCCCCTAAGATTTTTTAAATAAAACAAATTAGTTAAAATTATTTTAAAATATAATTGCATTAAAATAATCCATACCACATCATTGTAGGCTCGTAAGATGATTTTAACCCGAGTTTTACTAGAAAATATTAACGAGCATGTACGTAATTCAATCAACAGTATCCACGATACGAGCGGTCGACTTATTTCATTGGAAATGTATAATAATGAAGAGTCGTTATTTTTATTAAGGTACCACAAGATGGGTTTATTTGTTTTAGAACCACGAGAAATAGTAATTGGTCGGTAAATAGTTTTTTGATTTTTTTTTATTTTTTTAAGAAAACCGAGGGAAACTATTTTTCATCGGGTTTTACCGAGGGGGATTTGTTCCCATAGGTTTCCTTAAATAAAAAATAAATCTGAAAAAAACATTTCAAAAATATGATTGTATAAAAATAAACCATATCTTATCATTTTAGGAACGTAAGATGATTTTATCTTGGGGTTTCCTAGAAAAATATAACCGAGCAAGTACGTATTGACATGTGTCGTGTAATTCGATAACCAGTATCCATAATACGAGCAATTGGCATATTCCATTGGAAACGTATAATAATGGAGCGTCGTTATTTTTCGTGAAGGTACTATGAGATGGAATTCGTTGTTAATCATGAGAAATAGTAATTGATCGGTAAATACATTTTTTTTTTAATTTATTTGATTTAAATATTCCAATTGGAAAGATTTCCCACCGGGTTTTTCTGAGGGAAGTTTGATCTCAACACTTATTTTAAAAATATAATTGCATCAAAATATACCATATAATACCATTTTAGGCACGTAAAATTATTTTAAACCGAGTTTACTAGATAAATATCATCAAGAATGTACGTATTGACACATGTTGTGTAATTCGATTAATAATATCCAGGATACGAGCGATTGGCTTAATCCTTTGGAACGTAAAATAATGAATCGTTGATATTTTTCTGAAGGTACCACGAGGTGGGTTTTGTTGTTTTAGAATTACGTGAAAAAGTAGTTTATCGGTAAATACATTTTTCTATTTTATTAAGTTTTTTTATTAAAAGAAAAGGGGACAGATTTCCCATCTTTCTTTTCCGAGGGGAGTTTGTTCCCCTTGGTTTTTTTAAATAAAAAGAATCCTAAAAATCTTATTTTATAAATATTATTGCATAAAAATAAACTATATCATATCATTTTAGGCACGTAAGATGATTTTAACCCGAGTTTTACTAGAAAAATATCACCGAGTATATGTATTGATACGTGTCGTGTAATCATTCAACAGTATCCATAATACGAGCGATCGGCTTATTCTATTGGAAACATCAATTAATGAAGTGTCGTTATTTTTGTGTAGGTAGTACCAAATGGATTTCGTCGTTTTAGAATCACGAGAAATAATAAATGATCGGCAATACATATTTTTCTATTTTTTTTAAAATTATTTAATTTAAAAGATCTGAGGGGAACTTGTTCTCCTTGGTTTATTTAAATAAAAAAATCCAAATTTTTTTTTTTAAATATAATTTCGTTAAAAAACAAAACAAAATATCATATCATATCATTTTAGGCACATAAGATGATTTTAATTTAGATTTTACTAGAAAAATATAACTAAGCATGTACGTATTGACACGATATTGTATATTGACACGATATTGTATAGTTAGATAAAGAGTTGTCCGATAAATGTAAGAACATTCATACACCATGACATATCATAACATTTGATCATAAATACATGCAATTCATTCTAATTAATGAAGAAGGAATGTTCTATTACTTTAGTTTTCCCAGACAACACTTCATGAAAGGCTTGAATACGATTGGTGCCAAAAGAAAAATTAAAGTAAACAAAATTTTAATATTCTCTTTATTTATATTCACTTTCTCAACTTATTAAATATTTCACGATCGCTCGTATCGACTTATTCCATTGGAAATTTAAAATAATAACGTATCATTATTTTTGTAAAGGTACCACAAGATGAGTTCGTGTTTTAGAAAAATTAGAAATAATAATTGATCCGTAAATACATTTTTCTACTTTTTAATTTTTTCTTTAATTAAAAAAACCGAGTGGAAAGATTTCTCCTCGGGTTTTTTCAAGGGGAATTCGTTCCCCTCGTTTTTCTTTAATAAAAAAAATCCGAAAAAACTATTTTAAAATATAATTGCGTAAAAATAAATCATATCATATCATTTTAGGTACGTGGATGATTTTAACCCAGATTTTACTAGAAAAACTTCACCGGGCAAGTATGTATTGACACGTGTCGTGTAATTCAATCAATAGTATCCACAATACGAGCGATCACCTTTTTTCCATTGGAAATGTAAAATAATGAAGTATTGTTATTTTTATGAGGGTAACACAATGTGGGTTTTTGTTGTTTTAGATACACAAGAAATAGTAATTGAACAGTACATAATTTATTTCTTTTTCGAATTTTTTTTACTTAAAAAAAACAAGGGAAAGATTTATCCTCGGGTTTTTTAAAGGGGAATTAGTTCCCCTCTTTTTTCTTAAAAAATAAAATCCAAAAAACTATTTTTAAAATATAATCAGTAAAAATAAACCATATCATATTATTTTAGGCACGTTGGATGATTTTTACCCGTGTTTTACTAGAAAAATATGACCGGGCATGTATATATTGACACGTGTCGTGTAATTCAATCAATAGTATCCACAATACGAGCGATCAATTATTCCATTGGAAATGTAAAATAATGAAGTGTTGTTATTTTTGTGAAGTTACTACGAGGTGGGTTTGATTGTTTTAGAATCACGAGAAATAGTAATTCATCGGTAAATAATTTATTTATGAATATTTTTAAATATTTCGAAATTAAATATTAATAGTAATAATAGCAATAATAAAAATAAAGGAAAAAAATTATATACTAAATTAATAAATTAGTAAAATAGTAATAAAATTTTGGGGTGTTACGTGTCAGCATTCAAGTGGCAATATCCGACTACTTTAAAATTTTCAATTTAAATAGAAATTCAACTCGAGCATCTTACAAAGATCGAACTTGGTATTTTCCATCTAACTCATATTAGTTATTTCAAGTTTATAAGTTATATGCTTTTATGATCAAATGAACTATTTGTTGTTCTTGATCTTAGCAGGGAATATAATGTGTTTTTTTCCGACCCAAAATTAGCAGAAATCTTGAGGTGGCTTTAGATTAATTAATGGTGCCTACAAGAAAGGTACCAAATTTTGCCTTTTGCACTTTGTTTAACATGCAGACTTTTCTACGTATCCAAGTTTTCATAGAGTGACTCTTTTTTTCTTTTCATTTCTTATCTTTTTATTTTTTCTTTCTTTTATCATGGAGTTGTGTATTTCAGTAAGAATAAGGGGAAGGTATTATTGTTGAATTGCCCGTTATGTTGGTTGATGCGACCAAAAAGATTTGTGTCTCAAAAATAGAAAGTACTGACCTTTAATATACAGTCGGCAACCTGATCAGTCTTCACAAAGCTCCTAGAGACCTGATTAATCCTTCCTGCAAAACAAAATCTAAGCCAAGGCAGTGGACGGCCCCATCGTAGGCCCTCCAATGCTTAAGTCAGAAAGTGTTCGAGCGAGATGCGAGGGCTAAAACGTAGGATGTGAAATCAACTTAGAGAGAAAAGAATGAGGTTTGAGTCCTATTTATATGGATGAGAGATGTGTTCTCAATCTAGGGTTCCCATCTCCTATTAGAACTATAATTCCATAAATAGCAACCGACTTAAAATTAGGATTTCTCCTGTATGTTAACTTTCCATAGATGCGAGAACTCTCGCTTACCGAAATAGCCATGATCCAATAACTCCGTTTATACTTTAGTCCGCCGGGACCCATAAGATAGCCCATGTTAGCCCAACAGGACCTAGAAACCATGAAACCCAACTCTCTACACCGAGCTACCACTTGATGCCGAGCTGGTATAGTAGCACTTTCCTCATAAGAGCTCGCCACTCTTATACGAGAGGTCGTCGCCCCCAAAAACAGCTCGCCCACCTCCCAAAAGAATTGACCCTTCTAGAAATTGTTCGCTCACTAAACATGCATAATTACTTGCATGCTTGCCTACATGAATATTTGATGTCGTATCTGCTAGTCCCCCACATTCTGATTGGTTGAGGTAGGAAACCAATTAGAATGTAATCATGAGATAACCCCAGAAGTCAATTCGGCATGTCTCTTGATAAAAGTGTAAAACCATCAGCCATCGCTTCATATTTAAGAACATTAAATGCGCTTCTGCAAAATGTCGGACAAGCATCTGCAGCCCATTACATCGTAATATTTTTAATCTTGTGGGGCAAAAATGAAAGGACCACAATAAACCCTACCAAATTTCTCGCCTATCGAAAAACTCCTGTGTCTTTTCAACTTTCACGCCGCCCAATACACAAAATACTTCTCCATTTTCATTTGCCCTCATTTACAAAAATTAAGCACGAATTTACGCAATTTTCCTCTGCAAAAAATCGTGACCATGATCAACCACACCATATTCATCAATCACCAGGTGAGTAAGTCCACCTAATCCATTGTCTTAATTTTCATTTCCTCATAATTGCTGTCTGGATATGATTTTTTTCTCTTTTCCCCTCCTCGTTATATAACTGGTTGACGATGAACATAGCTCCACCTACCTCCGATTCTCAAAACCCTGATATCTCAAAGCCATAATTGACATCTGAAACTGAATCCATAGAAATCCCCCTAGTTCGCCCTAGGAGAAAAAGAAATCCTCCTGCGCCCCGACCTTGTCTGACTGGTGAACCGGAAGGGGATATCCCTTGGACCGAACTTGAGGCTCAAACTAGAGCCCTATCTGAAAACATCCCCGAAAGCATTCCCATATCACCACCAGAAATACATTCATCTTCTCAGCCTGACTTTTTCATTGTTAACACAGTGACCATACTACCATCGCTGGCCCATGCCGACCTTCCACCACTCCCGCGAGCTACCTGAATTACCATAGAAAACCCATGGATACTCCTCGACTTAAGTAATTGAGGAGTCCATAAAGTTCCTAAACCTTCGTGAAACTGCCGAGACAATCTTCCCCAATATCATGAAAACCGACCTGAGCAATCCTCCTCCAAACCACATCACTCTTTTTGACGAACTTCTAAAAGCGAGATTCAAATTTCCCCCCATTGGTTTTTGATTGCCATATCGAAATAAATACAGAGTCCCCCTTGTACAAATAACCCCTAGTTCCATTAGATTCATAACTGGGTATATAATTTAGTGTAAATATTGTAATGTACATCCAGATCCTTTTTTTTTTCATTTTTGCTTTCAAATAAAGAACTGAAGTTTGAGTTTTCGTGGTTCAAAAGATTTGAAGGTTCATTTGGCTCGGTTTTATCGGACTTCAATCCATTTGCGAATTTCAACATGCTTCAAGCTCAAAAGATAAAGGAAATATGGAAATAAAATAATTAAAATAGCTAACTATCCTAGAAATTGAAAGTGCAAGTTGGTCTGATACCTCGTCGGATGCCTCAATATGTAAATGCAAGCAAATAATGGAAATAAGCAAAAACAAGCATTGTTTCACCAAGTACAAGCATGCATGCACAAGGTACAACTATGTATAAAAACTCAAATAGTGAAAATTAGCATAAATAGAAAGCATGGATGTAAAGAGCAATAAAAGTTGACGTGAAAGTTTAAAACTTTAAGGAAAATAACAAGAAATGAAGAGTAAATCTAAGATTCCATCTCAAACTATGCATGAAAACTAAATTGCAAATAAAGCATATGAAAAACTCAAGATTAAAATTATCAAGGACCCGATCTATACCCTAAATGTGTCACTCAACTAGGATTCATAGCCAATTCTCAAGATCAAACAAGGAATCAAAGAGCTAAGGCAGGAAGCATAAATTGAAGAACATGAATGAAATTGAAGAACAAAGCATAAAATAGAAGAAAGCTTACTAGAATTAAATTGAGAATTCAAAAGCTTGATTTAAATTGCAAGGAATTAAAAATCCAAAAGAGTATTTGGATTCATCTTGAGCTTATAAACCCAAGGCAAAGCTTCAAAATTAAACTAAGAACAAGAGAGAGAAAATATTCCAAAACCCATGCAAGTTTTGGGAAATTTGAGTGATGCTCTACAAAAATAAGAGTTCTAGTATATTTATACAAGGTTTATTTTTTGGGTTAAGATGGGCCATTTTGGCCTTAAAGCCTTCAAAGACCCGGGTTTTACCCAACTTTGACAAGTGGCTAGCCTTTCTTGGTTCAAGGGCCGGAGGTGGCTAGGTGTGGCGAGCCGGGGCGAAGCAGCGCGGTCAGGCGCGATGCGAGGCGAAGCGGCGCGGTGCGAGGCATGAAGCGGCGCGGTGCAAGGCGATGCTCGAGTGTTGGCGTGGGAGGACGCAGTGCATCGCGCACCGGGGGCGCGAGCTGCGGCGCGGCGACACGCGTCCAGGGTCGACGTTCATGGCGAGTTTCGGCGTCGTTAGGCGAGAGGGAGCGAGAGGGTGCGTGCGGGCGCATTTCGAGGCCGGCATTCCAGAAAGTTTGTGCGTTTTTGAGCCTGCTCTTAGCTTGAGTTTTGGTCCTCAACGCCTTAACCTATAAAATAGAAATTAAGCATAAAAACCCAAGAATTTCACCAAACCTCAAGGTAATGAAACTCATTCAACCAAACTAAATATAAAATTAGCAAGAAGTAAGAAAATCAATAAGATTAGAAAAACAACTTAAGAACCTAAATAACCGACATAAAAAAAATCATTAAAACCACAATAAAAACCTAATTAAAAGTACGAGAAAAACACAACAATTACATGCAAAACAACTACCCCACACTTATCGGTTTGTTCGTCCTCGAACAACGAAAAGAATCTAGAATGTACATGCAATGAACATTGTGTAAAAACGAAAAATCCTTGTGCTTATCCTTATAATATGATGATAGTATCAACATAGACTCGCTATCTTCATGCATTGCCCGTATTACTCTTTCTTAAATGCAAGCCAAATCGTTGACTTCCTCACAATGGAATTTTGAGGGTGTTCGCTCAATCCGCTCAAGTGTTTGATAATGGACTTATATACGCTCGAATCGGACAATGCATGCACTCGTCAAGATTTCGCAAATCGGACGCTCAAAATTGCTCATAGTACATGATTACGTAAGAATCGAAAGAGGTCTTTATTATGGGTTGTAATGTTGGATCTTTGGTAAGGTATGTAGTGTTTGGATATAGTGGCTAACACACGATCATAATCTCTAAATCCCAAAGCTTATAATCGCTTCACCTTTCCCAATCACCAAGCTTTCATTCGGAACCCTTTCCATTCATTCACACACTTTCCCGACTTTTATTTTTCAACACTTAGAAGTTTTTTGAATTTGCTCCTTTTTACTAAACTTAGCCCTTTTTGGATTAGACTTTACACATGAACGCACGCTTTATCACTTATTGTGATTTGTGTTGGAGTATTATTTCTCTTTTTTTTTTTTTTTTTTTTTGTATAAGCAACTCAAAACCCGAAACCCTCAATTGACTTTCCTCTCATTTCGAGTCAACTAACGACACACCCTCTCACCCCACAATTCATGAAGATACAAGAGCTAAAATCGAGCTCGGCTAACAAGAAACGGGGCATATGCTCAAGGGGGCTCATTTGGGATTTTTAAAGTAGCTTATATATATGGATACGGCCGGAATAAGGGTGATTTATGTGCCTCGAGGTCATTTTCAAATTCAATCATGTATGAGCAAAGTTAAACCTCCTCAATGCAATTTCCATAAGAACGCAAGCAAGCCGATAAATCACACAAGGCTACTCACTAGTTTGCACCGAATTTGGGAGAAAAATCAAAAGAGTTTTTAAATCTTTACAATCTTTTCACGAGAAAATGTTGATTATATATATATATATATATATATAGGTGGGATTTGGACGAAGCACAAAAATTCAACCCCTCACACAATAGGCCACAAACATGCACAAACCCGACAAGTAAACTATTCAAACTTCCAAGTACGTGGAGTTGTTCAAACATGTAATCAAGACACGAAAGACGCAAGAATCGACTCAACCATATAAAAGCGCACATAGGAAGCGTCACTTCGCTAAGAATCCGTTATACCATTATGCCTCGATTCTTAAAAACTAGACACCCACCACCCCACACTTAATACCACACAATGTCCCCATTGTAAATCAATTAGAAACAATTAATGAGAGGGTGAGTAGGAAGCTTCCTTAACCGAGCGAGTTTGTGGTCGAGCTCGGTGGGGTCCACTTAATCGATTACTTAACCCAAGCATCATGCCCAATACGGTATTGTTCGTTTGGCTTCATAATCGCTAGTTTCTTCAATGATGCAATCAAAGTTGGAGTCGGAAATCAACATATGCTACTTAACAAAACGATTAGTCTCACAACAAACCAAACACATAATATAAACGATCAAGCAAAGTCTTACAATAAACGTCCGGACGTCTCCAAACTAATTCGAAAGTAGCGGATACGAGTCATACAAATTACAAAACTAAAACGAAAAGACCAAAAGACTTTAATGGAGAATGAAAAAGGTCAAGTTCATTAAACATCTCCCACATCGCCTATTCATCACTTTCAGAATCAGTGTCGTCCATGCCGTACAATTGGTAAGTAGAATTCGGCTCATCATACCTTGCCCACGTCGGACGGCTTGAGTCGAAATACTCACTATCCTCCTCGTTTCTGGAATGAGTAGTCGTTGCCCCCATATTTTCTGCCTCTTCAAAGTCGTCCTCGTTTTCTTCGATATCGTCGTCCTCGTTTAATTCCTCGCTTCCCGTCACCTCGATTGCCATGTTCGGACGATTCTTTCTTCTCCTAAAGACAATAATTTCCTTGCCCCGAGCATTTTCTTCTCGATTTGCCTCCGTTCCACCTTGAAGACCCCTAACACAAACGTTCTCCTCCACATCCATATTCCCGTGCTCCATCCCAATTTATTCTTCATTTCGGTGCACGCCTCCGACTCCTCCTCCAACGGTTTGACCCTCGTCCTCCGACTCCCAATCGAGATCGACCGCCTCCTTATTCATACATAAACAAGACGAGAGCAACTTCCTCAAAGATTTGTGCTCCTTGCGGCTTTCCTTCCGATTGCGATCTTGCCGCTCTTGCAAGACTCTTGTTGCCTCGAAATTTTGGTCGAGCCGGTCGATGATCATATTATGGAGTGCTCTATTCTCGTCGTGCCTTCGATCGCTCACCTCCCTCAATTCCCTAATTTCTCGGTGGATTCCCTCTAATCCAATCAAGGGTGTGTCGTGGGTTGTGGGAGATTCTTCGACGGTGTTGCGGGATGGTCCCTCAGATTGAGAAAGTGCCTTTCCTACTTTTCTTCTCTTTGGTGGTTGAGCTTTTGATTCTCGGGGAATAAGATTAACCTTGCGGACCCGAAGAGGGGAGTATCTCGAGTCTCTCACATCCACCCCCGCATGTATGGCTAACGCGGCAATCACGGTCCCGAAACCTAGCTTCTTAGAAGGGTTAACGATTTGAGACTCTATTATGGATATAATGGTCGAAGGAATGCAAGGGCGTATTCCGTGATGCGCATACCAAAGCATACCCAACTCCATTTGAGTAATCTTGTTCGCTTCTTCTTTCCATGTCTTATGAACCTATGCATATAGAAATACGAGTCCTTTTCGATATCCGTCGCCAACGCTTTTTCGACGTTTTCGTCCGTATCGACCTTTGAGATTCCCTTCCAAAACTCATTTAGGTCGTGCTCGGTGTACCTTGCCCCCAAATAGACCTTTTCCCCACCAAATTCCAATCCCAAAACTTGTGAGAAAACCCTCTCATTTACAACAATCTCCCTCCCGGCGAGTCGACAAGCGAATGTGAAATCCCTTTTTTCAAAAGTAGCATAGAATTCGACAATCAATTCTCTATAACACGGTCCGTGCAAACTCGCCAATCGTTCGCATCCGAACAACTTAATCATCCGTAATAAAGCCGCGTCCACCAAATTCCTCTTAGCATCTTCCTCAATTTCCTTCAATGAAAATGCTCGGGGCTCGGCTATCGAACGCTTCGAAAATGCTTCGTACTTTGAGTTTTCTTCCAAGGGTGTGGCGGCTTCGCGAGAAACGTTTGATGAGGTCGCGGTTCCCCTACTTCCTTTCTTGGAGGTTCTTGGAGGCATTGTGTCGGGTTCTCGGTGGAGAAAAAGGGAGGTCTAGGTGTGTAGACTTGTGTTTTAGAATACTCCACGGATGGGGAGAAAAGGTTGGATTTGAGCTTGCCAATGTGAAGGTTGCACTCTCTTAGGTTCTTATGTCGACGTTTATGAGAGATTCGAAGCCATTATTGTAGTGAAAGATGAGAGTGTTCTTTCGGGCATTTTGATCGAGCACGTGGTGTTCGAGGTGGACAATATTAAGGAGCCAAGGCAATTGAGTAATGAGAATGTCTCTAATCCAAAACAATAATAGAACAAGGTGCTAGAGGGAGTGAAAGGTTTTATTTGTGCAAAGATTAGGATGATAGGTTGTAGAGAACGTGTGGGAAATTTTAAGTGAATGGGTGATGAGTTGAAAGGAGGTTATGAAGGAAATGAGAGAGAGTGAGTTGAAAGAAGGTTGTTGGGGAACTTGTTTTTAAACGCTCCCCCTCTTGCTTTCTCTCTTTTTTTTTTTTAGGGCTGCGCAATGGCGCGAGGATGCACGAGTAGGCACGAGTCGCGGCGGAACGATGCTAGGTGCGGGGGGGGGGGGGGGGCGGGGAGCGCGAGATGGCGCGAGTCGCGGCGGCGGATGGCGCGAGATGAAGCCGGCATTCCAGCAAGTTTGGACTTCGTTCAAGCTAGCCTAAAGCTCAAGTGTAAGATTTCTTCATGCAATTTAGCTTCCCGATCTTGTTCCTCACAAACTTGTCCACTCCTCTCACCCACCTATTGAAAACCATGCAAATTCTCAAATTAATTAATTAATTTAATCTAAACAAAAACGTAAAATCAAAACAAACAAAAATAAAATGAAATACGTGAAAAAGAACGTGGGTTGCCTCCCACGAAGCGCTTGTTTAGTGTCGTTAGCTCGACGTACTCCCCTTTGATTAAGTAAAAGTTGTAGTGGGGGCATCAACAAAAGCTACCACCTCCTCGTCGGGAGGTAGGAGAAAGCCATGTCGGTAGGGCTTGACTCGGTGGCCATTTACTTGAAATTTCTCTTGAGTTTTTGGGTCGATCAACGTCACCGCCCCACTTGGATCGACGAACTCAATAGTGTAGGGCCCCATCCATTTCGATTTTAACTTGCCGGGGTGAAGAGCTATGCGAGAATTATACAATAAAACGGGCATCCCAACTCCAAGTTCCTTCAGAATTATCCTCTTGTCGTGAATTCGTTTCGTCCTCTCCTTGTAAATACGATTATTTTCATATTGTCTATCCCGAAGTTCATCCAACTCTTCCATTTGCAACATTCGTTCAAGACCGGCTTTCTTTAAATCCAAGTTAACGACTTTCATTCCCCAAAACGCCTTATGTTCTATCTCAACGGGCAAGTGACAAGTCTTCCCAAAAGCCAAAATATAGGGACTTGTGCCTAGAACCATCTTATAAGCCGTCCGAAGGGCCCACAATGCGTCGTTTAACTTTCTTGACCAATCCTTCCGGTTAGGTTGCACCTTTTTTTCTAGCACGCTCTTAACTTGTTTGTTGCTTGTCTCGACTTGCCCCGAAGTTTGGGGGTGATATGGCATGGCAACCTTGTGCTTGATCCCATAGACCCTCATAAGTTTCTCGAAAACCTTGTTGCAAAAATGGCTACCACCATCACTTATTATAACTCTTGGGAAGCCAAAACGAGCACAAATGTTCTCTTTCACGAACTTGACGACAACATCGGCGTTATTCTTTCGTGTGGGGATGGCCTCAACCCATTTATAAACGTAATCAACCCCCATGAGGATGTATTCAAAACTATCAACCGACTTCGGAAACGGGCCCATGAAGTCAACTCCCCAAACCTCGAAGATTTCAACCACCAAATTTCCCACCAAGGGCATTTCGTTCCTCTTCGATATGCTCCCCGTTCGTTGACATTTATCGCAAGTTTAAATGTGAACTTGAGCATCATAATGGAGAGACGGCCAATAGAAACCCAAACTCAAGACTTTAAGTGCCGTTTTCCTTCCCCCAAAGTGTCCTCCGGCTTCATGGTCATGACAAAAGGTGAGTAGTGCTTTCATCTCATTCTCCGGCACACATCTCCTAATCATTCATCCTTCCCTACTTTGTACATGAAGGGGTCATCCCAATAGAAGCTTTGGCACTTAGCTAGGAAGCGTTTCTTCTCTTTCCAATTCATATCCGGCCGAAGCTCACCATTTGCCAAGTAATTTGCATAGTCGGTGTACCAAGGCACTTGGCTCACTTTCATCAAGTTCTCATGTGGAAAATCCTCTCCAATTGCTACCCCTTTTCCTCCCTCCGTGACCAACCTCGAGAGGTGATCGGCTACCGCATTTTTGCACCCCTTTCGATCCTTGATCTCAATATAGAATTCTTGTAGCAATAGGATCCATCGGATGAGGCGGGGTTTTGCTTGAGGTTTAGAAAATAAATAACGTAACGCAGAATGATCGCTATGCACCACGACCCGTGAACCAATAATATAAGTTCGAAACTTCTCCAAAGCAAAGATCACGGCTAGTAGCTCCCTATCGGTTGTCGTATAGTTCTTTTGGGCATCGTTAAGCATCAAAATTGCATAATATACCATCCGCAATAACTTGTCTACGCGTTGTCCAAGCACGGCCCCCACCGCTTCACTCGAAGCGTCACACATGATCTCAAAGGGCAAGCTCCAATCGGGGCCCATGAAGATGGGGGCGGACACTAAACTCCTTTTGATGGACAAGAAGGCCTCCTCACAATCCCCATCAAAATCGAAAGGCACGTCATTACTTAGTAAACGGCACAAAGGGCGGGCGATTTTAGAGAAATCCTTTATAAAATGACGATAGAACCCGGCGTGCCCAAGAAAGTTTCTTACATCCTTCACGTTGAGGGGAAGAGGTAACTTTTCGATAACTTCCACTTTGGCTTCGTCCACCTCAATACCCCTTCCCGAAATTACATGCCCAAGCACAATGCCACTTCGTACCATGAAGTGGCTCTTCTCCTAACTTAAAGTTAAACTCGTCTCTTCACATCGGGCAAGCACCTCCTCAAGATTTCTCAAGCATTCGTCGAACGAGTCCCCATATATGGAAGAGTCATCCATGAAGATTTCAAGATATTTGTCGATCATGTCGGGAAATATGGAGAGCATACATCGTTGGAACGTCCCCGGGGCATTACATAGCCCAAATGGCATCCGTCGGAAAGCGAAAGTCCCAAATGGGCAAGTGAACGTCATTTTAGCTTGGTCCTCAGGGGCGATAGCAATTTGGTAATACCCCGATAATCCATCCAAAAAGCAATAAGAGTGGTGGCCGGCAAGCTTGTCAAGCATTTGATCAATGAAAGGTAGAGGAAAATGATCCTTCTTCGTAGCCGCATTCAATTTCCGAAAATCGATACACATTCTCCACCCCGTCGTTGCCCGTGTAGCCAATAATTCTCCCCTTTCGTTTTCCATCACGGTGATGCCACTCATTTTAGGAACCATATGCACGGGGCTTACCCACTCGCTCTCGGCTATAGCGTAAATCAAGCCCTCCTTCAACAACTTGAGTATTTCTTCTTTCACGATCTCTTTAAGGTTTGGGTTCAAACTCCTTTGGAATTCTCGGGAAGGCTTGGCGTCATCCTCCAATATGATTCGATGCATACATGTCGAAGGGCTAATTCCCTTTATATTACCAAGGCTCCATCCGATGGCACTTTTGTGAGCCTTTAGCACCTTGATCAACCTTGCTTCCTCTTCTTCGTTTAGATTGGCAAAAATAATCACCGGTTTACTCTCCTCTTCTTCAAGAAATACATATTTGAGGTGAGATGGGAGAGGCTTTAGCTCGGGCTTGTGCCTCCTCTCACCCTCATCGGTGGAGAGATCGAACAATTCGATCGCTCCCCCAAGGCATTCATCAAGAGGTTTACTCAGCTTAATAACTCGATTGTCATCAATGATCTCCTCTCCCCTCTTCAAAAGCTCGACGTTGCCCTCAACGTCATGAAAATAAGCACTCTCGTAGAAGGTGGTTGTAATGGGAAGAACACAAGAGTCGGCATGAACAATAACTGGTTCATCATCCATCAAAGCAACTCGATCATCTTTCGGCTCCTTCACCCCAACGTACGAATACTCCACGAAGGCTTGCTCGACCAATTCTTGGATCTCGTCGACAAGAAGGTAATCCGCATGATAAATACTAGAAGGAATTGATGGAAAGTTGGTCATCGAGAATGTGACCGATTCACCCGCAACGAATAAAGTAAGATTCCTCTTTCCAACATCCATTAAGCATTGTGTAGTGGCCATAAATGGACGACCAAGCAGAATGATGTGCTCGGAACCATCATTGGAAACCAAACCCACATCGAGGATAACAAAGTCCACCGGCACCACAAGGCCTCCCACTTTGACAAGCACATCTTTAACCACCCCCTTTGGATAACAAATGGAACGGTCGGCCAATTGCAAACAAATCCGAGTCTCTTGTAAGGGGGCCAACTCTAATTGCTCATAAATCGAATATGACATCAAATTAATACCCGCCCCGGAATTAAGCATACCACTCGTGACTTTCCCATTTTCGAGCGTAATATCGATACAAAACGAGCCGGGGTCCGCCATTTTGAGAGCCAAAATCGAAGGGTCACAAATCACACTTGCCTCGTTAGATAGCACGACCCTCTCATTTGTCGCCGTGAAAAGCTTTTTCGACGAGAGCTCCTTGAAAAATTTAGAATAGGCGGGCATGTCGCGTATGGCATCCAATAACGGAAGAGTGATATTAACATTGGACAAGGTATTGTAAAGCCTTTGGAATTGCTCATCATTCTTTGTATTTGGAAGCCGAGAGGGAAAAGGCGTTGGACCCTTTTGAATTGGGGGCTTGTAGGCGTTTGAAGATTTATGCAAGCCGTCGAGAACATCCTTAGATAGTGAGGGGTCCACGGGGTGGAATCGCAAGAAGGAACGCTCGGTGGACTAGTACCATTCGCAAACTCGATCGGGGGGTCGACCTTATTATCAATGACCCGTCCACTTCGAAGTGAAGTAATCGCATGGGCATGGGACGGTTGGCTCAGTAGCTTCCCCTTGTCATTGGCTTGTTTGATCAAATTAATTTCAGTAGCCATTTGGCCAACTTTCGTATTCAACCCACTATTCGAAGCCTCCATCGTGGTTAACCAGGCATCAATGGATTGCAAGTGTTGTAAGATCATGGCAATGCTCGGATCGGTAGCCGATGGTGGAGTAGTTATCGGAGGAGAAGGACGAGACGGACCCACATGAAGAGAGACTCCCGATTGGGCATTCGCATAGCCAAAGTTTGGATGCATGCGGCTGCTCGGATGATACGGAGGAGTATGCGTAGGCGGCCGAGCATAGAAAGGCTTAGAAACACCACTACCTGATTGGTACCCTTGTACTCCACAAACTTCTTCCGACGGGGGCACCGGCATGTAACATGAGGGATTTGATGGACAAGTAAGTGTCTCATGCCCAACTATTCCACAAGACAAGCAAGGAGGCTCCGGGTTGGGGCAAGATAACTTCGCAATTTGAGCCTCCAATGCCGCAATTTTCTTATCCGTTTCAATTTTTTCGGAAGAATACGACTCCATCACCTCGTTAGCACTTGAATATAAAGCACGGGAAGATTTTTGTTTGGAATTCTCGGCCAAATCGCAAATAACTTGGTGGAGTGCTTGAGGGGAATGAATCGTCATGTTGCCACCCGCTCTTGTGTCTCATCCATATATTGATATTGCGGGTCCAACGCTTCATAGAAAGTTTGAATTAAAAGATCTTTCGGAAAATGACAATGAGGACAACTCTCGACAAGATCCTTGAAATGAAACCAAGCGGAGTGAAACGGCTCGTTCTTCATTTGTTTGAAAGACATGATCTTAACTCGCACATCGTTCGTTCGCTCCATGGAATAGTAATTGTCACGCCCCATTTTCGAAAAGTGTAAAATTTGATTTTTCATAAAAAAAACATTCAAAAACAAGGGCATGCGTTTTCAATAAATCACAGTCACAACATAAATTGAGCGGAAGCGTGAATAAAACATAAATATTTATTTAAAAATACGAGATTCACTTAATGAATCACAATAGTAGTACTCAACTATTCAAAGAGTTTTAAATAGAAACATAAGTCTCAATCTTTATTTGTATTTTGACATAAAATTGAGATATCAATTCATAGAAAGAGATAGTGAAATAACATTTAAAATAGCATCTTCGCATCCACCGCCTCGTACCACATCCAACTCCTCAACCTGAAAAGTTTGATAAAAATGGGTGTGAGCTTTCAACTCGCTCAGTGGGGATTTGTTTGTCAATATTATCCACAAATCATACAAACCATAAATGAATAGGTACAACACACTGTCAGTCGTTCATAGATGTTGGCCAACCATAGATTTAGCTCGAAAGCTACTGTTGTTTTAGCCCGAAAGCTACTGTTGTTTTGCTCGAAAGCTACTGTTGTTTTAGCCCGAAAGCTACTGTTGTTTTAGCCCGAAAGCTACTATGGAATGTTGCATTGAGACATATATAATTCATACAATCGCATTTAACATAGACAAACATGGAACACGTTCGTCAATGTTAAGAAGAAATCATATAAATCATAAATGAATGGCTACAACACACTGTCATTGTTTTAGCTCGAAAGCTACTATGGAATAAGATGAGTTCACTGAACTCCCTCACCTAGAAATCTCTAAGTGGTTCCCACTCATCGAGTAGATGATTTCTATGGTATAGCGTACAACATTAATCCTTAAGACCCAGACCTCACCGTGACTTCACTAGAGGACAGGCTATGTTGTGACCTGTCTCTGTGTCTCTTTGGAGGCCAATCAAAAGGGGCAACGTTCACATAGTCGGGAATCTAGTGGGAAGTCTGTGCATGGTAGTAGGGGATTCGGACGCATGATAAGTCATGGATGTCCTGTGTGTTCTGATGGTTGATAAATCCTCGGAGTCTCTGGCCAGAGCTGATAGTGGGGTGTTTAGAGAAATGTGTTTCTCTAAGTCACACACGAACGGATTATCTTGAATCTAGAACGTACACACAGTTATTGAACTAGAAAAGAGGTCTCGATGAACCAATATCTCTTGTTCAATCGGGACATAGATCGCGAAGGGATCGTACTGTACATATAAGCTATATCACAAGGTTCTTGCAGGCACTTCATTTGTATCTAGGGAATTATGATGCGTAGTTGTTCCATAGTAGCTTTCGAGCTAAAACAATGACAGTGTGTTGTAGCCATTCATTTATGATTTATATGATTTCTTCTTAACATTGACGAACGTGTTCCATGTTTGTCTATGTTAAATGCGATTGTATGAATTATATATGTCTCAATGCAACATTCCATAGTAGCTTTCGGGCTAAAAACAACAGTAGCTTTCGGGCTAAAACAACAGTAGCTTTCTTCCATAGTAGCTTTCGAGCTAAAACAATGACAGTGTGTTGTAGCCATTCATTTATGATTTATATGATTTCTTCTTAACATTGACGAACGTGTTCCATGTTTGTCTATGTTAAATGCGATTGTATGAATTATATATGTCTCAATGCAACATTCCATAGTAGCTTTCGGGCTAAAACAACAGTAGCTTTCGGGCTAAAACAACAGTAGCTTTC
>BMAC01000148.1:191388-208262 GCA_014905375.1 Phtheirospermum japonicum | reverse complement strand
TGTTGCATTGAGACATAGATAATTCATATAATTGCATTTAACATAGACAAGCATAGTTTTGAAAATAGTTTAGAATCACCCACCTTTTAATGCGTTTCGTGGAAAAATTGAATGTAGATGCTCGTGCTTGAAAATCCTAATTTCGAGAACCCTCGTTTCCTACATTGAATATAATAGCTTAACTTAGAACTTGGATTTAAAAATTAATTTGGAATATTTGAAAAGACAAAGAATTCGTAACCTTGATTCGAACGTCCGGTCAGGGAAAACAAAGCCAATAGGGTTGTTTTAGTGGGGTTCTTGAAATTGGAGGGATAAAATTGAAGTTTTGGGTTAAATTGGAGGCTCAATCGAATAGGAATAAGAGTCTTGGGGGGTCAATCTGTAAGATCTTGGAATTTGGAGAAATTAAAACCCTCCTCGGCCCCAAAGCATCCGCCCCATTCCCTTTTCTTTCTTTTCTTTCTTTTCTCAAAAATCCCCTAATCGGGAATCGGCCATGGCGCGGCGTCGGAAATTGGACAGCGGCGGGGCTCCGATTGGGCGATTACTTCTCCGGCTATGCGGCCGGGATGCCTGACAGTCGGCGGCGGATAGAAACTGGCGAGCGGCAAAGGCGACGGGGCTGGAGAGCAACAATCGTCGAATCGGCGGCGGCGAGGCCTCGACAACGGCTGCGCGATGGACTGTTGTGTGCAGCGCGTCTTACTTCAACCCGGTGGATGGAACTACGGCGACTGGCGCTGCGAGGCGAATCGGCTAGGCTCGGTGGCGTGGCGGCGTGGTGGCGAATGGAAAAATGGCCGACCAAAAGCGTGCTAGGCGCCTCTCATAATTCGTTGGGTTCTGGTTTGACCAGTGATTAAGTAAAATGAGTTTTATTTAATCAGGGACTCTAAGGGACGAGTTCATATAAGATCAATGTGTTGTTCGAATCACAATGTGTTGTGAACCCACGACTAGCTTACACCTGAACCATTGAGGGTCACACCACGTGTTTCCTGATTATTGAAAACGATAGCTAGGAATTAATTGTTAATTTTAGCATAGTAAGATGTCAATATGATTGAATCTAAGATTCATAATTGTGATTATAAAATTGAGAAAAATACGAGAAAGTTATTTTGGACGCGAAAATATAATTTTTATATTTTTCGGAATTATTGTTTATGAGAAATGATTTAATTCCAATGGGGTTTTTAATTTAAAATTGGGTCGACCCAATAAGTTTTTTAAAATCAATTGGGCCGATGTTTTATTTAAATTAAAAGTTCATGGGCTAGTTTGTTTATTTAATTAAAATACTTAAGCTTGTTTTTGTTTTGTTTTAGTTGGCCCATCCTTTTTATAAAACAAGAGAGCCCAACCAAATGGGCTTAAGGGTTTTGGGCTTATGTTTTAATAAATAAAAAAAAACTAAAAAAAACAAGACTTGATATAAAAAGGCAAATGAACCAGACAGGTTTGAAAAAAAAAAGAAAAAAACAACAACAAAACAACACAACAACACACCAACACAAAAAACACAACAGAAGGATTTTTTCGGAACCCTAGCCACCCTTCCCGTCATCCACCTCCGGCTGCCGCCGCTTGCCGCCGGCCGCCGCTAAACCGAATCGTCCGGTTCTCATTTTTCCGTCGTTCTCAATCTCTCGATGGATCTAGTGCACCGTCGCGAGCACGTCGGGTTATACGGTGTGTGACACCGATTGACACATCGTCGCCGTCGTTGGAGGATCGCCATCGTCGGAAACCCAGTCGCTTCACCGCAGCCCCGTCGCTCCGTACGGCCTCAGCCAAACCGGAGTTGCCGAAGCCTGGCGCCGCTGCATCATCGCCTAATACGAAGTCGTCGCCGGATCTTCGTACCATAGCTGTTCTCTGCCGCCTGCCGCTGAGCCGTGCCGTACAGCGCCGACTCGCGCCGCTCACCGTTCTTGCTGCTGCATCGCCTCAGACGCTGAAGTGCCGCCTTTCCATTTCGGACGTCGCACCATCGCCGCCGG
This sequence comes from Phtheirospermum japonicum, assembly GCA_014905375.1. Classification (NCBI taxonomy): domain Eukaryota; kingdom Viridiplantae; phylum Streptophyta; class Magnoliopsida; order Lamiales; family Orobanchaceae; genus Phtheirospermum; species Phtheirospermum japonicum. The sequence goes on along the minus strand of BMAC01000148.1, from coordinate 206,256 downwards.
AACTGCCCGCCCTTGCCGCCGTGTAGCAGCCCAGTTAGCGCACCGCTCGTCGCCGGTTTTTCCCAGCCGCGTCGCCGCCGGAACAGCCCGGCCTCCGTGTCGTCTCCGCTGAGTGCCGTGAGGTACAAGGGTTGTGAATATATATATATGATGTACGCTGCGTTTGTATAATATATATATATATATATATATGATATATATATGTGTGTGATATGAATTATGCATGCTGTAATGTGTATATGCATGATGTGGATGTATGTATGAGATAAAGGCATGCTATGTATATATATATGATATGTATATATGTTAATGCATGCTGTTTTTAAATATTATATATATATGTATATATATAATATATAATTAAATATATGATTGATATAATAATATATATATATAATTGTTATATATAATGTTAATATATTAATATATATAAATATATATAATTGTTTAATAGAACCCATCATGCTTGTTTGATTTTTGGAAATCGAATTGTTTCTATTTATTAAAAGCAATTAAAATATTATTTAAATTAATTGATTATAAAATTGGGCCGTCGTCAATTTGAATTCGATTCAAATTACTTTTATTAAAAAAAAATTTTATTTTCCGCTGCGCGACGGTACCACCAAATCCACAACAGCCATACCTTGGGGTCGGCCCAAGGCGTGCGCATGAGTGGAAAAACCACTCCTTTGATACTCGATAGCTTCATCCGAAAGAGACGGGGGTGCGGGTTTTGATGGCCCATCATTAATGTTCGTAATGTGCTCCCATCCGGGCTCGGGTGATTTCGAACTTTGAGGATCGGCCCGGAGAGGAGAAATCATGCCGGGATTAGGAATATTAGTCGTCATCTCGGGAATAGGATGGAAAGAGTGCTTCAAACGTCGTAGTCGCTCGGGAGTTGAAATGTAAGGAGCTAAGTCGTGGCCAAGTGAACGACGTCCTTGCATGCACTCAAAGAAATCGTCAAATACAAAGGAAGCTAAAAACACAATGAAATAACAATTAAAACGAAGGCCTTAATCGAGACGTGTCGCAACGGCGCCATTTTGAAGTTTGAGTTTTCGTGGTTCAAAAGATTTGAAGGTTCATTTGGCTCGGTTTTATCGGACTTCGATCCATTTGCGAATTTCAATGTGCTTCAAGATCAAAAGATAAAGGAAATATGGAGATAAAATAATTAAAATAGCTAACTATCCTAGAAATTGAAAGTGCAAGTTGGTCGGATGCCTCGTCGGATGCCTCAATATGTAAATGCAAGAAAATAATGGAAATAAGCAAAACAAGCATTGTTTCACCAAGTACAAGCATGCATGCACAAGGTACAACTATGCATAAAAACTCAAATAGTGAAAATTAGCATAAATTGAAAGCATGGATGTAAAGAGCAATAAATGTTGACGTGAAAGTTTAAAACTTTAAGGAAAATAACAAGAAATGAAGAGTAGATCTAAGATTCCATCTCAAACTATGCATGAAAACTAAATTGCAAATAAAGCATATGAAAAACTCAAGATTAAAATGATCAAGGACCCGATCTATACCCTAGATGTGTCACTCAACTAGGATTCATAGCCAATTCTCAAGATCAAACAAGGAATCAAAGAGCTAAGGCAAGAAGCATAAATTGAAGAACATGAATGAAATTGAAGAACAAAGCATAAAATAAAAGAAAGCTTACTAGAATTAAATTGAGAATCCAAAAGCTTGATTTAAATTGCAAGGAATTAAAAATCCAAAGGAGTATTTGGATTCATCTTGAGCTTACAAACCAAGGGCAAAGCTTCAAAATTAAACTAAGAACAAGAGAGAGAAAATATTCCAAAACCCATGCAAGTTTTGGGAAATTTGAGTGATGCTCTACAAAAATGAGAGTTCTAGTATATTTATACAAGGTTTATTTTTTCGGTTAAGATGGTCCATTTTGGCCTTAAAGCCTTCAAAGACCCGGGTTTGACCCAACTTTGACAAGTGGCTAGCCTTTCTTGGTTCAAGGGCCGGAGGTGGCTAGGTGTGGCGAGCCGGGGCGAAGCAGCGCGGTCAGGCGCGATACAAGGCGCGATGCGAGGCGAAGCGGCGCGGTGCGAGACGTGAAGCGGCGCGGTGCAAGGCGATGCTCGAGTGTTGGCGTGGGAGGACGCAGTGCATCGCGCACCGGGGGCGCGAGCTGCGGCGCGGCGACACGCGTCTAGGGTCGACGTTCATGGCGAGTTTCGGCGTCGTTAGGCGAGAGGGCGCGAGAGGGTGCGTGCGGGCGCATTTCGAGGCCGGCATTCCAGAAAGTTTGTGCGTTTTTGAGCCTGCTCTTAGCTTGAGTTTTGGTCCTCAATGCTTTAACCTATAAAATAGAAATTAAGCATAAAAACCCAAGAATTTCACCAAACCTCAAGGTAATGAAACTCATTCAACCAAACTAAATATAAAATTAGCAAGAAATAAGAAAATCAATAAGAGTAGAAAAACAACTTAAAAACCTAAATAACCGACATAAAAAAAATCATTAAAACCACAATAAAAACCTAATTAAAAGTACGAGAAAAACACAACAATTACATGCAAAACAAGAACTAGAAAGGTTCTTTCTACCTTTCTTCACGCTAGAAAATGCACTTTTTAGTGAACCCGTCATCTAAAGTGCACGAATGGAGAAATAAATTCTTTTTTATCCACAATACCGAATCCTGACCATTTCTCACCGAATGTCAAAATTCAACTCTTGAACAAGACGCAACACCCTCTCCCAAAAAACATCTTGCCCTTTATTAACAATATTTTGATCTGCTCTCTAAATGGGGAAGATGTCCCTATAATGTGATGAGACTCACAGAGTGGGAGAGGGTCTATTCCTTCGTAGGACTTAGCCAGCAACCTCTACAGATAACAAGATCTGAATTCGGTAGGTTTTATCATGTTTAAATCCTTTTAATTGCGACCTTATATCAAAATAGACATTAACCTATCCTTTCCTTTATTGTAGAGAAAATCATTGCTAGCTGTGAGTCTTCGAGCTCAGAGGGAGGAGTCACCATCCAACCTGATCGAAGCCCGACAGTGACGTTGGCGACCCGCACTTGTGTAATCGATGTCGACCAAGAGGTAGAGCTTGCCCTAGCTGCAAGAAATGAGCAGGAGGAATCCGAAGATTCTGAAGAGCGGATGTCACTGCGAACTGTGTTGGAAAAAGGCAAAGGGATGACAGTAGCTTACGAGAGAACTCCGACATAACGTACGCCTCCAGCACCTAAATGTCGCCGCACTCAAAAGCCATCTACTTTGAGTCCCCCGAATCTTAAGAAGGGCCTCGCACAATGCCAGGATGCCGACTAGATTCAATCCCTTCTCTAAAATCGGATGTGGGCCCAGGTAATTTATGTGTTCTTGATCTTATCATATGTATAATACCATGTTATTAATTTTACATCTTAACCTACTTGATATATATATTTATAGCTGCAACCTTGGATGGCTTCTCTGTCGAGTCATTTATTATTAGCGACCCCCAAAGAAGAGCTGAAAAAAACATGCGACGAGCTAACGGCTCAAGCAGAAAAGCAGACCCAACAGCTTTCCTTGACACAAGGAGAGCTAGATAAAGCTCTTCGTCAACTGGAGACCCGAGAAGAAGAGCTGAACGTCGCCAAAAGTCAGCTAGAAACCCTAAGGGGTGAAAACAACAGGCTTGGGGGTCGTTTGGTGAAATTAGAGGTTCTGGTGCAGAAGAAAGAGAGGCAAGTGCAAGAAGTAGGCCACATAGCTCGCCAACAAGGGTTTGATGAAGGAAAGGCTAAAGGGCGAGCTGAGGGGATAAGATAAGGTCGTCGTACGTTCTTAAAGAGTGCAGTGGGCAAGAAATTTATAGATGTATATATGATCGAGCTAATGAGGATGTACAGGAACACAAAGCATTTCTTGGGGAAGGTAGGGAGAGGATCCCAAGAGTGGTTGGACTTCGCTGTGGAACGAATCAGGGCCCAACTTGCCATAACTAAAATCGAGTTCGAACCAGATATGTAAGCCATAGATGCCGTGCTGCCTACTTTTTTCCTTTTGGCAAAGTGGGTAAAATCAACCTATGTAGGCAAAATGGTGGGTCTCCTGCAAGGACGAGGCGATCCGAACAGCTAGACTCGTCGCTGATTTGCACATGTTTGTATGTATTTTTGTTACCTTTTTGTGTCCCGTTTGCATGTGTTTTGCTTGCATTTATGTGTACTAGGAGTCGATTAGTTCTCTTTTATTAGTTTTAGGTTTTTGTAGAATTTTGCACGATTTTTATTATGTTTTCGTAGTTTTTCACTCGTTTTTATATTTTTGGCCGTAGAATGACCAAGCAGGACCCGCGCACGCTTTGGGCATTCCATTCGACTTGCTATGAATGGGAAAATGAATACAAGCAAAGAAACAAAGAGTGAATAAGGAATGACAACCTGCAGACTCTAGAGTGAAAAATGAGAAAACCGAGCCGGGAGCAGCCATGCCAGTCGATCGACTGACCCAGCCCAGATCGACTGCTCGGTAGTGGCTGGGTCGTTCGAGGATGAAGTAGTCGATCGACTTGTAGTCAGTCGATCGACTTGTATCAGTCGATCAACTTGTAGTCAGTCGATCGACTTGTATTCAGTCTATCGACTGTGACGCAAGGGATTTTAGGATTTTTGGCCTATTTCGACAATTTTGCCCCTGCAGCCCTCTATATAAACCCCCAACCCTTTCTCCATCAACCTTATCCTTCCTTTGTTGATTTTTGAACTCCTTCAATATCTTCCAAGCTTTACTATTCCATTTATTTAAAACCCTAGATTATAATCCTTAGTTTAGTTTAGTTTAGTTTGTTTTATTTAGATTTTCTTAGCTAGTTGTTGGAGAAAGTAGAACTTTCATTTTGTGTTGAAGTTATTTTGTTGAAGTTGTCCTTGATATCTCGAAGATTGAAAGCTAAACTTGAAGCACTTGTTTGGAGTAATATTGGTAGTAATTTTCCCCCTTCATATTGTGTGTTATTCTTGTGTTTTTGTAATTGCTTTTGTGTTGGTTTTTTGATTTGTAGGTCTTGTTGTTTTTCATTGCATTTCCATTTCTCATTTCCATATTCTAAGCTTGTTATTCCTTCTTTAGCTAAAACTCCATTGAAGCTTGTACTTTGAATCTTTTTACTCCTTTTGTCTAAACAAATATTTGGTCTTTGAAATATGTATGAAAATTTCTTATTTAATCAATTTGACTTATTCACATTTAATGTTCTTTGATTTTTTCTTAAATTTCAAGGCTTTGTTTTTCCCTCCATCTCATCTCTCAAAATTTACAAGCTTTCTTTAGTTTAGTAGTTTTTAATTTATTTAAGGTTGTTAATTATGTTTAATCAATTTCAATAAAATTAGTTAATTTCAATCAAGATTTCAATAATCATTCCCCTTTGTTTTAATTAGTGTTTTCAAACTTTCATTTCGATTCAAGCTTTAGTATTAAAAACTCAACCCAAACTAATGACTTATTGCTTTCTTAGAGTAGATTATTTTTATTGAGATTAACAAAAGATTAAGTAAAAACACCGATTGCCAATAATATCTATCCTCGAGAGACACGACTCGAAAATCACTTACGGCTCTACAATAGATTCCGTACTATTGCGGAGATGATTTCTAAAGTTAGAGTGTTAATAAATCTTCGATCAAATTTTGGCACCGTTGTTGTGGATAGATTAAGGCTAATGGTGTTCTTATTTACTTCTCTTGTTATCATAGTTAGTAGTTAGATTAGATTTTTTTTGTTTTACATTCGATGCCCGTAATTCTTTGTTGAGTGTTGTGCATGCTAGGTAGGCGATCGCTCGGACGAGAGCGAACGATGACCAACTCATTCGAGAATTCGATGCCGCCCGCCCACACACACGATGATCAAAGGATGCCTCCGCCACGAGTATCTTCTGGGCTTGCATCATCACCTCATGGTCCACTAGATTGATCCGACCGGGGATGGAAAACTACTGAGCTAGTTTTCCATATGATGACCCTTATATCCAAACTACCGAATATCCAAATTCGTACACCACTCCGCCAAGCTATCGGGTCTCCTTGATTTATGATGACTCGTATGCTCCGAGCGGTCAAGAATGGGCCCACCCTTTTGATTAATCTGTCCCAAACCCTTCATATTCTCACCCGTCTTCACAATCATATAACCCGAGCATGGATCCGTATGCACCGACATGTGATTCTTATGATCCGAGTTTTGACGATCCATATGCTCCACTCGTCCTGCCTTCTTCTTACCCGAGCTTTGACTCGTATGCTCCACCAATTTATGATTCTTATTCTTCAAGCTACGACTTTTACAAGCCACCCACCTCAAACTCGTATAGTTCGAGTGATGATCCTTACACCACATTCTCTCAAGATTTATCTATGTCCCAACCCTCGAACTTAGAGTCTCTTTTAGCCGAGCTCGTGGAAGCGGTTCGACAAACTGATGAACGCCTTGCTCGCATGGAGACTCAAATAAAGAAAATTGCCAACGATGTGGACGAGCTAAAACAACCTTGTGTTGACGAGATGCCCATATTTGATGTGGTGGATCCCACTCTCGTTTATGGCAATTCCATCTTTGACGATCTTGTGAAAGAGGGGTGTAAGGAGGTGGAGTTAGAGGGTGAGGAGAAAGGGTCTGGAGTTAAACAACAACAAAAAAAAAAGTCTAGACCTCTAAGAAATTCTATAATTACATCTTTAAAAAATAATAACTTCATTATACTTTTATATTAAGTAAAAAAACACAACATAACACTCCCTAGTTAATTAATAAAACTACTACTATTACGGAAATAAACAATAAAATAAAATACCTCATGCGAAAACAAAACTAACATGCTACCTATAACACCTAAACATAATACATTAAATTAACTCTCAAGTAACATACTGAAAATAATACTAAAATAACTAATAAACGACAAATAGAAAATGTGCCTTATAATATGAACACATAATATTTCCATGATAACTCCTCAACACGACAATTCCTTAATATCTCAAAAAAAGAAAAAACTAAAACTAAAACAACTCCTTAATATCTCAAGAAAATATACTAAAACAAGATTTTCTATTCAAAGAATTCTTATTATAATAATTTAAGAATAAGATTTTAAGCACTCATTCGTCCATACCTCTAAGTGTCATGAGGTGTTTGCTACATATGGAAGAAGACGCAGCATGATGGCATTATTTTTCGATGTGGAACAAATAATATTCAAACTTGTCAAAGATTTGGGTCTACATAATATTAATATTAGGGGATATTCTACGTGCCGTAACTATATCATTATTCACTTAATTATAACCATTAGATCATTTTAGGGAATAAGTAGTGAGGTACATCAATAGATGTAAATGTAGGGGTAGCGTGCACGATGCATTCACGGCACCGTAGTCATTTGTTAATATTAGAAGCCTTTCTCATATCCTTACCAATCCATTTGTTAATATATATATATATATATAGGGTTGGGTTCAAATGAGAACTCGTCATTATATGTGAACCTAGGGACTTATCTTAACCATTAGATTGGATAATCTTGATGGTTGAGATCATGACACGTCAGCATGGTAATAATGTAAAAAAATGCCTTAATTAATTAAAAATGGTATTTTGGACATATATCAACGTTTACAAAGAGCACTACATTATTCTTTAGAAAGCACAATAGAATAAGAAGAAAAAAACACTACGATTGTATACAAAAAGTATCGCAAATTTCGTCTATACACTGCAAATTCAAAAATTTGAAATGAAACTCAAATCTTCAACAAATCATAACTTTTTCAAATTTTATTCGTTTTGAATGAAATATATATCAAATTAATCACATTTTCAAGATCTACAATTTAAAATACATATTGCATGTTTTAAAACGTAAAAAAAATATATATATATATATAATTAAATTAAAAAAACTGGACTGATTTTAGCACGACAGTACTGTGTAAAAAGCCCAATGAACCTGGACATATAATTGCACTGTGCAATATTAGATATAAGGCCAGGATTAGTCCCTAGGTTCACATATAATGACAGGGTTCTCATTTGAACCCAATCATATATACATATATATATATATATATATATATATATATATATATATATATATAAAATATAGGTGGCTTCATTTCGGAGTGAAACTGGGCAATTGACGCCACACGATCTTTATTTATATAAAATAAAATTAATATATTATTGCTTATGACTAAATAAAAAAATACATACAAGTACACACAAAATATATATATATATATATATATATAGAGAGAGAGAGAGAGAGAGAGAGAGAGAGGTGGGTTAAAATAGAACCATGTGATTATATGCGAACCTGCGAACTAGTGCTTTGATTATATATCAGCAGTGCTTTTATTAGACAATTTTAATACTTTTAATCAAATAAGGAAATACACAAAAAATCTGATCCATCCATTTAATTAGATCTAAGGCCCATAATTGACCCTAGGTTCACATATAATGACATGGTTCTCATTTGAACCTAATCCTATATATAGGGGTGGGTTCAAATAGAATCAAGTCATTATATGCGAACCTGAGTGCTTTTATTATATATCAGCAGTGCTTTTATTATACAATCACTGTGCTTTATTAATATTTTCAGTTATATATATATTTATATATATATATATATATATATATATATATAAAATTCGTGTATGATCATAATATGTATATCACATATCCACATACGTAATTACATATATTTTTAATAGATAACTTTAAATGCTAAACTTAATGTACAACAAGATTCTTTATATATACTTGCATTTGAATATTATTTTGTATAGTTTAATATAAATAGTAAATTGGTATATTATCTTGTAAAAAAAAAAAATCAAAACGAAGTTATGACTCTTGTTAGACATACTTTATAAATTCTTTAGAAGATTACAAATTAAATCATGTAATAAATGATAATATTAATTCAAGCATGCACAAAATCACATAAACTAATATAGCATGTGTCGCCATTGAGGGATGCAGAGCTTGGGATATCACAACTAAGATTTACTTTTTTATGCTTTTATGAGTTAAATATGTATCTCAAGTCGTACATTTCCAAAAAATAATTATTGATAATATCTTTTTATTTAAAGCTAATAACAAACAAAAGGGTTTGACAATATATATATATATATATATATATATGTATATATATATATATATATAGATAGATAGATAGATAGATATAGATAGAAAGAGAGAGAGAGAAAGAAAGAAAAAGAGAGACTTTTTTTAATTGAAAACATACTCTTACAGTTAATCCTACTTTTAAATATAAAATACTCTCTCTCCGTTTTTTATTAAATGTCATTTATAGTATATGTTAGCAATTAAGAAACATATAAATTGACTAATAAAACCTGATACGGCATCAAATATTCACGTCAACTACATGCAAATATTTATGGCAAAATGGGTAACCAACCTCATTTCTTAGGAGGGGCAATCCTTCTGGGAGCTGAGAGAGTTGTTCTAAGGAGTAACGACTTGATGTATAGAAGTGGCGGGCTCTTATACGAGGTAGCGAGCTCTTACGATATGGGTACTATTTTACCAGCTCGACACTGAGTGTCGGTGTTTAGTGTTAAGCCTCATGGTTTTGGGCCTTAGCAGGCTAATATGGGTTGTCTTGTGGGTCCCCAGCGAATTAATATTCAAGGACAGAATTATAAGCCCACGACTATTCTTGTAATTTAGTGAGAGTTCTATTATTTATGAAAACTTAGCATACGGGAGGAATCTTAATTCTAAGTCGGTTGTGACATTTTTGGTATTTTAGTATGTGAGGGGAACCCTAGTTTGGAGAATACTTCTCTTATCTATGAAAAGAGGACTCAGGCCTCACTTTTCTTTCTTCATTAGGTTTTAATTAATATATATATGTTTTCAACATCTTTTACTTTAATTTATATTATTTGGACATTATTATGTAATTGATATTTTTATGTTATTTTTATAGGATTTTAGAAGTTATTTTGGATGAACTGGGCTTATAAAAGCAAAATTAGGCAAAGGATGAAGATTAAACTGAAGATAATGAAAATAATAGCCTAATGGCCGAGATTGGTGATGGCCCATGAAATCAACGAGTCCTCAAAGCCCAGAAACACAGTTGTGATTTGTCCCGCTACTGCAGGCCGCTTTCCTGGCGACCATTCGTGTCACGCTCCAATATCAAAAAATATAAACTTTGATTTTTCAAAAACAAAATTTCTAAAAAGGGCATGAGTTTTAAATAAAATACAGTCACAATAAAAAAAAATTGAGCGGAAGCGTGAATAAAACTTATATTTATTTAAAAAGAGGATATTCACTTGATGAATCAAAATAGTAGTAACTCGACTGTTCACGTACTCTTAAACGGAAACACAAGTCTCAAAACTTCATTTTAAACTTGACAGAATATAAAGATAAAAATCCATAGAAAGGATAACAAAATAACATCGAAATTAGCATCTTCGCATCCACCGCCTCGTACCACATCCAACTCCTCAACTTTAAAAGAGTCATAAAAATGGGTGTGATCTTTCAACTCGCTCCGTGAGGATTCATTTGTCAATATTAAACACTAATCATACAAACCATAAATAAATAGGTACAACACACTGTCAGCCATTCATAGATGTTGGCCAACCATAGTTTTAGCTCGAAAGTTACTGTTGTTTAGCTCGAAAGCTACTGTTGTTTTAGCTCGAAAGATACTGTTGTTTTAGATCAAAAGCTACTATGGAATGTTGCGTTGAGACACAGATAATTCATATATTCGCATTTAACATAGAAAAATATAGAAACATTCATAAATGTTAAAAAGAAATCATATAAATCATAAATGAATAGCTACAACAGAGTGTTTGTGGTTTTAGCTCGAAAGCTACTATGAAATGTTGTATTGAGACATAGATAGTTCATATAATTGTATTTAATATAGAAAAACATATAGTTTTAAAAAAGTTTAGAACCACCCACCTTTGAATGTAGTTTCGTAAAGATGCGATTGTAGATGCTCGTGCTTGAAAAATTCTAGGTCTGAGAACTCTCATTTCCTACATTAAAAATAATAATTTAACTTAATACTTAGTTTTAAAAAATAGATTTGGACTAATTGAAAATATAATTAAATCATAGTCATGAATTGAAAGTCTAGTCAGGGAATTTAAATAAAAAGGTAGATATAGATTTTTTGTAAAGTTCATGAAGTTATAGGATTGGAAATAAGATAATTTTAAAGGTCTGTGGGCTAGAATAGAGTTTCTTGTAAGTTTGGGGGCTTAACTTGGGGTTTTGGTTAAATTAGGGGCTCAACTGAACAAGGATAAAGATTTTGGGGGTCAATTGGTAAACTCTAAAGAGTTGATCGGCATGAAAAGCAAAACCCATCCCTAAATTCATTATCCCCGTCTCTCTCTTCATTTTTCTTCTTCCCAATTCAGAATCGGACGACCACTTCTCCTCCTCCTTTCTTCAACGATGGCGGTGGTGGCGTTGGACAAATGGAGGCAAAGATGGTGGCTCGGCTGTGGCGGCGACATGGCTTGACAGTTACAGCAGCGACCAACAATGGTGGGGGTGGCTCCAGATTAAATCGGCAGGAGACCTCTCCGACTTCTCTAAAAATCGTCGGTGGTGGCGGACTCAAATTTGTCGTCTGGAAATCGGGCGACAGATGTTCGACAAGCTCCAACGCCTGCGGCAGCGACGACGTGCAAGTGGCAGCGGTGGCGCTCAAACGCGACTTTGGGGTGTGATAAAACCAAAAGGATTGGTTACCAAGAAAAGGGGCACTAACCTCAAATCCAAGATCAGCGACATGAATAGTGGTGGAATAATGTCTCAGCGACCCGATCGTTCCTGCAAAAGAACACCCTCAGCCAAGGCGGTGGATGGCCCCGGCGAAGGTACTCCGATGCTTAAGTTAAATGGTGTGAGAGATATTTTAAGATCTCAACATAAGATTAATCAACTTAAAATAAAGAGAGGCGTGCACCTCTTTTATATAGGCAAGAGAAGTGTTCCCTAGGCTAGGTTACCTTCTCCAACAACAATTCTACGAATACCATAGCCGACTTAGAATTAAGATTTCTCCTATATGATAAGTTCTATTTTACACGTGATTATTGTGTTTTTCCTAGTGTTTTTAGTGAGAGTTTAACGTTGTTTTTAGTCATTTATTATAGTTCTTAGGTTATTTTCTTGTTTATTTGCTTATAGGCTTAAAGTGTACAAAGTGTGAAGATGTTTGAGCTATTTTTGGGTTTTTAAGTTTGAATTCTTATTTTGTAGGTGGCTAAAAGGATTATATTCACTCGGTGGACGTTTTGGACCGAAAAATAAGAAATTCGAGCCGAAAGCATCCAGTATCGACTGAAAATCTCCAAATTGACTGCCCGATCGACTGGTGGTCGATCGACCAACAACGAATCGACTGAAAGAGCCCCGAATCGAATGTCGGACAGTCGCAAACCTCTTAGAAGTAGGGCAGTCGATCGACTGGGACGCTGAGGGCTGCGATAACTTTGGTGTTTTTGACATTTTTGCCCCTACAAAAAACTATACAAAGCCCACATCTTGCACCAATGAAGAAAACCACTCCCCTCCCAACCCAATTTAGGGTTTGGGATTAAATTACACTCAATCTCTTGGATAATTTTCTTTCTTAGGTTTTAGGTTTAATTTCAAGCTTAGTTGTAATTTCTTTTCCTAGATTTAGGTTTAATCTCAAGCACCTCCTTGGGTTTGTAAGCCTAAGAAGAATCCAAGTACTCCCTTGGATTGCTAGTTTTGATTGCAATTACACTCGATATTCGTTTCCTTTCTTAATTCAAGTAAGTTTCCTTTATTTTCATGCTTTGTTTTTCAATTTCATGCTTGTTCTTCATTTTTATGTTTTTTTGTCTTAACACCTCGAATTCATGTTAGATCTTAAGAATTGGCTATGGAATCTAGATGAGTGACACGTCTTAATCATAGATCGGGTTTTGGATCATCTTGATTTTGAGTTTTTCACATGCTTTATTTGCAATTTAATTTTCATGCTTTGTTTCATGCTTAATTCTAGATCTATGTTTTGTTGCTTGTTATTTCTCATAAAGTTTTGAAATCTCCTGTCTATTTTCACTGCTTTATCTATTTGTTCTTTCAATTTACGAAAATTTGCATTATTCAAGTTTTTATGTTCATGCAAGCATAGTTGTACCTTGTGCATGCATGCTTGTACTTGGTGAAACATGCTTGTTTTTGCTTGTTTTCATTATTTGCTTGCATTTTCATATTCGAGGCATACGACGAGGCATCCTACCCACTTACTATTTCAATTTTTAGGATAGTTTAGCAAGATTAATTGCTTTATTTTTATTTTCTTTTAATTTCCAAATCTACAAACACCTAGATTCCTCAATTGAGTCGATTTCCGATAATACCAAGCCAATGAACCCAATGATTTAATCATCACCACTAAAACTATAAAAATAAAATGGAGCCGTTGCGACTCGGCTTGATTAAGGCTTTCGATTGGAAGTCCGAGATCCATTGTTGCAAGTGGCCCCCCCATCCGCACTTTGGGGGATGTTAACAAACCTTTTGTGGGATGTGCATGGTATGGAACGTGTGATCATACTACCGAATCTTGCCCTTTAACTTCCTCATTCAATATGTCGTTGCCTCATTTGGAGGATATGTGTAACTCCCCCTTTTAGGTTTACATTTTAAATAATTCAAGAAGGAATCTTGGCGTCACATATAAATGTCAAATTTCATAACAATAACATAATAAAATTCATGATTTCAAAATGATCAAGTTTACGCAGCGGAATATTTAAAACAATAACAATCAAATTGCTATAAGTGGAAAACGATAGCTAGAGTACGATTTAAATCTAATTCCACGTTCTTTTGAAAACATACTAAACAAAACGGATAACACGTATCCTCTTTCCTTCCTCGTTTCCCATTCACTCGATATTCTCGTTTGTACCTGAAGGAAAAACATCGTTGATTTGGGATGAGTTCAACGTACTCAATAGTTACACCGACATACCTCATGCAAAATTATACAAACTCAGAAATAGCACAATTAACCATAGAATTCGTAATTTTACTTTGGAAGACAGTTGACTGCAGCTAAAACGCGGCGGGTTTCCCCTATAACCCTTTTCCCCGGTCATAGGCTTCCCCGATGACCCTTTTCCCCGGTCATAGGCACTTAAGGCCCCTGGTTTTAATCATTGGATATAGCACGCTGGGATAAACCCAATGACCCTTTTCCCCGATCACGGACAACTTTTGCGGTCCACGGCTATATTAATTTATAAACATAGAATTTCATGATAAACATTGCACATAGATTTGAGCACATAGAATTTAACATAAGACGAGTTGGTGGTCCCTACCTTGAAATAAAGTCGTTAAATAAATCGATTGAATGCACGTGGTTGAATCTTAAGTCCCCTTAATGCTCGTCACCTAATCAATTAGGAAGTATGTTTAAATTAGTATTTTTCATATTTAAAATAGTAATAATAATAATAATAGTAATAATAATAACAATATTAATGATAATAATAATAATAATATAAATAATAATAATAAAATAAAATGTACTGGAAAGTATTTTTATAAAATGTTTCAGGGGCTGGATTGGGGTTTCTATAATCCGGAAGGCTGAAATTTGAAGGCTTAGTTAAAATTGGGTGTTCAATTGAAAAGGTGGCAAAAGGATGGGGGTCAATCTGCAACTTTGGAAAAGTTTGTTGGAATAAAAGGGGAGTCCAGCACTAATTCTTCGTACGTCTTTTCCCTTTCTCTCTTTTCTTCTAC
>BMAC01000148.1:173103-191008 GCA_014905375.1 Phtheirospermum japonicum | reverse complement strand
CGGTTCCGACAAGTGGCGTTCGGCAGAGCGACGGCAACAGTAGGGCGTGGGGGCCTGTCGGGCTTTGGGTACTAACGTGCGGACCTTCTCCTACCCCAAATTTTAGAAATCGGCCGGTCGAGTTCCTCCCCTTCAAATCCGGCGAACGGCGGCGGTGAATCCCACGATGGTGTAGGGCTAAAAACCGGCGATTGTGGTGGTGGATGGTTTGGACGGTGGTGTTGGGGTTTTCCGACAGGGTGGCTGTGGTGGAAGTTTGGCCGGAAAATTTTGTGGCTTCTTTTTCGAAAAACTGTGGGCTGGGCCACGGCTGAGAGGGGTGGCGGTCATGGTGGAGATGTTTCGGGTTGGCATTCGGGCCTGGAAACAGTCGGGAAAGCACGGTTGTTGTTGTGGGGCCGGACGGGATGAAATCCTTCCAGCCCGTGAGACTCGCATACAGATCCTTGAACTTCATGGCCACGTAGAAATACGCTTGGTGTGCTAACGACTGGTTGTTTGGTTGGGGTTGAATTTGCTGATGAAAGTTTGTTGTTTTGAAATTTTTTAGAAATTAAACAAGAATTAAGTTACCTGATTGCTTGTGGTTGTGAAAAGCAAAGCTGAAAGTTGGAAATGGTTGAGTTGTGTGTGGTGTAGAAAACAATGTCAAGAAAAAGTAGGGAGTAGGTGGATAAGGTTGGATATTTTCTTTATACTCCAAGACAAAGTTTATTTTGAAATGATAGAGTTGGTGGGCTTGGGCTTGACATTGGACTTAGTTAAAGGGCTTGCTTGAAGTCCAAAAATCGAAAATAATTAATAACGACCCAATAGATTAATCGAATAATAGAATGATTTCATAGTCGACCCAATAGTAATTTGACATTAATGAATAAATTTTAATAATTATAATAGTTTCTTAAAAGTTAAGAAATATAATTTAAGTAAATAAATAAATAAATTACTAAATAATTATAATTTTTTCTTTAAAGTTTTTAATAAAATTTTTAATTGAAAACGAACTATAAATTCTTTTTAAAATTCTTAGATTATTTAACACTAAAATAGGAAATTCGTTTATGGCGACGAGCTTGGGACTAGGATCATATTTCTAATGCAAAATGATAAATAAAAATAAAAATATGAAAATGTGAATTTGATGCATGGGTGTTACAACCTACCCTCCTTAGAAAATTTTGTCCTCAAAATTCTGCACTTACCCAGAATGCCGAAATTTGGGTACTTCGACTTGAACTCCTCCTCTTGTTCCCAAGTGGCCTCATTCATCCCATGACGTCTCCATTGCACCTTGATCAAAGCTATTTCCTTGTTCCTCAATCGATGTATCTTGCGATCCAAAATCACTTCTGGAGCTTCTTCATAAGTTAAWTCCTTRTTAACYTCCAACTCTTCGTAGCTCACAATGTGGTGCGGATCGTAGACATACTTTCTTAACATCGACACATGGAAGACGTTATGAATGCTCGATAAACTTGGTGGTAGCGCAAGCTCGTAGGCCAATTCTCCAATTCTCTTGAGGATTTCAAACGGCCCTATGAATCTTGATTTCAACTTCCCTTTCTGACCAAATCTCACTACACCTCGGATTGGTGCTACCTTCAAAAACACTTTATCGCCCACTTCAAAATTTAGATCCTTTCTTCAACGGTCCGCATAAGATTTCTGCCGATCCTGCGCAGTTTTAATTCGATCTCGAATCGTGGCAATGTGTTAAACCGTTTATTGTATTAGTTCAGGGCCCAAAATCTTTCTCTCACCTACTTCGTCCCAATAAAGAGGAGATCTACACTTTCTCCCGTASAGAGCCTCGTAGGGGGCCATACCAATAGTAGATTGATAACTGTTATTGTAAGCGAATTCCACCAACGGTAGTAAAGCTTCCCACTGACTTCCCAAGTCGAGTATGCAGGTCCTCAACATATCCTCCATGATTTGGTTAGTCCTTTCAGTTTGACCGTCTGTTTGTGGGTGATAAGCTGTGCTGAACTTCAGTTTAGTGCCCAAAGCATTTTGCAAACTCTTCCAAAAGTTCGAAGTGAACCTCGTATCTCTATCTGACACAATCGAGACTGGTACTCCGTGCAACTTAACGATTTCCCGAATATAGATTTGAGCATATTGTTCCATGTTGAATGTCATCTTGACCGGTAAAAAGTGGGCCGACTTGGTTAAACGATCTACTATCACCCACACCGCCTTGTTACCTCTCGTCGATGGCGGTAGACCTACTATGAAATCCATCGAGATATGCTCCCACTTCCATTCTCGAATCTCTAGTGGTCTTAGCAAACCCGACGGTCATTGATGTTCGGCCTTAACTTGCTGACAAACTAGACACTTTCCCACAAAAGTGGCAATGTCTCTCTTCATGCTTCTCCACCAAAACACTGTCTTTAAATCCTTATACATCTTGGTGCCACCAGGATGTGCAGTGTAAGGAGTACAATGGGCTTCTTCCAAAATTTCTTTCCTTAGACCCTCGTCTTTGGAACACAAATCCTCCTTTCGTAAAACAAAACTCCATCGTCTGCTAAAACAAAACCTTTGATGGTCCCTTTTCGCACTTTCTCCTTCATTTTGTTTATGAAACCATCCTGGGTTTAAATTTCCTTGATCCTTTCTCTCAACGTTGGTTGCACCACTAAGGATGCTAAGATCACCTTTGTATTCTTTGGAGGTATCACCATCTTGATCTTCATCTTGGCGAACTCCTCAACCAACTTATCTTGTTCAAAAGGTAAACTCATCAGTCCTCCTTTATGACTCAACGCGTCGGCTACCACATTCGCCTTCCCTGGATGGTAGTTAATGGTGAAGTCATAGTCTTAACCAATTCCAACCATCTTCTTTGACGCATATTCAACTCCTTCTGAGTGAACAAATATTTCAAGCTCTTATGGTCGGTGAAAATCTCACACTTGCCTCCATACAAGTAGTGCCTCCAGATCTTCAAAGCATGAACTACAGCTGTGAGTTCCAAATCGTGCGTAGGGTAGTTTGTCTCATGGGTCTTTAGTTGTCGTGACGCATAAGCCACTACTTTCCCATGTTGCATCAAGACACAAACTAAACCTTGTTTCGACGCATCGGGTGTAAATAACGAAGTCCTTCGTTGGGTCGGGAATTGTCAAGACGGGTGCGGTAGTGATCTTTTTCTTCAGTTCTTGAAAACTCTCCTCGCACTTCAAGCTCCAAACGAACTTCTCCCCTTTTCTCGTAAGTYGAGTCATCGGCACAGCTATCTTAGAAAATCCTTCGATAAATCTTCGATAGTAGCCTGCTAGACCCAGAAAACTGCGAACTTCACTCGCATTCGTGGGGGTGGCCCATCTATTAATAGCTTCAACCTGAGATGGATCCACTTCTATCCCTTGAGCAGTGACGATATGACCAAGGAACACTACTCGGTCCATCCAAAACTCACACTTACTAAACTTCGCATACAACTTCTCCTCGCATAGTGTTCCCAACACTATTCGTAAGTGTTCTTCATGCTCTTCTCGATTCTTCGAATAAATCAAGATGTCGTCGATGAAGACCATGACGAACTTATCCAAGTAGGGGTGGAAAACCCTATTCATCAAATCCATGAACACTGCTGGAGCATTGCTTAGCCCAAAAGGCATCACCACGAACTCGTAGTGTCCATATCTCGTCCTGAAAGCAGTCTTCGGAATGTCACTCTCTTTGATCTTCAACTGATGATACCCCGACCTTAAGTCGATCTTGGAGAAAACGCTTGCTCCTTTCAATTGATCGAATAAGTCTTCGATTCGAGGTAACGGGTACTTGTTCTTTATTGTGAGTCGATTAAGTTCTCTATAATCGATACACATTCTCATTGACCCATCTTTCTTCTTAACAAAGAGGACYGGTGCTCCCCAYGGTGAMACRCTCGGTCGRACAAAACCTAAATCCAACAAYTCTTGGATTTGTGMCTTTAGYTCTTGTAGTTCCTTCGGTGCCATCCTGTATGGTGCCTTTGAGATTGGTGCTGCCCCTGGTGTCAAATCAATTGTGAACTCGACTTGACGACTAGGCGATAATCCTGGTAACTCTTCTAGAAAGACGTCCTGAAAATCTCGAACAATGGGCACTTCGAGCGGCATCACCTCTACTGCTGGATTTCTAACCAAATTCACTAGGAAACCTTGACATCTCTCTTTCTTCAACAACTTCATGTCCTTCATTGCTGTTATTACTTGTGGCACCGTCTTGGTTTTGGCTCCATAGAACTTGATCTCTTCACCTTCTGTGAGTTTAAAAGTTATTTCTCTTTCTTGACATTGTATCTTTGCCTGATACTTCGTGAGCCAGTCCATTCCTAATATCAAGTCAAAATCTCTCATTTCGATCACATACAAGTCAGCCTCGAGATTCTTTCCTACTACATCGATCTTCACTCCCTTATCCATCAAGTTCGTGATCAACACATTCCCGGATGGTAAACCAACTTCTAAGGGTTTCTCTACTCTAGTGCTCTTAACTTCAGTTAAATCATGAAATTTCTTCGACACAAAAGAATGCGAAGCACCCGTATCAAAAAGCACAAAAGCTGGAATTCCTGAGATGGTGAACATACCTGTTATAACTCCAGGATTCTCTTCAGCCTCATTGCGTGCCATGGCATACATTCGAGCATTTCCTCCAGTAGCCGGTCCAAGCCTTGGCACTCCACCGCCTTGTTGTCGTTGACCGAACACGGTGCAGAAGGGTGCTGTATGTCCACTCTGATGTCAGCGGTAACACTTTTCTTGCCTCAGAAGGCATTCTCCAAAATGTCTCTTGCCGCAATTTCGGCACGTGGGTTTGTTGTCCATTCCATACTGTCTGTTCCCGCCACCAGTTTTCTGTTGTTTGCTTTGGTTAGAACTTCCTCCCACCCACTTCCTCTTTTCCACCAATGTTGTGGGTTTGGGCTTCACTTCATCCACTCCAAGACTTGCCTCTACGTCCTGAGCTCTTTTGACCATCTCCGAGTAGGGAAGGTCACCTTGTGCTGATAAGATACCGGCTAGTTGGGACCTCAATCCTCTCTTGAACCTCAACGATTTCTTCAAATCGGTGTCCACCAGGTGCGTAGCGAAACAGCTCAACCGGTTAAACCTCCTCTCATACTCAGTTACCGTCAAGCTCCCTTGTTTGAGATTCAGGAACTCGGTCTCCTTTTGGTCGCGATAGGAACGTGGGAAAAACTTATCCATGACCACCGTCTTGAACTCGTTTCAAGTGAAAGCATCTCGTTCTTCCTCTGAACAGTTCCTCCAATAGCCTTCCCACCAGTGATCAGCATCCTCGGTTAGCTGGAAAGTAGCGCATGTGACCTTCTGCATGTCGTCACAAGCTATCATCCGAAAGATTCTTTCGAGCTCTCGGAACCACTCTTCCACTGCATCAGGTCCATCTCTCCCATTGAAGGTGGGCGGTCGGTAGAGGCGGAATTGTTCCACTGCCCTTGAGTTGTTGCCTCTATTTCCCAAACCGTTATCTTGGAGACGCTGGAAAAAGTTGGTGAAGATCGTGTCCATGGCCTCAATGGTCGTTTGGTTAAACTGGGTTGGGCTTTCTTCATTAGCCCTATTCCCGATTCTTCTTCCTCGATTTGACGCCATATCCTAATGTCATCAAAAATATTTATTTGATTAATTTACGAGGTATAACTTTTAATATACGTCGTAACATTGTTGACACGCCACCACATATTCCCCCTTCTCCTTCCCTTTGGAAACCTCTTCACGATTTTTCTTGGGTGTTCCTTCCTTGGCTAAGCGCCACAAGCGATGTTTGATCAACAAAATATTACGCCACCGTATCTACCTCTAAAAGTCGTAACTAATGAAAGTCTACATTCCTTGGAGAGCAATCATACCCAAAATCAACCAATACACCAAATAGAATGCAATCATGAAATAACATGGAAGTAAATGAGCAATTAAATACTTATAATGAATTTTGTACCTTGAGAATATCGGCGAATGTTCAACGAGGAGGAATGGAAACCATTAAGTAATTAAAATCTTTATTTTATAATTTATTTATTTATTTAATTTTTTTTATTATTATTTTTTTTTTTTCAAAAAAAACTGGTCGAGTCTACAGAACCAAACAAAACCTTGGCTCTGATACCACCTTTTGTAACGCCCCCTTTCAGGTTTACATTTTAAATAATTCAAGAAGGAATCTTTGCGTCACAAATAAATGTCGAATTTCATAACAATAACATAATAAAATTCATGATTTCAAAATGATCAAGTTTACGCAGTGGAATATTTAAAACAATAACAATCAAATTGCTATCAGTGGAAAACGATAGCTAGAGTACGATTTAAATCTAATTCCACGTTCTTTTGAAAACATACTAAACAAAACGGATAACACGTATCCTTTTTCCTTCCTCGTTTCCCATTCACTCGATATTCTCGTTTGTACCTGAAGGAAAAACATCATTGATTTGGGATGAGTTCAACGTACTCAATAGTTACACCGACATACCTCATGCAAAATTATACAAACTCAGAAATAGCACAATTAACCATAGAATTCGTAATTTTACTTTGGAAGACAGTTGACTGCAGCTAAAACGCGGCGGGTTTCCCCTATAACCCTTTTCCCCGGTCATAGGCTTCCCCGATGACCCTTTTCCCCGGTCATAGGCACTTAAGGCCCCTGGTTTTAATCATTGGATATAGCACGCTGGGATAAACCCAATGACCCTTTTCCCCGGTCACGGACAACTTTTGCGGTCCACGGCTATATTAATTTATAAACATAGAATTTCATGATAAACATTGCACATAGATTTGAGCACATAGAATTTAACATAAGACAAGTCGGTGGTCCCTACCTCGAAATAAAGTCGTTAAATAAATCGATTGAATGCACGTGGTTGAATCCTATGTCCCCTTAATGCTCGTCACCTAATCAATTAGAAAGTATGTTTAAATTAGTATTTTTCATATTTAAAATAGTAATAATAATAATAATAATAGTAATAATAATAACAATATTAATGATAATAATAATAATATAAATAATAATAATAAAATAAAATGGACTGGAAAGTATTTTTATAAAATGTTTCAGGGGCTGGATTGGGGTTTCTATAATCCGAAAGGCTTAAATTTGAAGGCTTAGTTAAAATTGGGGGTTCAATTGAAAAGGTGGCAAAAGGCTGGGGGTCAATCTGCAACTTTGGAAAAGTTTGTTGGAATAGAAGGGGAGTCCAGCCCTAATTCTCCGTACGTCTTTTCCCTTTCTCTCTTTTCTTCTACAATGGGAAACGGCGTAGCACGACAGCTCGAGGCAGCCGCTCCGGTCTTGGCGGCTACCAGCGGTAGTGTGCAGTGGTGTGACGGCGAATGGCGGCCAGGTGTGGTGAGGGCTGTGGTAGCGGTTTAGGGTGGTGGACGGCGGTTTTCCGGGTCTCGAGTGTGGCTGCGACAGTGGACGTGGTGGAAAGACTGTTGGCTCGCGGCGGAGGTTAGGGTGCAGGGCTTCCTTGTGGCAGCGTGACAGCGAGTTGTTCCGGGCCATCGGCGAGGCGGCAGCGGCTCTCTTTAGTCGGTGGCTGGTAGAAATGATGGTTGGGGGTGGCGAAGAAGGGCAGCAAGTCGGGCCTTGACTTTGGGTTTGAGTCGGGCCGTGGTTTGGCAAAGAAGGCATTTTGGTTGGTGGTTGAGGGTGTGCTTGGGTTTGTCGGCGGTAGCTGGAACGGCCGGGTTTGGCTATGGCTTGTGGTTGAGTTGGACAGCGGCTGTAGAACGGCTGAGTCGGGCTTGACTTCGGGTTTAGTGTTTTTGTGACGTTGGCAGGGGTTCCACCCGGTATTTCGTTTGGAGTTGGCGATATGGTGATGTTGGTGATCTCGGTCCGGCAATCTTGTTGGCCGAAAGCAGGCTGGCGCATGGCCTGGAAACGGTGGTTTGGTCGGAAATTTGTGTTGGGTGCTCATGGCTGTAGGAGATGAGGTTTCAGATCAGGGCTTGTATTTGGTGGAGACTTAAGAAGGAAAAAGATTTAAAAATAAAATATTTTACCTGTATGTTGTTAATTGTTTGCTTTTATGAACGGATTTTTGCTGTGGGTTTGAAAACGTTTTTGTTGAAGGACTGAGTGGTGTTTGTGGCTGTGGACGTGTAGAGAAGGAGAAATGGGGTGGATAAGGTTGGAATACTTTTAAAACAAGATCAAACATTTTTTTTGAAAGGGTAGGGTTAGGTTTTGATGGGCTTAGGCTAGTTTATGACATTGGGTCTTGATTTTAAAGTCCGGTAATCGAAAATGATTAAAAACGACCTAATGGATTAATCGAATGATTTCATAGTCGACCCAATAGTAATTTTGACTTTAATGAATAAATTTTAATAATTATAATAGTTTCTTAAAAGTTAAGAAATATAATTTAAGTAAATAAATAAATAAATTACTAAATAATTATAATTGTTTCTTTAAAGTTTTTAATAAAATTTTTAATTGAAAATGAACTATAAATTCGTTTTAAATAGAATTCTTAGATTATTTAACACTAAAATAAGAAATTCGTTTATGGCGACGAGCTTGGGACTAGGATCATATATCTAATGCAAAATGATAAATAAAAATAAAAATATGAAAATGTGAATTTGATGCATGGGTGTTACAATATGTATGGAGGCCATGGATATCCGGTGGGACCTGATTGTGCTCCACCATCGTTTGCTCTGCCGCCTACTCCTAATCCTCTTGTTACTCCTTATGAGGGCCCGTTTCATTCGACTACCCCGATGATTTCTCCGACTCCATGCCCCGATCCGTATCTCTTGGTCATTATGCAACTATTCTCAAGTCTGGTCACGTTCCTTGATAAGTGGGGTATGGTTGATAATACGGTCATCTCGCCGCCGGAAGAGGAAGTGCTCTAAATTCCATGTGTTCTTACTCCTCTTGATTCCACCTTTGTGGACCTCACTTTGCTTTCTCTTTCAAAAAGTTCTATTATCGATCGGATATATATGGACATGATCGAAAATATGGTCGTTTTGCCTCTATGTGCCCCCGGGTTGTGTGGAGATGATTTTCGATTTGTCGTTGGGGAACGACGATTTTTTAGAGGGGGAGGTGGGGGTTATTGATGATAAGCTTGGAAAAATTGACAATTATCTTGAGATAGAAGAGGAGAGAAAGTCTATTATTATCCTTTCAAATTTTCACCGAGAAGAAGATGAGGAGAGGATGGTTGAAGGGTTTAAAATTCTTAAGGATGTTATTGATTGGAAACCCGGAGTGGTTGAGAGAATTATCCCTTTGAATTTGAGTTTTGATGAAATGGTGAGAGCTGGGATTTGGAGATTGTTGTGGGAAGGCTTAATGTTTATGATTTCCAAAAGCGAGTGGGTGAATCCCATTCACTTGGTACCAAGGACAGGCGGCATGTTCGTTTTTGAGGAAGAAAAAAGAGAGTTGATGGCTACGAGGGATATACAATGGGTTGGAGGACGTTGGTCAATTTTAAGATGTTGAAAGTGTCTACCAAGAGAGATCATTTTTCCCTCCCCGTTTGTCGATCAAAGGTTAAACAAGCTAGTCGGCCAATACTCTAGTTTTCTCGATGAGTCATCGGGACACTTCAACACCACTATTCCACCCGAAGACCTAGTCGAGATGAGCTTCAATTGACCGCTTGGAGTGTTTGATTTTTGGCGAACACTATTTGAGCTATTCAATGCGCCGAGAACATTCCAAAGACTGGATCCTCCCGACAAGGAGGAGATTATTTTGGTGGACTCTCCCGTTATCTTTCCACCTTGATCAAAAGGGAGTTTTTCAAGCTAGTGACGTTAAACAAGCGCTTCTTGGGAGGCAACCCAAGTTCTTCTCGTTTATTTCTTTTATTTTCTTTCGTCCTTTCTTTCCTTCTTCTTTTAATGAAAATTTAAAAACATTTGATATTTTGTAAAAAACTAAAAAAAATATTTTCGAGTTGTCTTTTGGTCCTTCTTGGTCTTTAGTTTCGTTTTGTTTCAATTTATGTACATATTTTTTTATGTTTTTAATTTTGTTTGGTTTCCTTTTATAGGGTTTCATTTTCCTACTTCAACTTCAGGTGATTTGATAAGAGGGTAGTGTTCGTGGAGCTGGGAAATACTAGCCATACTCAAATTTCACTCGGATTGCTTAGATGTTTAGGTGGACCCACCGAGCTCGACCCAAACTCGCTCGGTTAAGGAAGCTTCTATCTCACCCTCCTTTTACTTGGTTTTTCATTAAAATGAAATGAGGGCATTGCATGGTTTAAGTGTGGGGTGGATAGGTGGCTAGAGTCCGGGTGTAACAAAGCATTATTTGTCTTTCTTAACTCGAGCCTTGGCGAAGCTTTTCTCAATAATGAGAAACAATTTGAAAGAACCGAGCCGACCACTAGAGGTGTGAGCCTTAGAACCAGAAATAAATAAGCTTATTATTTGTTCACTTGAATCAGAATTCCAATCCGAACTCAAACGTGGATTGGTGTTTTGTTCGACAAATCCGAGAATCCAGATTTGATTATCGTGTCGCAAGAAAAAAAACGAATCGAAACGAATTCTTGGCGAAGTGACGCTTACTAATTGCGCTTTTATATGTTGGGTTATTTTTGTGTCTTTTGTGTTTCTATTACATGTTTAAGAAATCTCCACATGCTTGGAAGTTTGAATAGTTTACTTGTCGGGTTTTTACATATATATATCCTCTTGTGTAAGGAGTTGAATTTTTGTGCTTCATCCAAAACCTGTTTATATATATATAATCAACACTTTCTCATAAAAAGATTGCAACTCTCTAAAATCTCTTTGGATTTTGCTCCCAAATTCGGTGCAAACTAGTGAGTAGCCTTGTGTGATTTATCGGCTTGCTTGCATTTTTATTGAAATTGCATCGAGGAGGTTTGATTTTGCTCGTACATGATTGAATTCGAAAATGACCTCGAGGCACATATATCACCCTTGTTCCATCAATATCCATACATTTAAGCTACTTTACAAATTCCAAACGAGCCCCCTTGAGCCTATGTCCCATTTCTTGTTAGCCGAGCTCGATTTTAGCTCTTATATCTTCATAAATTGTGAGGTAAGAGTGTATGATTAGTTGACAAGATATGTGAAGGAAATCGATTGTGGGTTTTGGGTTTTTAGTTGCTTATACACAATAAAAAAAAGAAGAAGAAGAAGAAGAAGAAGAAGAAGAAGAAGAAGAAGAAGAAGAAGAAGAAGAAGAAGAAGAAGAAGAAGAAGAAGAAGAAGAAGAAGAAGAAAAGAGAAGAGCAATAATACTCCAACACAAATCACGAAAAGTGATAAAGCGTGCGTTCGAGAGAAAAGCCTAATTAAAAAAAAAGTCTAAGTTTATCAAAAAGAAGCAATTCATTAAGCTTCCAAGTGTTGTGAAATAAAAGTCGGAAAAGCGTGTGAGTGTACAAAGGGTTTCAAATGAAAGTTTGATAATTTGGGAAAGGTGAAGCAATTATAAGCGTCGGGTTTTAGAAATTAGGATTTTGTGTGTTATTGATCGCGTTTGATCATGTGTTAGCCACTATATCCAAATATTCCATACCTTACCAAAGAGCCAACATTACATCCCATAATAAAGACCTCTTTCGATTCTTATTTGGTCATGTACTATGAGCAATTTTGAGCGTCCGATTTGTGAAATCTTGACAAGGTGCATGTATTGACCAACTTGAGCGTAAACACGTCCTATATACTAAACACTTGAGCGAAATGAGCGGACACCCTCAAAATTTCCTTGGAGAGGAATTCAACGATTTGGCTTGCATTTAAGAAAGGGTAATATGAGAAATTCTTGACGATAGCGAGTCTACGTTGATAATCCCATCATATGAATAAGGCTAAACACAAGCATTTTTCTTTTTACATAATTTTCATTGCATGTACACTCTCGATTCTTTTCGTTGTTCGAGGACGACCAAACCGATAAGTGAGGGGAAGTTGTTTTTCATGTGATTATTGTGTTTTTCCTAGTTTTTTTAGTGAGAGTTTAGCGTTGTTTTTAGTCATATTGAGTCGTTTATTCTATTTCTTAGGTCATTTTCTTGTTTATTTGCTTCTAGGCTTAAATTGTACAAAGTGTGAAGATGTTTGAGCTATTTTTGGGTTTTTAAGTTTGAATTATTGTTTTGTAGGTGGCTAAAAGGATTATATTCACTCGGCGGACGTTTTGGACCGAAAAATGAGAAATTCGAGCCGAAAGCATCCAGGATCGACTGAAAAGCTCCAAATCGACTGCCCGATCGACTGGTGGTCGATCGACCGACAACGGATCGACTGAAAGAGCCCAAAATCGACTGCCGAAAAGTAGCCAACCGCTTAGAAGTAGGGTAGTCGATCGACACCCCAGCAGTCGATCAACTGGGACGCTAAGGGCTGCGAGAAATTTTGGAGTTTTTATAATTTTTGCCCCTACAAACAACTATATAAAGCCCACATCTTGCACCAATGAAGAAAACCACTCCGCTCCCAACCCAAGCTAGGGTTTCGGATTAAATTACACTCAATCTCTTGGATAATTTTCTTTCTTAGGTTTTATATTTAATTTCAAGTTTAGTTGTAATTTCTTTTCCTAGATTTAGATTTAATTTCCAGCACGTCCTTGGGTTTGTAAGCCTAATAAAGTACTCCATTGGAATGTTACTTTTGATTGCAATTACATTCAAGCTTTGTTTCCTTTCTTAATTCAAGTAAGTTTCCTTTATTTTCATGCTTTTTCTTCAGTTTCATGCTTGTTCTTCATTTTTATGCTTTTTTGTCTTAACACCTTGAATTCATGTTAGATATTAAGAATTGGCTATGGAATCTAGATGAGTTACACGTCTAAATCATAGATCGGGTCTTGGATCGTCTTCATTTTGAGTTTTTCACATGCTTTATTTGCAATTTAATTTTCATGCTTCGTTTCATGCTTAATTCTAGATCTATGCTTTGTTGCTTGTTATTTCTCAAAAATTTTTGAACTTTCCCGTCTATTTTCATTGCTTTATCTATTTGTGCTTTCAATTTACGGAAATTTGCATTATTCAAGTTTTTATGTTCATGCAAGCATAGTTGTACCTTGTGCATGCATGCTTGTACTTGGTGAAACATGCTTGTTTTTCTTGTTTTCATTATTTGCTTGCATCTTCATATTCGAGGCATACGACGAGGCATCCTACCCACGTGGTATTTCAATTTTTAAGATAGTTTAGCTAGATTAATTGCTTTATTCTCATTTTCTTTTAATTTCCAAAGCTACAAACACATTCCTCAATTTAATCGATTTTCGATAATACCCAGCCAATGAACCCGATGATTTATTCATCACCACTAAAACTCTAAAAACAAGTGCCCATAAATAGTAGATCTCTCGCTTAAATTACTAGAATAGGCCTGGGCTGTGATTCTTTTAATATAATTCATCGGGACCCCACAATACCATCCATATTAGCCCATTCGGGCCTAATATTGACAAAGCCCAATACCGAGCTACCAGATAACGTCGAGCTGATAAAACCATAGGAGGTCGCTACCCTATATGAGATCTCACCCTCACACTTCAGGTCGCTAATCTCAAAAACCAGCCCGCTCACCTCTTAGAAGGGATGCTCCATCCAAGAAATAAGGTCGCTTACCATAAATACCAGCATAAAGCTTTCATAAATTTTTAGTGTCGTATCAGCTAGTCCCCCATATTCTGGTTGATTGATGTACGAAATCAGGTAGAATATGTAAAAAGGTTGAAAGAATGCAACAACCAGAAACCACAATAAAAACTTAAACATAAATCATAAAACTTTAATAAAATGCCTTGTTAGCTTACCAAAACATCATACCACAGCTTAGGATAACCCAGCTCGTCATACCGATATATAGCAATTATCATCCAATACAAACTCACCACTTAAAATCGCAACCTCTGAAAGATCAGCTCGCTCAGCCCCCAGGAAGAATGCTCCTCCCAGAAGAAGAGGTCGCTTATAAGTCCCCATTTTACACGTGAAATGACCCGAAATATCCATCGACCTATAATCATAAAAACCATCAATTCCCGACCTACAGTCGTAAGCAGGCGCAATAACCCAAAATATAATCCTGCATTTTTAATAAGTCAAAACACGCCTCCCTCTCCCCGTCATATCTCATTAAAGATCAGTAAATGCCCCTGACAACATGTCGGACAGGTGTCATCTCCCCATTTTCTCGTATTATAATAAATACGCTGGGCCAGAAATGAAAGGCCCAAAATAATCTCAAAAACCCTTTTAAAATCCCGCTCCTTTATGTCCTTTCAGCTTTTTACGCTGCCTAAAACACAAAAAAAAAAACCTTTCATTTCCACCCACCCATCACTTTTACCAAACACAAGTAAACCGCCATTTTTATTCTGCAAAAAATCTTTTGCTCTCTCCAGATTCCGCAAAATTCTCAGCATCTCAACGTCCATCTCCGAAATTAACAACAACGAAAATGGAT
Organism: Phtheirospermum japonicum; assembly: GCA_014905375.1. Classification (NCBI taxonomy): domain Eukaryota; kingdom Viridiplantae; phylum Streptophyta; class Magnoliopsida; order Lamiales; family Orobanchaceae; genus Phtheirospermum; species Phtheirospermum japonicum. The sequence goes on along the minus strand of BMAC01000148.1, from coordinate 176,528 downwards.
AAGTCCCCTGAATCTTTCCATATCAGCAGTTAATTTCAATTTAACTATATATTTACTGCATCTGCTAAATATTATTGTACTTCCTGCTTCTCTTCTTTTTCTTCCTGATCAATGGCAAAACCATCATCTTCCAACCCTAATTCTCAAAACCCAAACATTTCTTCCGACTCTGATCCCATCGAAAACCCTTACATTTTAGAAAGAAGACGAATACAAAATCCTTCACCAGAGTCGGGCCAATACGACGATCTAGAGGGTGACATCACTTGGCCCGAACTCTATGCCCAGACTAGGGCCTACACTGAAGCCCAAGCCTTATTAGAAAACATACCCGAGGAACCTTCTCCAGCCCCTTTAACCATCGAAAATATACCATAGGGCATTTCCCTGTCTAAGCCCGACAATCCATCCACATCACACTGTGAACATTTCCTGGAAAATCCAGTGATTATAGTGCCCTCCTCGAATGTCGCCGACCTACTTCCCTTACCCCAAGTGACCAGGGTAATCAAACACAACTACTAAACATTACCTAATCCTGAAAAACTCGAAGATTTCAAAAAATCTCTCAAACTCCCCGAGACTGCCAAAATGGTTTTGCCCAGCACTCTTCAATCAGACCCCATGAAACCTCCCCCAAACCATATTACATTTTTTGATGAGCTACTTAGATCGGGGCTCAGATTTCCACCTCATTGGTTTTACATCAACGTAACAAATATGTTCAAAGTCCCCCTTTAACAAATGTCCCCCAACTCCATGAAATTTATGGCGGGATATGTTATTTTATGTGAATACTATAATATTCAACCTTACCCAGTATTTTTTCGTTGCTGTTTTCAAATAAAATACCAAGAAAAATCATTTTACCTGTCTGCTCAGTCTGGAAAATCTCGCTTTTTAATAAACCCCATGTCGAAAGTGCCGGAATGGCGAAGAAACTTCTTTTTCATTCACAACTTTGAGACTTGGCCTTTTGATAGAGAGCTCCAATTTCATACACCAAAATAATCTGATCCTCCCGGCCCCAAGCACTTTCCCATCTTGTATAAAAAGTATGACCAGCTCGCATAATGGAGTAAGCTCTCATATGACGTGGTGCGACTCACTAGCTGGTCCAAAATCTTCTCCTTCGTGTGCATCGAATCTCGTCCAGTCGATCCAGATCTAGCATTGACCCGATCAGAGTTTGGTAGGTTTCCTTTAGTTATAACACTTCTTATCACTTATAATAATTATAACTTGATTGTAACCCGGTATTCCATTATTGCAGATGCGTTTATCAGCACCTGCGTATCATCGTGCTCGGAAGGTGCAGCTGTGATTACTAACCCGAGCCCCGCGACCACATCGGCACCACGACCTCCCCTCGTCAATGTAGATGAAGAGGTGGAGATATCCTTGAAGGTGAGGGATGACCTTGAAGAGGTCACTGATGTCGAAGAACGCTTACCCCTTACATCCATCCTTTTCAAGGGGTAGAGGACCAACTGAGGTCGCACCTCTCCCCAGCAAACACCTCCGGCTCCAAAATGCCGAAGCCTCCAAAAAAATCACGGAGCCCCCTCATCGAGATCCCTTGACCTGGAAAAGGAACTGGCTAACTGTGAGGATGCGGCCAAGATAAAAGCACTCCTCCAAGAATGCACCCTAACTCAGGCAACTCAACCTTCTCAAACCTGGCTATCGTTGAAACAATATCCCACCATGTATTTGCTAATCAATTTTTTCCACCTTATTCTATGCAGCTGGACACTTTATACTCCATGTTGTCCACTTAACTGTTAGCTCAATCCTCGGAGAGAAACCTCCATAAAAACTGCGATGAGCTAACCCTCCAGGTAGAATAACAAACTCAGCAACTATTGCTGACATAGGGTAACCTGGACAAAGCTCGTCAAGAACTGGCAGCTCGTGAAGAAGAAATAAACCTTCTGAAGAGCCAGGTGGAGAGTTTGAAACATGAGGTGACCAGAGTAGCCAACGAAGCCAAGGACCAAATCTAGAAGCTGGAAGAGCAGGTGCGCGAGGTTGGCCGTGTTGCACATAGGCAAGGCATTGCTGAAGGTCAGCGGACCTTCCTAACGAGAGAGGTAGGCAGGAAGCTCATGGATGCTTATCGGGAGGAGTTCTTGAAGGCCTACAAAAAATCATCTCTATACTTTGGCAAAATGGCCGCAGGCAGTAGAGGATGGGTCCACAAAGCTGTAGGGATAATCATGGACCAGCTCGCTGCCATGAATGTCACATACAATCCCAACGTGAAAGTTATCATCGACAGCCTCCCACCGTTCTCCTTCTGGAACGGCGATATGAAGCAAGCCAAGGATGCCAAGTGGTGGTTGTTATGTCAAGGTAGAGCTTTCTTATCCGCCAAGTTGAATGCCGAGCTGGACGCACCGCTTGAAGATATCGAACTTGCCTCCGGGCAAAGTACATCTTGATTAACTCTGTAATATCAAACACATGGAATTTCCGCATAACTTATGAACAATTCTGTTTCGTATGCTTATGATATATAAACTTGCCATAACAAATCTGTGTTTTACGTAAGCGAAACCCAGGAAAAACAAATGCTAAAAACCCAACATTCCCATTATATTCCAGGTAAGATAACCATAACCTTCAATTCAAATCATCCTAAGCGAAACCATAAATTAATGTAGGTCGTGTAGAATACGTAAATCAAACATGCTCACAGCGAAGACCCCCAAAATCCCCAAGTAAATAAATCATGAACCTTTAATCCAAACCTCAGAACATGTAAATCAAACATGTTTATATCAAAAACCATCAAATCGTGAGTTAAAAGAATCAAAAGGAGCTGAAACAAACTCATACGAAGGAACATATAAGTCAAATATGTTTGTTCGCATAAATTAACACAGTCATATATAAGCACAACAATCCGAGAAGTATATGTAGGCCAAACATATCCTTCTCAGAAGTGACCTCAAGTATGTAAATCAAACATACTTAAAATCACATTACTCATCCATTCATAAAAACCATAAAAACTCATAAGGATGTTCCTTAAACTTCCTTTATATTGAATATCGAAGGTATCCGCCCCGAAGGGTACAATAATAAATATCCGCCCCTGAGGGTAAAAAAGTTATCTGCCCCGAAGGGTACAATAATAAATCAAACTCCGCCCTTGAGGGTATGTTAAATAAACTAAACTCCACCCCTGAGGGTATTTAAGCCAACATCCGACCTATGCAAGCATCGATTTATAACACATATCCACTTTAGCGACCCGCTATTTAGGCGTAATATTTTTTCAGATGAAAAACATTTCAGCTTCTAGGTAGAGCTTTTTCTTGGGCATTCTCAAGTATATAAGCCCCCCCACGCAACACTTTGATCACCTTAAACGGCCCGATCCAATTCGGATCAAGCTTCCTAGTATTACGCAGTGCATC
>BMAC01000148.1:157120-173043 GCA_014905375.1 Phtheirospermum japonicum | reverse complement strand
GATCACTTTAAATAGACCTATCTAATTTGGATCGAGCTTCCTAGTATTACGCAGTGCATCCACTCGACTCCATACCAGGTCACCGACCTGGAAATGCCGACATTTTACACGTTTATTTAAAGAAACCTGAGTCTTTTGTTTGTAATATTCCACCCGGGCCGCAGCCTTTTCTCATGTGGCCGAACGGAATTATCCTGTTCTTTCATCTTTTTTTCACTAAGTACACCCTCCGCCACCTCTTCACCCCTCTCTCACTTGTTCTCACTCAGGCCTTTTCTGACTGTCATCTGGTAACATGACCTTGCAACCTGTCGCTCGGAGATGACCTCCCCCACTTTATCTCCCACTGGGTATTTAATACTCATATAAAATGTAAATGTTACCGCCTGGAATGCGTTAAGAGCATGTTGACCTAAAATTGCATTATATGCCGACCTCCCACGAACTATCAAAATTTTTAATTTTTTCTTTGCCAGTAATGCACCTCTTCCTAACACCACTGTCAGTGTTAGCTCTCCCTCCGTAATCACTTGTGCTCCATTAAATGCGTATATGGGCGTGTTCACAGGTTGCACCCTTGTCTCCAATTTCATCTGCTCCAGGAAATCCGTGTATATTATATTAACAGAACTCCCATTATCCACAAAAATCCTCTCGACCTCGTATCTCAGCTTCCACTACCAGCGCGTCATTATGATCCTACTGCAATCCTCGTCATTCGCCAGGACCAAATGAGATGATTGGCCCTCTTCTCTGTGGTCGCCTACTTATAGTAACGACCTCCGATGTCCTAGGCCGAGCTGATTTGACGTGTTTATTTCGTGCTCTATTGGTATCACCATCCGCTGGTCCTCCTGAAATCATGCTTATTTTCCCCTTATTCCTTCTCGGCCCATTATGTCCCTGATTTCCTTATTGTGGTTGCCTCTCGGCCGGATCTTGAGGTGGGTCTCTCGGCGGTGGCAGGGGTAATGGTTGCCTTTGTTCCCTCGATTCTCTATCTTCATAAATGACTTCCTTCAAATGTCCAAACTTTATGAGCCTCTTGATCTCTTCCCTAAGATGCATGCATTTCTCCATGGAATGGCCGTAGTTATTGTGGAACAAACAAAAGAAATCCGACTTGGGATTAGTAGGGAGCTGCGTGCGAGTTTCTGGCCATTTTATATCATTAGGCATCAGGCCCTCCATGATAGTAAACACCTTAGCCCTAGGATAGATCAATGGTGTAAAATCCTCGTCCCTCCAGTTTCTCGTATCTACTTCAAGATTTACTCTCGCCACTGGACCCGGGGTTAGGAGCCCGCGCCCTACCCTTTGGGCTCCCTTCTGACTTCCCTCTTTGATACACTACCTCCGGCCTCTGCAATCTCCAAACCGAATCTCAAACTATGCACCTCCTCCGCCTCTTCTACCTGTATGTACTTATTGCACCTTTCTAAGACCTCATCGTATGTTCGCGCCACTTTCTTAACCAAAGATTGGCATAAATCCTCCCTCCTCAATCCTTGATGTAATGTCCTGACCTTCATTTCATCCGTAGCGGTGGGTACCTCTAGCGTGGCATTGGTGAACCTGTTGACATATTGCTTCAAAAATTCATCAAGTCGGTGCACCATTGTAAAGAGTGACTGTGCAGTCTTTGTATTTTACTTCACACTGGAAAAATTGCTTTAAAAAGGCCGCTCACAGCACTCGAAAGCTGGTAATTTTTGCCTTTGCCAATTGATAAAACCAGCTTTGGGCGATTCCTCTAAAGGTAGACACAAAAGCCCGGTATGCCACAAGGTCCGTATATCTGTGTAACATCATCTCATTCTCAAAGAGCTGCACATGCTCTACTGGATTCGTCGCCCCACGATATTGGAATTCCAATGTCTAATATCCCTTGAGTAGCACAGCTCGTAATATATCATCCGAAAAAGGATGTCCTTTGTCCTCGGCAAGCTTTTCTCCCGCAATCTGCTTTTGTAAGGTTAACAATGCCTCATGCGTATCTCTAAATGCCTCATCCCTTGTCCCAACTTTATTCTCCCCTTTTTCCTCATGGTACCGGCCTCGACTTTTATGAGATTTTTTCATGGATTGACCAACCGTGCTTGAGGTTTCTATTCCGCTCTCACTATCCTGCTTGCTATACCGCCGACCCCGATGTCTATAATGTGTTCGCCCTACCTTAAACTTCCTTCCTCTCTTATACTTATACTTATGAGTGTGGGAATCTAAAGACGAGGTAGAACTAGAAGAATCTCCATGTCTCCGCTTGCTCAGGCTTCCCTTCTTCCTGCGATATGATCTCCACGACAGAGACCCTCCGCTTTGTTTTGTCTTTTTTGTTAGCAATTTTTCCTCATGCCCATCGTCCGACTTACCAACCTTCTCCTTTACGGTACCCAGCTTGCCTGCTAGGTATTTGCTCAAATCTTCCTATTTTTTCTTGGGGTACAAAATCCATAAGCCCTTCCAAGAATCCTTTATTGATTTGACAAGGCTTATCTTTGGGTAAATCTTTCCACTCATTTGTTTCTATGTAGACTAGTTTCTGCGCAATAACTTCCGGTGACTTCGCTTGTGGATCTACTTCAGATACCTTTTCTTTTTGTTGTTTTAGGGAAGATGGTGGTGTGCCAGCCAGATTTTGGATCACTGGTTCTCCTTGGGGAGGTGTTGGTTCGTCTTTTGCTTGCTCTCTTTTATTGATCTCCCCTGTCTTGCTCTTCTTCTTCGATTTGCTCGATCCAGGACCAAAATCCAAGATCTTAGGTTGTATGTTTCTATATTTCATATTGCCCTTGTGAATCTTCTCACGTCTTTTGTTCAAGGACTCGATGTCCCACTTTCCCACAGACGGCGCCGCTTGATAAAACCAAAACGATTGATTACCAAGAATAGGGGGCACTAACCTCAAATCCGAGATCAGCGACCTGAATAGTGGTGGAATAATGTCTCAGCGACCTGATCGTTCCTGCAAAACAACACCCTCAACCAAGGAGGTGGATGGCCCCAGCGAAGGTCCTTTGATGCTTAAGTTAGATAATGCGATAGTTATTTCGAGAGCTCAAAGTAGGATTAATCAACTTAAAATAAAGAGAGGCGTGCACCCCTTTTATATAGGCAAGAGAAGTGTTCCCCACGCTAGGGTTACCTTCTCCAACTAAAATTCCATAAATACCATAAGCTACTTAGAATTAGTATTTATCCTATATGATAAGTTCCCATAAATAATATATTTGTCGCTTAAATTACCAGAATATGCCTGGGCCTGTGATTCATTTAATATAATTCGTCAGGACCCCACAATACCATCCATATTAGCCCATTCGGGCCTAATATTTATAAAGCCCAATACCGAGCTACCAGATAACACCGAGCTAATAAAACCATAAGAGGTCGCCACCCTATATGAGAGCTCACCTTCATACTTCTGGTCGCTACTCTCAAAAACCATCTCGCTCACCTCTTAGAAGAAATGCTCCTTCCAAGAAAATAGGTCGCTTACCATAAATACCAGTATAAAGCTTTCATGAATTTGTAGTGTCGTATCAGGGTGACCAAAAGTGGCTCCCGGTTTTGTTCGGGGGTTTTGGTGGCTGCGGCAGCGTGTAGGTGGCAGAGAAATAGCGAGGGCAGCGGTGTGGCGGCGATAGGGCTCCGATCAGGCAAGTTCTTCTTCGACTACCTGGCCGAGATGCTGACAGCAACGATGGGGCTCGACATTGGTACGATTTGATGGCTATAATTCATCATAACGGACAACAGCAAATCAGCGACAGGCTTCAGGAAGACTAGACTCGACAGCTGTCTTTGGCGAGGTCTCCAATGGCTGTGGCAGCGACCAATGACTCGGTGAATGGAAAAACAAAGGCATCGAGTGGCGGTGGTGATGGGGATTCAACCAGAGTTTGGTTTCGGTGGATTTGGTGGGTTGTCAAAAAAAAGTTATATGGGTTTGTGGATGGTTTCCGATTCTGGCGAGGAACTTCTGGCAGCGTGGTGGTTTTTTTGATTTGGGTTTTTAGATAATTTCGGCAGTAGTTGCGGGCTAACGAAAATGGTTTGCTTTGGGGGTGGTTTCTGTTAAAAATTAGGTTTGTGGCATTGAAAAATTCGGTTGTCGGTTTTGGAGAAACGATGGTTTTAGCTTGAGGAAAGATTTTTGATGATGATTTGTTGTTTGAAAGATTTTGGAAAAACAAGAACTAAGATTTACTGTTCTACCGAGTGAAAATTATAATGTATTATGTGATTGTCGAGAGCTGCCTTAAGTTTAAAAAGGTGTGGTTAATTTTGGAAAGCTAGAGCTGCGATCTCCATCTCAAATGAAAGGCTGGTGAGCAGATTCCTGCGATCTGTGACTGAAAAATTCAACATGAAGATCATTGCCATTAAAGAAGCCAAGGATACTTCTGTCATGAGTTTTGATGAACTCGTTGGATCATTGAAACCCTACGAGATGGAATTAAAAATCAAGCAATCGAAAGGGAGAAGTATTGCTCTAATTTCAGCCCCAGGTTTTGAAGATGAAGACCTTGATCTTGCTGCCCTATCGTATGAGGCTGAGAATGCCAATTTAGATGAAGATAGCATTGATCTCATCACTAGAAAAATCAGTGACTTTATGAAGAAAAAGAACAACTCAAGAAAACCTTTAAATAGGCCCTTCAAGTCTTCATCTGAACCTACCACTCTAGACCATTGGGTCAGTCCACCAATAGGTTACAAAAAAGGTATGTGACTCCTACTAGTGTTAAGTCTTAGCCTAGAAATCAAAATAGCACCAAGGATTTGGACAATCTTCAATGTCATGAGTGTAGAAGCTTCGGATATTACAAGTATGAGTGTGCTAACACCATGAGAAAAAGGAACTTGATCTCCATGAGTGATGGTGAAGAAGACGAAGAATCAAAATAAATAAAGGGGGTTGCTTCCATGAACGCCTGTGTTTTCTGGAATGACACAGACACTGACAGTACGAGTGACATTTTGTGTCTCAACTCGTTCACCTTAACATAAAGTGATGAAATGAAGATTTTGGTGCTGCTTACGAAGAGCTGTACAAGAATTGGTGCAAACTGGTTCAGAATGTCAAAATTCTCTCTAAAGAAAAGGAGAGACTATGTAAACAAAGAACAACAATCTGTGGTTTTACGTCTAGAAGCTCTCCTGACCAAACGAGAAGATGAACTTGATAAAACTAGGGGTGAACTTTTAGCAGCCATGATGACACTGAAGAAACTCAACACTGGATCAACCAAACTTGATGAGATTCTATCTATTGGAACAATGATTAGACATGGGATAGGGTTTGAGGCTCCAGTGTTTGTCAAAGAAAGTGACAACTCTTAAAAAGGATCTGTTTCCATAAAGAAGACCAAGCGAAGAAAGTGTACTTATGTATGTCATCACTGCTTGGAACCTGGACACATAAGACCATTTTGTAAAAAGCTTAAGTAAGGAAGAGCATCCTCTCCCAGAAGCAAGACAATGTCAGTGAACATAAGCTCCAACATTAGGACTAACACTACTCACAAAGGCTGAATGGTGTGGGTAAGAAAGGTTGACACCCAGTGCAACATGATCTATATCTCTCTGAAGTCCAGTGTTGAAGGCTCGTGGTATTTCGATAGTCTAGGCACATGACAAGTCTGGCTAAACACTTGACTAACGTTTTTCAGCACAATGATGGAAAAGTTTAATATGGTGGTGGTGCGCATGGTCAGATTATAGGAAAAGGAACCCTAAATGTTTAAGGGTTACCTAAACTTCAGAATGTGCTGCTTGTTAAGGGATTGGTTGCCAACCTCATAAGCATCAGTAAGTTATGCGACGAAGATCTTCATGTGAGATTCAGCCGAGATTCGTGTGAAGTCTTTGACAAAACTGATCAATGCATCCTTACTGGCATATGGGCCAAGAACAATTGCTACAAAGTAAACAACAAGATATGGTGTCAAAGTGTGAAACCTTTAGAATCTGAGTTATGACATCAAAAGATAGGACATATTAACTATAAGATGATGAATAAACTTGTCAACTTTAAAGCAGTAAGAGAAGTTCCCAAGCTGGTCATCAACAATCCATCTATATGTGGTGATTGTCAAAAAGGAAAACAAACCAGGGTGTCTCACCTGGTGATCCAATACTTCAACATTTGTCGTTGTCTGGAACTTCTCCACATGGATCTTATGGGTCCAATCGAGGTAGAAAGTATTGGTGTCAAGAAATACTCGTTTGTCATTGTTGATGATTTTTCTTGTTTTATTTGGATTGAGTTCCTTCGTGAAAAGTCTGAAACTTTTGAAAGTTTTCGATAACTGTCCAAATATGTCAGTAATAAATTTTGTTTGCAAAGTGGCAGAATTAGGACAGGTCATGGTAAATAGTTTGAGATCTCATTTCAAAATTATTGTGACAAATATGAAATTTCTCAGGAGTTCTCTTCTCCAATTATGCCTCAACAAAAATGGAATAGTTGAGCGTAAGAACCGATATTTACAATAAATGGCTCGAACCATGTTGATTTCTAAAAATCTGTCAAAAAGGTTTTAGGCTGAAGCTCTTAATACTGCGTGTCATATTTTAAATCGAGTCTACTTCAGGGTAGGTACCTTTTAAACACACTATAAAACTCTTGTTGGAAAGAAACCAAATCTGAAGTATTTTCATGTTTTTGGTTGTGTATGTTATATGTTGAACGATACGTCCTACTTATCCAAGTTTAGTTCTAAAAGTGACAAGTGTGTTTTTTTGGGATATTCAGTGAACAGTCATGCCTATAGGGTATTTAATCTTAAAACTCGTGCAATGTTTGAGTCTGTGAATGTCAAGTTTGATGAACTAGCAGACATCTCTGGAAATTCTGCTGAGGATGATGTGGTTGATCTGGTTCGGAGCCCACAGTCTCATCCCTCACTCATTTTATTGAGTTGACCCCTACTAACCCATTAAAAGCGTGGGATAGGAGTTCGTTATTTTTATTGGTTGTTAGTGCTTTGGAAATTTACCAGGAATTTATGAAATTTTCGTAATTAAGGACCACCATCCGGAAAAAAAAGATAAAAAAGGATACCCCATAAAAATTATAATAAGGGGGGCAATTAAAGAAAAAGAGAGAAAAAAAAATAAATAAGAAAGGATGATGAGTCTGAGTAATTGCCTACGCGCTTAATTTAACGCTTGAGTTTATTGTTTATTTTTGCGTGAAGCCTAATGTTTAAGAGTCAAAAGAGTTGTGTACGAAGCACATTACAAGCTTCAATTGTTTTTAAGTGGTTTGAGCTTACAGTCGGTTTACGAGTTACGAGTTGAGAAATAGTCTATGTTTGAAGGCTACATTATGAGTGTTTAGTGAGGTATTTTTATTTTTGAACGAGGTGAAGCATATTGCTTCGTGATTAGGTTGGGTTGAGTGAGTTATTTATCCACACGACTTATATATTCCATACCCATCCAAAGAGCCTTACATTACAACCCGTAAAGACCTTACCGATTCTTAGTTTTGACAGCACACTTAATTTGCTATTGAGAAGAGATTGATTTTCCGTGCTTATTTACTGTGCATGTAATTGTATGATTTGAGTGTATACACGTCCCATGCAGAAAATACTTGAGTGCTTTTGAGCTTACATATATATATTATCTTTCGTAAGGATGCATGATTTCGTTTTTGGAGCGATAACGAAATAATGGTCGAGTAATTGACGTTGCGTGATTTGTACCTATATTTTCAAAATTACGTAGGTAGCATAACACGACTCTTGCTTGAACCTATTTTCATTCTAGTTATACTTTGAATCTATCGTTTGATCGAGGACTAACAAACCAATCAAGCGTGGGGTAGTTGATTAGCGTAGATTTGTCCTTATTTTTATTAGTATTTTAGTACGTTTTTCTATTTGTTTTTGGTAGAATTTGGATGATTTAAGATTAATTTCGTATTTTCATAGTTCCAGCTTATTTTACTGTATTTTGATCATAATTGATGCAATTAGGTGATATTTCATTGTTTTTCACCTTACAACTAAGTAACCGGAAGAGGTCAGCGCGTAATTAGATGAGTTCGATGATCAAAAGTGGAGAAACGAGCTTTCCGGTGAACGAGTAGCAGAAAAATCGAGAAAATGAGACTAAGCTTCAGTAGCATCGATCGACGCAAGCGTCGACGCGAGTACCTACCAGCGACGATCGACGCTCAGTCGACGCATGGCCGACGCAACTCCCTGAAGCATCGATCCAAGAGTGCGTCAGTCGACGCCTAGTCGACGCAACTCTCTGTTGCGTCGATGCATGTCCGCGTCAGTCGATGCCACCGCACAGTCGATGCGAGTAACCAGGAAGCGTCGACACTGAGAGTCAGCCCACGTCGATCGACACAGCATCGACGTGGCTGCCCAGACTTGTTATATCTATAAATACCCTTCATATTTCGGATTTTGGGGAGACACACGACATCCTAGAGTATTTTATCTTAGAATAAACATATTTCCACATCTTATAACAAGTTTTGAAGATCGAGATCAAGGATCGAAGAACAACGAGTCCAAAACATCAAATTCACGTTCGGGGTTCAATCTTCGTCCAAGATCAACGTTCGACTCCGGAATAGCTGGAGATTTTCATTGATTTTATTAGTTCCAATAAGTATTCCAAACTCTTAGTTAACTACGTAGTTATTTTCCTAGTTAATTGCTTAGTTAAATTCTTAGTTAATTCTAGAACTAGTTTAATTGGTTTAATCGTTTCATGCTTGGATATTGGATTTATTTAGTTTATTTATGCGATTTGATTTATACTTAATTATTCATTTTTAGATTCTTATGATACAATTGCTTCATTGTAGTTTCTTATATTCATATTCTTAGATTCGTTAATTAGATTTAAATCTTCGTAGCGTTTTATTGATAATTTAATTATTGCTCGTAGTTGATAATATAGTTTAGAATAATTAGTTTAATTATCCTTAGTTTAATTATTGCTTTAGCTATAATGATCAATTCAAAATCTTTTAAAACCCCAAATATACATGTATTTTATTTTAGTTCGTAAATTGAGAAAAACATCCGAAAGACCGAATAGTTGTTTCCTCGAGAGATACGACTCGAGTCAAACTCATCACCCTACAAGTTCCTTGTACTCTTGCGAGCAAAATTACATGTTTTAATTTAAATATCTATAATTGGGGTTCACAAAAAGTTTGGTTCAACTTGTGGCTCAAGGTTTCACTCAATTTAACGTATTGACTTTGATGAAACATTTGCCACTGTAGCACGAACTTAGTCAATTAGACTACTCCTGGCAATTGCTTGTCATTCGAACATTACTCTTCACCAAATGGACATAAAAAGTGCTTTTTTAAATGGTTCTTTAAATGAGGAAGAACATGTTGAGTAGCCTAAACGTTTTGAAGATCCTCATAAACCTCACTATGTTTATTTATTAAAAAGGTCCCTCTATGGCCTTAAACAAGCTCCTAAGAGCTTGGTTTGACAGGTTTACCCAACATCTTCTTCAAATGAATTTTAAACATGGTGAAGTGGATAAAATTTTTCATTCTGAAAAGAAATCACAAGATACTAATTGCTCAAATCTATGTAGATGACATTGTGTTTGGTTCAACTTGTGATAGACTGCTCAAAGTGTTTGTGAAGAGTATGTCTACCACTTTTGAAATGAGTATGAAAGGTGAGTTGTCTTTTTTCTTATGATTGCAAATCAGACAGTTTAAAAATGGAATCTTATTATATCAGACCATATATTCCAAGAATCTTGTGAAATATTTGGGTTAGAAAGTGCTAAACACAAGAAAACACCCATGGGATCGAGTCAAAAACTGTCCAGAAACGATGTTAGTGAAAGTGTTGATCACACTGTGTATAGGAGTATAATAGGCAATCTTTTGTATTTAACTGCGAGTCATCCTAATATCATGTATAGTGTTTGCTTGTGTGCCCGTTATCAGTCAGATTCTAAAGAAACTCACTTAAAGGCACTAAAACGCATATTTAGGTATGTAGTTGGCACCTGCAATCTAGAAGTTTGGTACACTAAGGATATTAATTCTAATCTTATTGGATATACTAATTCTGAGTGGGCAGGTGGTACTGATGATAGGAAGAGTACGATTGGGGGATGTTTTCTTCTAGGAAATAATCTTGTCTCCTGGTATAGTAAAAAATAGAAATGTGAGTTCTTATCAAAAGCTGAAGCCGAGTATGTAGTTGCTGGTAGTGCTTGTGCCCAAGTACTCTGGATGAAATAAATGATAGATGAGTATGGGTTACAATGTCATGTTCTTACTGTCCTGTGTGATAATTCAAGTGCCATTGACATCTCAAAGAATCCAGTGCAACACTCTTGAACAAAACACATAGACATCAGACATCATTTCATTCGAGATTTGGTTGAGAGAGATGTTGTGAGTATTGAGAATATTGGAACTAAACATCAACTTGTTGACATATTCACCAAAGCATTAGACTACGAGGAATTCTCCACATTAAGGAAGTCTCTCGACTTATGTGCTGTTTAATACATTGTTACTGGATATGTTGTAGCATCCCTAGCAACATCAGCTACAACATACTTTTTCGACATGCATTTTTTTTCATAACATAAATTAGAGCTTGTACAACTTACAAATGCGGGAATATTGGCAGTTCAAGTGTGATGCCAAAGTTGTCCGAAAAATTCAAAATAGATAATTGTGGGTTGACTCTCGTAGAAACACGTATTTCTCTCGATGTGCATAAGAAAAAGGAGAAAGTGGTTTGAAGGATGTCCCAGCCATCCATCCGTGGATGAATGCCAATGTGCTGAAATTCAAAAAAAAAAAAAAAACTACTCATGGATTATTATTATAATGATTGAGTGGAGGTTACACTACTCCCGGACATGAAATATCCTCAAACATAAATAACAAAGTCATTCACCGAGTGAAGGACTGTCACTCATTGACTTTGTTGATTGAACATCAGTCCTAATGCCATCACACAAGAACTAACATTCTACTGCAGTTGTGAATTTTATATGTTTTTCTTTGTAGGTCATTCCTTTTAGACATACCACCAGGACATGCATGTTTAGTGAAGTTTGTTCTTATAGTTTTTATAAGTAAAGATATGCTCATAACAAAAGTCTATTTTTCTATTATTCAAATCTCATTATGTTTTTGATGTATTATATTCCAGTGGGTTATTATTGGAGTTTGTGGATCTAAGGTATTGATGCGCTTGGTTCGGGTTAGTTTATAGTGTAAGTAGATTGGGGTTTGATGTTAGTGGGTTGGTTTTTGGTATTAGTAGGTTTTTCATTAAGGGGGAGTGGGCTTAAGACTTCTCCATTTCCCCAGGCCTCTCTTAGCAATTGTTATGATTATTTTTATCCCACTAAAACACTAACCACGCATGAGTTTATTCTGGATATAAAGCCGTCAGAAGTCTTTCTCTTAATTGTTAGAGCAATTACAACTCCTCATATTCTGAAAATTTATTTCTCTCTTTGAAAAAAATAAAATGAGTCCGAAGAAAGCCAGTTTGTCGAAGAAATCCTCCCACACAATGCCTAAGACGGTGACGATACCGGACATCAGCTCTGGCACGGCTCTCTTCCGAGATATGTGCCCCTTGATGTTCGTGGTGAGCACGGTGCTCCCCTTGATGCTGGTGGATCTGCCACAACACCAATTCCCAATCCCAAAGGTTCAACTACTCAGTCCTCTCCTCCAAATCCATTCGCTAGAATGGATCTGGTTTCCATCTCAGCTAAAGCAGAGCCATACTACGCAAGTTTCCCAGGTAATCCGGGCAACGAAATTGATGTTGATGATTTGCCCAATTTAAAATTCATTGCAGAGAAGTTTGGAAGAACTGAAACCCCTTGCTGAAGTGTTCACGGAGTCTACGTGGGGTAGACCCTAGAAACCTGCCAGAGATAGTTCCAAAAAATCCAGTCGAGTGGGACCAGACGAGCTCCATTGGCGATAATGTCCTTCGTAGAAGAAGTCGAATACACCACTGACAGCGACGACTCTGATTATGCCCCACCAGAAAGTTTTATTGCCGAAAAAGAATAAATTCCCACAAACCTCATTCTTTACTGATTTTGAAGACAAGAAGGTGAGTCAGTTCAGAGAAAAAAGACGTCACATAAAGCCTTAGAACATTGTGGCTCCTGACTCTGACCCGGTGGATATCGGTGGTGAGGAATTATTATCTAATGAAGACGCCCCTCTGTTGTCTTTGGTGAAGAAAATGGTAAAAGGTGTACCCGAGCGAGATGCTCTTATCTCTTTGCCATCCCCAATTATGAATCATGTGTCCACTGCTATTGTGAATCCTGGTCCTCCTATTGTTGCATCACCTTCGAATTCAAGTCAGTCCTCTTAAAGGACTGTCTCAACTGAAGCCCCTAGTGTTGGTGAAGATGCTAGCACACCACTGCCAAGCAATGCACCAGTGACAACCAGTGCACCCCCCACTACTCCTGCTCCTGCAAATAGTGTCTCTTCTACGAGATCCACTGCTTCTTAGAATTCAGATGATGCTGAGTTTGAGGTTCAACAAGAGAACCTTGAAGATGCTGCCGATGAGGATCCAGTAGAGGCAGGAGATGAGTCCAACAGTTTTGTTCTGGAAGAGGATTTAGATGATGAGGATTTGGAGGTGAGAAAGGCTTATGCCCCTCATTTTTATACTAGTGAGGCTAAGGAGAGGTATAATGCACTTCATAATAGGGTAATGAACGAGGAACAGAGAGTTGATCATGGTCTCTTTGAGAAGAAAAATCTGAACAAATTTCATAGCATAAAGGGCTTGACATTGACTGTGAATATTGCCATGCCATATCTCATGGAGAACGTCCTTGAATTTAATACTAACATGGTTCCTTCCATCTCAAATCAGTTGTCTTAGAAATATGGCAAGGTATTTGTGCGTGAGAAAATCTATTCCTTCTCTCCCTTTGTTATTAATGACTTCTTTGGGAATGAAAATCATGAGGAAGGCGTCACGGTAGATTAATTTGATTAAGTTACTAAGTTTATGACTGGTGGACAAGTGACGAAGTGGCCTAAGAGGTTTCTCATCTCGCATCTAACATCTCTCTACCCCTTTCTTCACAAAGTAGCAGTGTGTAATTGGGTGCCTACAACGAACACTACCACAGTGACTCACTCACAGGGAGATGCCATGTTTCAAATTGGAACATGAATGCGATTTAACTTCAGACAAGATGTGTCTGACTGTGTGACAAAGTTTGCTGACACAACGGCTACAAAAGTGGGTCTGCCTTTTCCCTCCCACATTTATACGATCTTGGATGATCAAGGACTGCAAAAGTATGATGGCGAACACTTCAGTGGTGAGCCCAGGTTTTTTAAGCTCAGCCACAAGCACTTTGAAGGAACTTATCGCATCATCGATCTGCCCTTGGAGTTCTCTAATGATGAAGATACAAATGCCACTACTGATGTTGCTCCGGATGTTGGCCCGAGTGTTACTAACACAAGGACTCACTCACTTATTTCTATCCCCATTGTTGTTTCTGATCTATAGGTACATCTGCGTTTGGTTGACCAAAAAATTGCTAGAACTCGGGCCCATATGAATGTGCTGGTGCAATTGAGAATGTTCTATTCAAAGGCGCTCCTTTTACATTCTGGTCAATAATGGGGAGAAGAGGAAGAGGTTGAAGAGAATGATGGCGGAAAGCGGGCTGCGGTGGACAAAGGTAAGGAGAAAGTAGTTGCTGAAGTGGAGGCTGCTAACAAGGAGTCTATTGGTGATGAGGTTCTTATAACCATTCCTCGGAGGTCGAGGAGTAGGGCACTTAGCTCATGAACAATGCTGAATATTTTTGTATTATTACTTATTCTGTCTAAAGTATTCTGATAATACTTTTTAAACTTCCTGTTGTTGGTTTGATTCTGTTTATTTGTTTTGCTTGATTAATTATTTGTTATTAATTGTGTTACTATCATTTGCACTAACACTTTGGCTGCCCTTTACAAATCAGGAGGATTTATTAGCTAAGTAACTCATGGGGAGCTGTCTAAAGCTATTTTTGTCCAGAAAGGCAAAAGGGGGAGATTGATAGAATTTTACTTACGCAAGTTTTAAAATCCTACCATTTACATTGCTTTATTTAGAGTTATTTACTTATCTAGACTCTATTGTTAGTTAGAATATTTCATCAATTAATACAGCAAATTAATAGAGTCCTTTATCTTGGTAAGTCTTTATTTAACTCTTACGTATTTGTTTTATAGAGATAATTATGAAATCCTTGTTATGTGGAACATGTACTCTTTTAAAGAAGTTGGAGTATATATATCGCTTGGCATTTTGATGAAGGATACAGCTGGGAGGATGACAAAGACAGAAAGACGATTAAATCATCCATTGTTCCATTTCAGAGAGTTCTATGAGTTTGTATTTGATCGAACGAGAAGATTTTAGGAGCGATTCTTTTCATTGATTTTGTAATATTACTAGAGAGTTCATTGTTTTCTTCATTTGTTAAATATTTCTAGTAATACTTTTTTGGCCTAAGGTCACGATCTGTGAGTTAATTTAACTCACAGACAAAAATTATTCATGCGTCATTCTTTCATTTACAAGTATGTTAGTAAAGATGTTTCAGCATCACCACTAGCATAGGTTTTAAATACATTTATGTAAGTTATTTCAGACATTCAAAACTTTCAGAAACACGAGACTAATATGACAAACTTCAACAAAGGAACGATAAAACTTACTTACACAAGTTTCATATAAATGCTTCAACCTGTAGTTAGACATGTTGATTACTTATAGAATGAAATCTAACTATAAATATTTTAATTGATAAATGATATTACTGATGGTTTAAAAAAATTAACAAATTAAAAGAATAAAAATCAATGGTTTGAAATTTTCCCTTTTACATAGTC
Source organism: Phtheirospermum japonicum (assembly GCA_014905375.1). Taxonomy (NCBI): domain Eukaryota; kingdom Viridiplantae; phylum Streptophyta; class Magnoliopsida; order Lamiales; family Orobanchaceae; genus Phtheirospermum; species Phtheirospermum japonicum. Next base: position 158,117 of record BMAC01000148.1, on the reverse strand, counting down.
AGATGTCCATTACTATCATATAAAGAAAGCTCTTTCTCCATGTCAATTTCCTTTTCCATGATCTATGTATCCAAATATCAAAGTTTTCATAAATAGTGAGTGTTGGCTGCTAACTAATTCTGGTCATCCTTCAAGTCTACCTCAACTAGAAAGATGATATGATCTCATATACTAGATGAAGGATAACCAGCCAAAAAGGGGCGAATCCAGGATACTTAGTGTGGGGAGGCCATGTATTAAAAAGCAAAAATAATTTGGTGAAATGGTGAGAATCGACTCGTGTTATATAAAGGGGCAATAAAGTAGAGAGAATATGAAATTAAAAATAAGAAGAAAAAAAAGGAACTAGAGAGTGGTGAAAGAAAATAAGAAAGATATTTTTATTCTTCTAAGTTGGTACCATTAATTAGTGAGAAAGGGGTGATGTTTTTTTAATTTTATATATTTTTTTAAATTAATTAACTAGAAAGATGAAAATAAAAAGAAAGAAGAAAGAAAGGATAAAAAAATACAGAAAAATAGAAAATAAAAAGAAAGAGAGAGTGGTTGTTTTTTTTAGCTATATGTTGTTATTTTTAAAGTTAATTAATGAAAAAGAGGAAATGAAGAATAAAGAATACATAGAATAATGGATAAAAAGAAATAAAAAAGAAAGAAACTAAAAAGAAACAAATGAGAAAGAGAAAGATAAAATGAAAGATAATATAATTTTAAAAAACAAGAGATAAAGAAAAAAGAAGGAAATAAAAAATAAAAAACTAGAAAGATGTGTATAAAAAGAAAGATAAAAAATATAGAAAAACAAGATATAAATAAAAGAAAGAAAAAAGAAAGAAAAATAGGCAAGAGGAAAAGCTGAACCATGTACCATTTCAAAAATAATTAGATTCACAAACCACTAGACCTAGCTACAAATTTGTAAATTTTGGGAGGCCATTTTATATATAACTAAAAATAACAAAAAATCATAAATATTATGGTTTTGTAATTTTTTTTT
>BMAC01000148.1:138334-156923 GCA_014905375.1 Phtheirospermum japonicum | reverse complement strand
TTCTAAATTTAAAATTTAAAATCCTATAATTAAAAAAAAAAACCTAAAACAAAAAATTAAACCTTAAAAATAGAAAATTAATCCCTAAAATGAAAAACTAAACCCTGAAATTGAATATTAAACTCTAAATCCTAAATTAATATCATATATCATCACATATAACTGACACATATCATCACATATGACTAATTGATATCATCACATATAACTGGTAGAATGATAGATTTTTACCGGGATCATAAAATGGAAAATTAAATTAAAAAAAAATCTAAACCTTAAAATGAAATATTAAACCCTAAAAATGAAAAACTAAACCTTAAAATTTAAAATTAAACTCTAAAGTGGAAAAGTAAGCCCTAAACTCTAAATTTTGGTCTCATATCATCACGTATAACTACCATATATCATCACATATAACTGTCATATATCATCACGTATAACTATTATATATCATCACGTAAAACAGGGTGCACCTAATAAATTGCCACAGTATGCTACTTCATGCCTGTAGCAGAAACTAGCCTATTCTTATTTTGTTTTGAACTCAATCTTATCAACGTTTTATTTCATACATCATAAAAAAGAAAAACAAGCAAACTTAACAATTTTAAAAATTGTCCCCTGGGAGGAGATCATGGTACCAGGTCTGCCCTGATCCTGCTCTCCCTCTCTTTTGTAAGTCAGGATATCAAGCCTGCCTTGGTCCTATTCTCTAAGGCTTTATTCCATAGGGAATAACCACCAGGTCAGAATAATTCCTGAACCGTGGTGATCCTCTTTTCAATATCTTATCTATTTCTGAGGAGACCAGGTCATCCCTTTTCAAGGATTGAGCTGGTCTGACTTCTTTTCTCTTCCTTGGTTATCTCAACACAGGTCTACCCCAATCCAGGTCTGTATTATTTAGGCCACATCAACTGCTCCCCCCGAAATAGTTGGGGTAGAGCTGTAAAATTGCAGAGCCTTTTGGAATAAATGAGGTCCCACATGTCCTTTTTTGGTTTCTCGTACTCGCACGAATCCCTAAAAATCCGCCTGGTGACAAGGCCTAATCATTGGCATTAGTGGTGTCGGCCCACATCCCAAAACGGTCACCATACCTACACGCCTTTTCATGTACTATACTGATAAGTTAGCGGCGCGTGACGTACCCTAGAACAGTTGGCGTTCCAGCTCACCGCCTAGGGTACTTTTCATCTGTCCCGCATTAAATGTGGGGATCCCATCAAATCCCGCTTTTCCTCGTTTTTTATTTTTTGAAATTATCCTTTTACCTTATATTCCCATTTGACTCTCTCTCTCTCTCTCTCTCACTTTTGCATTTTTACTTAGCAAAAGTTCTTGAGCTTCTCCCTCTCTCTCTAGCAAACCAGCAAGTCTCCAATTCAGTTTTTTCGGCTACCCTGATAAACCAGGTATTTTCTCAGCCCTTTCTTTTATTTTCCGATAATGTCTTCGTCGTCTTCTCCTCTAGGTCCTCCAGCCACTTCTCCTTCTCCAGCGGCGGTAGCCTCCTCATCTCCGCCTTCTTCTCCTTCGGCGGCTGCAACGGCCGCCACTTCTTCCTCCGATCTTTATTTTGGCCCCCATGAACTGGGTACCATTATCTGAAATCATTACCCTTGGAATGCCAAATCGGCATACGATATTTTTCCAAATGAAGCCCATCACTGCCTCTTCTGTTATTTTTGCCAGAGCTTCAACCTCAACCCATTTGCTAAAGTAGTCGATGGCCACGATCAAAAACCTCTTCTGGGCTTGAGCCATTGGGAATGGTCCAACCAGGTCTTTCCCCCACTTTGCAAATGAGCAAGGAGAGCTCATTGCCATGAGATCTTCCTCTGGCTGGTGAGTCAAAGGAGACATCTTCTAACATTTTTCACACTTCCTAACAAAGTCCTCAGCCTCTTTCCTCAGCGATGGCCAAAAATAACCAGCTCGCATTATTTTACTGGCCAAGGCCCTTGCCCCCATGTCATTACCACAACAGCCCTCATGTATTTCTTTGAGGATATGGGTGCCCTCCTCTAAGCTCAGACATCGCAATAAAGGTCTCCCAAATCCTCGTCGAAATAATGTCCCCTTGATTAAACAGAATCGGGCCGACCTTGGTTCACCTTTACTCCTTCCCTCTTGTCCTCCGGCAGCTATCCCTTTTCCAGGTATGCCTGAATAGGAGAGCGTCAGTCCTCTCTCTCATTCATCGAACATACCTGCTATGTCCCAAATTCATTATCTGCCATCAATAAAGTGATTACCCTTTCCTGACAATCCGCGGCTGAGCTGGCTACCTTAGCCAAATAGTATGCTCTCCCATTTTCCTCTCTAGGAATTTGAAGGACAGTCAAATCCCTCATCCCCTTGGATAGTTCTCTAAACCGGGCCAGGTACCTCTGCATGCTTCATCTCTAGTCTCAAAATCTCCACTTATCTGTCTACACACAAGAAGTGAGTCAACCTTCGCGCACACCTGTTCTGCCCCTAAATCCTTTGCCATTTGCACTCCTCTCAAAAGAGCATAGTTCATTCGCATTGCGTACTCAGTAGCCACACCTGCTGGGTCGATCAACACTATTCTTGCACCATAGCCCTGACTTCCTACTGAGCCGTTGGTAAAAATAATCCATTCTTTTTTGTCCTCGGGAGAGCTGGTCATTTCCTGCATAAAGTCAGCTAGTGCTTGAGCTTTAATAGTTGTTCTGGCTTCAAAGGTTATGTCGAACTCGCTGAGCTCAATTATCCACTTGACCTGCCGCCCTGACACCTCTGGCTTATCCATAATCACTTTCAATGGTAGGTTGGTTCGCACAATAACGCTGTGTGAAAGGAAATAAGGTCGTAGCTTACGTGATGTGCCAACAAGAGCTAACATTGCTCGTTCTACTTCCACATACCGAATTTCAGCGTCGTGAAGTACTTTGCTCCAGTAATACACCGGCCTCTGTTCCTTGTCTTCCTCTCTGAGTAGGACAGAGCTGATAGCCTGCTGCCCGACAGATAAGTATAGAATTAAAGGTTCTCCTTGAATTGGTTTTGTTAGCAAGGACATCCCCGCCAGGTGTTCCTTCAACATCTTGAATGCTTCTTCACATTCATCACTCCACTGGAATCTAGCCTTTTAGCGTAAAGCTTGAAAAAATGGTAAGCTCTTCTCAGCTGAGCGTGAAATGAATCTGCTCAAAGCGTTGATTCGGCCTGCCGAGCACTATATTTCTTTGACGTTCCTTGTCGCTTGCATTTCCATAATAGCTCTTACTTTTTCCAGGTTAGCCTCAATCACCTTCTCTGTAACCATATACCCCAGTAAATCTCCAGCTCTGACCTCAAATGCACATTTCTTGGGGTTAAGATTCATCCTGTATTTCCTCACGGTATCGAAGGTTTCTCTGAGATCATTCACATGCGAGGCTGCCTTCATGCTTTTGACTAACATGTCATCCACGTATGCATCCATGTTTCTTCCCAACTGCGCCTTGAACATCTTATTGACCAGCCTCTGATACGTGGCCCCTGCATTCTTGATCCCAAATGGCATGACCACGTATCAGTACATTCCTTTCGGTGTTATAAAACTAACCCGCTTCTAGTCCTCCTCTGCGAGCCTGATCTGGTGATAGCCTTATGAGGCGTCCATCATGCTTAATAGCTCGCAGCCATACGTGGAATCAACTAATTGGTCTATCCTAGGAAGAGGGTAGTGGTCCTTGGGGCAAGCACGGTTAAGATCGCGAAAGTCTATACACATGCGCCAGTCATCTTGGGTTTTAGGGACCAGTACTGCATTAGAGAGACACTCAGGAAATTGTATTTCCTTGATGTGCTCAGCTTTCAACAATTTCTCCACCTCAGCCTCGATGATCGCCTCCTTCTCTGGCCTAAAGTTGCGCTTTCGTTGCTTTAACGGCTTCTATCCAAGGCTTATGTTAAGGTGGTGTTCGACCACTGCTTGGTCTATTCCCACCAAGTCCTGCGGAGACCAGGAGAAGACATCAGCGTTACTCCGCAGAAATTGGACCAGGTCTGCCAAGATTTCCGGGCTTAACATCATTCCCACTTGCACCACTCTGCTATCATCCCCTAGAACCATTTCCACCATCATCAGTCCTTCTTCTCTCTGGGCCAGGTTAGGCTGCACTCTCTCTATCCGAGCTCTTTTGTTTTGTCGTTCCTCCTCATTACGTCTGATGCACTCGACATACTAGTGCAGAAACTGCATATCCAGAAGGGTAATTCTTCCTATCCAGAACGCCTTTCTGTGCCTTCTGTAGTGACAGAGTTCTAGAAAGTCTGTACTTTCCAGAATGCCCTTTTTACCCTTCTGGATTGGCAGACTTTCTAGAAGGGTAAAAAAAAGGCGTTCTAGAAAATAAATTTTATGTTCTAGAACAGTACCATCCCATGTTGATCCGCCACTTTCCAGAACGGATTTTTCAAAAACCGTTCTGGAAAGTATGACTTACCAGAACGGTATTTGAAAATACCGTTTTGGAAAGTCGCACTTTTTAGAACGGTATTTTCAAAAATCCGATCTTGTAAGTCGCACATTCCAGAACGGTATTTGAAAAAACCATTCTGGAGAGTATAACTTACCAGAACGGTATTTGAATATACCGTTCTAAAAAGTGCGACTTTCCAGAACGGTATTTTCAAATATCGTTCTGGAAAGTATAACTTTTCAGGTCAGATTTTTAAAAATACCGTTCTGGAAAGTCTATTTACGAGAACGGTTTTACAAAAGTTACCTTCTGGAGAGTTTAAAAAATTAAAAAAAAATAAAAGCAGGAATACACCAAAATCAATAATGATAAATATTGTTATTATATTAATTATATCACCAAATTTCAATAAAATCTAAGACACAGCAAACTAAAACTAATATTAATACAATAATATTTTTTATTCAACTATATGAAATCAAAAAAAAAATAAAAAGATAAAGTCTTCATGAAACCTTAAGATCTCAAGATTCACCATCAACTATTGGCTCACCGTCTTCATTAAATACCATTCCCTGCAAAATGAAAACGTAAGAACTTCTCGTAAGCACTATCTAAAAAACAGCATCACCAAAATAGTACAGGCTTTTTAAAACTCGACATCTGCCATAAAAACTGGAACATAAAAGGAAAAAATGCTAGAAATAATATGCATCAAAATCTATCCACAGTTTCTTTGACTATATTTAAGTGACAATGAAGGCATGTCTTTTTAACTGCACCCTTTTAATAGATATGAAGAGGGCCTTGAGAAACCAATGTTGCTGCTCAAAGATTTCCCAATTTCATTTCCAGGCGTCCCACATTCGCTAAAATCAAGGGTGTGCTTCTCAGTCTGCGTTTGGGGTTATCACGAGTTAAAAAATGTCTCTTTAAATTCTTAACGTAACATTTTCAATAAGAAACACATGAAAAACTGTGAGAAGCTGAAATATACTTGAGAGAGATTGCAAATACATATGCTTTTAGAACAAGTGATTTGATGCAGTAGAAGTGAAAAGTAATTTGATAATCAAAAGTAAGTTGTATTTGCAAATAAGAGATTTAAAAACTGGAGGAAAAGAGAGAAGCAATCCTATAATGATGCTTTCAATTGGCAAACATGAAAATACAATTTATTTCAATTATCAATCCTATATGAAAATACATATGATTTAGTAATTTTATATAAAATAATTATAGTGGTTTTGAAAAATTTATGATGTTGGGGGTGGGGGTGGGGGGACCAACCCCCCTAGCTATGTCTCTGCAAAGCTATATGGATACAATGGGCTATCTATTGAGCTTGTTTAAGATATGGGCTATTCAAACAATCTAATTCCCAACACAAATACATAGCATACATACACACCCATACATATAAAAGTTATAAGGCAGAAGACAGGCGCGCACATAAAAAGCAATGTGGGTGAAATATTCTTACAAATTTTTCAGCCATTGCTTTTAAATCTATACGTGGAACCAGTTTCACAGTGGCTTTCTTCCGACTATGATTCACTACAACAACCTGTGAGTAGTGTTGGCAACATTTCGCTAAGTTAGCAGCTGATTACTAATTCCAGATAACAATTGAACTTAGAAGATATAGACTAATATAAAAAACCAAGAGACTTAAATAAGTCAACATAGGAAAAACATCATACCTCCGCGAGATCACCTTTGTACTTCCCATTCTTCACACGGGCCGACATTTCCTCTGAAATTCCACTAAACTTACTTCTGACAGACAGCAAACGAGATAATTCATTATTAGGAACAGTTGTCACTCTACTTGAGTAAATGGAGGAGATCCCTTTACATGCCTGTATTATCAGAATCCAAATGAATATCAGACACTATAAGCAATGTGTGCATGTATACTGTACATGTGTTAAATTTTCACATTTGACATGGAACAACTATGTAAATAAACATCAAATCTAACTCCATATCATAAAGCAAGAGCAAGAAGAGCACCTCATAGATATCTTGTTGCTTCTCAGCTTCAATAAAGATAAAACCCTTTACATGGTCAACTGCATAGGCAGATACTATCTGCAGCTTAGTTCCTAAGTATACCATGTCCGCATATTTTTGCATAAGACAGAAAGCTGAGAATCTCTCACGTCCAACCTGGGAATGAGATTTGAGCATGAAACATGAGTACACAAAAACACCAAAGTAACTCGATTAAGAACTTGCATTCACGTAGCACCCGAAGTGTAAAAACCATACCATGCATTTCACATTCCAGATAATTAGATCCTTGGTAGATTGCACATAAATGTTTCTTTCAATGGATTTGTTCTGATCATGACCATCTTCCATGTAAGTAACAAAACTAGCTCCAGGTTTGTATCGGTCTTCCAACATTCTATCAAGCTCTTCCTCACTCATATCCTCCTCTTTGACGAAGGGAATATTAGGGATTTTGGTAGGTTCATTATTGAATTTGAACCCTGAGCCGAATTCATCTTCGAGATCTGTTTTAAGGTTTACAAAAAAAAAAACCAATTAATGGTACAAGAAAACAGATATCTGCACTCATAAAAAAGTGATACAAGAAACAAACTCTCTACAGTTGCATAATGTAGCACTAACCATATTATCAAGTAAAAGAATGCACATCTTGATCATTTAAGCATCACTCTATATAGAGCCAATTTCACCTCTAGGCTCTAATAAGGGACAATAATACATTTGTGCATTTTCTAGGTGTCCACTGACTTTTCAGAAGACAGTATAGTACAATATTAACTCATTTTCATAGTTGGATGATAAATTAAACACATCTAGTAAGCTCAGAGTGCTCAAGCAGAAAGAAGTCTGGAGTTAAAGTCAGATAGGTTTTTTAGCATTTGCTATATTCACAACCACTAGTATTGTATAAGACACACACACCAAAAAAAAAAGATAAAGGAAAGACTTGTAACCCATCCAATGCAAACAGGTGGAAGAAAAGGCCTTGGTTCATTTAATCAAAACTAAAACATTGAATTGATCAAAGAAAACAAAAGAATCTAAAATTCTTCTACAACTGTGGTTGTAATATTAACTAATTTGTCGATTTTTGAAACATAATAAAAGAGAAAACAACTTATTGAAAACAGAAATAAAGGAAATCACAATTTTCTTTCTCCACAAAAAACACATTTTCCTATTATAACCAGTGCAACTGCATACCCGGAAGCTGCAAGCAACATATACCACATCCAAAATGCAACTACCCTTAACTCACATGCAACAGTATCAACTGACCAAATTAACTCACATCTCATCTCACTTTCAATTTTACCAACAATCCTTCACACCACAACATCTTTCATGAATATTTACCAATAAAGAGACAAGGAGTTAAAATAAAATAAATTAAATAATAACACTGGAGCCGGACAATACAGACCCATCGCCACCAAAGAAAGAAAATGTAAATTTAGTCGAGAAATCAAGAACATGATACTTGAGATTATCCCCAGAAACACCATTCTCCATCAAACAGTTTACCACATAACCCAAAATAAAATATTAATAAAAATAAAAATAGAGGAACAGCAGAAAGAAAATCAACCTTTTAACCCCCAACCACCCTCCCACCCCACACACACACACTCACGAAAACAAGCAAATGCAGTACCAAAAGAAAACTCCAGAAACAGACCATTCCACGTTTTTATTTCCTTATGTTTCTTCGTCAATCGATTACCTTCGAGATCGAACATGGAATCATCACTGGAATCATCGTCCTCATTAAAGTCATACGCCTCGTCGTCGAAGAACTGAATCACGCCGCGGTTCTTCCGCTTCCGACCAGTTTTGTCATTGTCGCCTCCGCCCGTGCTCTTCCTCTTCCCCTTTCCACCGCCGTCCATTACCTTCTCCTTACCCTTCGCCGAAACCATTCCAATGGCTCATGAACACACCAGATGAAAGTAATTAACCAATAAAATAAATCAATTTCGATTTATTATACCTCCCAACGCTGATTGTATTTTTCGATTTATATTTGAGATCTCACAAAAATTCAAGTAATATAAATAATCCAATAATAAGCATGAACTAAATATCACATGGCCACATCCCCAATAAGCTTATTAATTAACGTTTTCTAAAGGCACATGAACACACCAGATGAGTATGGGAATAAAAGTTTAACTTACTTACCATCACGAAATTGCAGTTGGGGATCGGGCGATTGGTTTCCTGAAATTACAGTAATGAAGAAAACTCAATTACCTAACCCTAAACAAATTAGGGTTCTAATAGGGGATGGGAGAAAGAAGGAAAAGTTTCTCCGAGCGGCACTGGGAGAGGCCGTGGCGGATGGTGGAGGTGAGGTGGGAGAAGAAGTTGCAGAAGCTGCTGGGGATTCGATATCGTCGCCGATTTGGAGAGAGAGAGAATACGGAGCAGGGGGGTTCTTTTTAAAGAAAAAGTGTGAAAAATAATTCATTTACCCGCTCCGTGTACCCGCCCAAATTGTAAAATTATTTCAAATTGGCAAATATTTTCCAGATGGGTATTATTAAAAATACCGTTCTGAATTTATTTTTTTTGAGAAAAACATTCAAGAACGGTTTTTTTAATTGCCGTTCTGGATTGACGAACATTCCAGAATGGTAATTATAATACCGGTCTGGATTGTAATTTGGTTTTTTAAACAGACTTTCTAGAACGGTTATTGAAAGACCGTTCTGGAATGTTCGTCAATCCAGAACAGTATTTACAATACCGTTCTGGAATGTTCGTCAATCCAGAACGTTAATTACAATACTGTTCTGAAACGTATACTTCCTAGAACGGTATTTTAATACCATTCTGGAATGTTCGTCAATCCAGAATGGTAATTATAATACCGTTCTGAAAAGTACACTTTCCAGAATGGTATTAAAATACTGTTATGGATTGACGAACATTCCAGAACGGTTTTGCAATTACTGTTCTGGAAAGTATACTTTCCAGAACGGTATTTTAAAACCGTTCTGGAAAGTCATCATTCCAAAATGGTATTTTAAAATACCGTTCTAAAAAGTGCTATCCAGAACAGTTTTAAAAATACCCTTCTGGATTGACTTTTTTGTCTGTTCTAGAATGCAGTTTCTGTACTAGTGACATACGTTTGCCTGGACGCGTATTGGTCTCCCTTGACTTCGCCTGTTCCATCCTCAGCAGGAAACTTCATCTTCATATGGTATACGGAGATTACTGCTTGGAACTGGCTCAAGGATGGCCGTCTTAGCATAACATTATATGAGGATGGTGCATCGACTACCAAGAATTGTACCGTCCTAGTCACTCTATATGGTTCTTCTCCTAGCGTCACCAAGAGTCTGACTGCCCCCACAGGATTCAGGGCTCCCCCCGTAAATCCTACCAAAGAAATTATCACTTCTTCCAATTCTACATCTGGTTTTAATTGCTGATAAAAGTGGTAGAACAGGATATCGGCAGAGCTTCCTGTGTCAACAAACACGCGCTTCACATTATAAATGGCAATAGTGGCCGTTATGACCAGGGCGTCCATATGCGGAGCCAAGATGTCATTCTCATCTTCAGAACCAAAACATATATTTGGACTAGGTGCTACTTGTCCCACCTCACGTGTCTTACGGACCAGGTCCCTTGCGGTAGGAACATAGCTATGCTAAGTCCTTTTGGAGTGCTCATCCCACTCGCCACCCGTGATCTTTTGAATCTCTCCTCGTATGACCTGTTCCTGGTCATTCCGTCTTTCACCATTTCGCCCATTATCCTGCACATGCTTATTCTGCTGGGGTCGATCATGACTACGATAGCCAGACCTGGGATCTTCCCTCCTCATCAGTACATACTCCTTGAGGTGCCCAGCCTGCACCATCCTCTCCAGCTCATCCTTCAAATGAGTGAACTGATCCGTATCATGTCCGTACTCATTATGATACCTACAGAATCGGTCAGACCTCTCTTTTCTTGGCTTCTGAGAGTAGGTTTTGGGACATTTAAGATCGGGATGCCTCTCAATCCCCTGCAAGATCTCCCCCTGAGGAGTCTCCAGGGGTGTGTACTTATCGAAGCGAGGTCGTCCTCCAGCCAGGTCTGGCCTGGACCTTTTCATCGGTGTTCTCTCCTCTCTATCATACCGCACTCTCTTCTTCTCGCCTTCCTCCTTGATTTTCAGGGCCTCTTCCAGATGAATGTAGTTCTCTGCCCTCTCTAAGAGTTCTCAAAACTTTAGTGCTGGCTTCATAACCAGCGACTGGAAAAATTCTCCTCTCCTGAGCCCCTGTGCTAACGCGTTAACCAGGAGCTCTTCCGATGCCGACGAAACTTCCAACTTTACATTTGTAAACCGATTGATATAAGCGCGCAAGCTCTCATTCTCTTTCTGCTTCAAACTAAACAGCTCAAGCGGCATTTTATGGTATTTCCTGCAGCTGGTGAACTGGTGCAGAAAGGCCGAGCTGAACTCGTCAAAGTTACAAATAGAACGTGGCGGCAACTGACTAAACCAGAGCTGGTCTGATTTAGTGAAAGTCATGGGGAAGACCCGGCACATGACTGCACCCGAGAACTTGTGCACAGCTGCTACAATTTCGAAGCGGCTCAAGTGATCCCACGGATCTATTGTCCCCTTATACTCAAAGCCCAGGGATCTATAGGAGGTCAGCAAGTCATCATGCATGACCTCCTCGGTGAACGGTGTTCCTCTCCGTGCCGGAACCGTATCAGTGCTCATCATTTTCTTCTTGAATTCTCTTAACTCTTTTTGAAAGCTTTATATCTGCTCGACAAGGCCTGGATTAGCCTGACTCGATGTCTCACTGTTGGAGGTAGAGAAGTATTCTTCTCTATACTGGAGGGGGGTCCGATCCGTGCGCTGGCCGTGCAACGGTTCCATTTCCGCTAGCGGAACTGTTTGAGCTGGTGGTGTGTTGGATGGCGGCGCCGAGATCTCCGCAAACTTCTTCTCCACGGCCACTTCCACGGCTTATCCGATGAGCTCAGACAGCTGCCTGAGGAAATTTTCGTTCAGTGATCCGTCGTTGGTTGGCGTTGGTCCGTCAGAGGGGGGTGGCGCGATGCCAGATACAGTTGCTACTGATGGTTCTGCCCCCTCTGGCCTCGTTGTTGACGGCCCTGTCGACCGCGGCATGCCCCATGGTGCGGCAGAACTTGGCATGCCACCCAGCTCCCCCACCAGATTTCGTCATAGACCGTCTGAAGCCATATGTAAATCACGTCTTAGCTGATCTTTTACCCACAGATGGCGGAGCAGTTGTTCCACCATGAAAATATGACAACGCCTAAAACTTGCGCTTCCTCCTGCCTTGCAACACAAACACATCATAAAAGGACCACCGGAGGTTTTCCAGTGGAAACCTCTCCGATGCTTAAGTCAGAAGGCGTGTGGAGTGCTTTAGTGAGCAAGAAAAGGAATGCACCAAAAATGACATACCTTTCTCAGTCTTGAGGCTGAGGTATTTATAGTTTTCCTCAGTGGGGACCCCTTCTGGGATCTCGGAAATAAAAGCCGCTTATCAAGAGCCATTTAAGAAACCAATTCTGACAAGTGGTCCCACTTGTCCCCAGGGAGGAGATCATGGTACTAGGTCTGCCCTGATCCTGCTCTCCCTCTCTTTTGGAAGTCAAGATATCAAGCCTGCCTCGATCCTATTCTCTAAGACTTTATTCCATAAGGAATAACCACCAGGTCAAGACAAATTCTGAGCCGTGGTGCTCCTCTTTTCAATATCTGATCTATTTCTGAGGAGACTAGGTCAGCCCTTTTCAAGGACTGAGCTGGTCTACCCTAATCCAGGTCTGGCTTATTTAGGCCATATCAACAATGTATTTAGATATTAATAAATAATTAATTTTTTTTTTGCAATTAACATTATCTTATAAGTAAATTTTCTTTTAAATAAGATAAGTATTTAGATTTTTTTTTTAATTATATATGACTTCTTATATATTGATATTAGAAGAGTAAAAGAAAATATTAAACTAGATAAAATAAAATCAAAGGAAAATATTAAATGAAGAAAATATAAAAGAAAATAAAAGATTAATTTAGGAAAAATATAATAAAAGAAAATATAATAAATTAGGTAGATATAGAATTCTTACAATATTAGAATTCATATATTTTGTAAGTCTTCAAACCTCTAACATTCTCCAAGTAAGCATACGAACCACAAGAAAATTACACGTCAGTTTGAGTTTTTCTAAGCAGACACGTAGGATAGAAATCTTTTCGTTTAATATATAGGTGGGATATATATATATATATATATATATATATATATATATATATATATATATATATATATATATATATATATATATAAAACTAGTTTGGAGACCCTCGTATTACGCGGGCATATTAGAAAAACACATAAAAATATAAAATTTATCAAAATAATTATTAAATTCAAAAAGTGAGTTATTTATACAAAAAAAAAAATTGTTCAAATTAGAGTTTTTAAAACTTCTTTATAACTACATGAGTTGTTTTATTCACAATGTTACTATCATCATCGCATCATAGAGTTTTCAACCATGTACGACTTTTAATTCAAGAGATCAACGACATGGAGCTGGTCGTTGCTGAACACTGGCCTTGTCAAATACATACCAACGTTTGAGAGAGTTTTACCTGGCTCTCATTATAGTTATTGCGAAATAAACAATTAATAGAAATTATCCTTTCTTAAATTTGACCGATTTTTTGAACAGACATATATTCTTAAGTATAATCTTTTGAAATAATAGTATTTTTGAATTATTTAGAATAATTAAATAAGCTATCATATATTTAAAATTAAGTAATATATATTGAAATCACGTGGTTATCTTTCTCATATACTAAATGATAACTTTTTAATTATCAATTACAATTTTTAGAGATTTAATGATGATTATTTCATGCATTTAAAAATGTTAAAATTTATGACAATTGTTTTTCATAAATATGGAATAAAACATGTTTTCAAAATAATTAATTACAATCAAAAAAATTAATTAATAATCATCCCATAAATATGAATAAGTAAATATTTCATCTTTTGTAAAACATGCATTTTTAATAAAACAATTTCAATCATAAAAATATTTTTAACTTTGGTAAGTGAAATTTTAAAATTTTCATTTTTCCTTTTTACAATAAATATGTTTCTTTAAATTTTAAATATTTCATTAAATATTAAATTATATATATTTTTTGATATTATTGTTTGCAATCAAGAAATTTTGGTTACCAATTTAGTGATATATATTTTTCACCTTAACGATTAAGTAAAATAACTATAAATAATTATGGAATATGCATTCTTAAACCCATAAAAACATTAAGTCAATATGTTAATTCTTACGCTTACATTTCAATATAAAATATTTACTTTAACAATGATATTAGTAATCCGCTCGCATGGGTTTAATGTCACTGCACTTAGCAGGTACACTTTAATTTAAAAAAAAGGAATCCAAAGCTTTTTGAAAATTACCCACAAAAGCTTAAGTAGTGGCCTTGGATTCTCTCTTTAATTTGTAGTCATGAATATAGACACCAAAACTGAAAAATAAGAAAGCTCAAGTATCTTACAAAAACCTTAGAAATAAAAAAATGTATAAGAGAACTCAAAATCTTACAATGTGATGGTACAACTCCAAGGCATGATATTTCGGGAATACCTGCTTGAGGACCTAAGAGGGAGAGAAATAAAAATGATTCATTCACTATTTCTTGAAGCTCGATCTGATGGGAAATGCCAAAGTCAAGACATTTATCACTTCCCCCTTCTCAACTACGAAAAAGATCAAGAGGGGGCCAAAAGCCCCCAAACCAAGAACCGAAAAAAAAAAACATACGCCATATATATACATCACAGAGACACCAACATCAGCATGCTTATACGTGCCCTGAAACGACCCTTCAATGAGTCAAACCAAAAAGATATTATATATATATATATATATATATATATATATATATATATATATATATATATATATATATATATCGATCATTCTACATTGGCCTATAATAAATACTGTAATTAGGGCTTTCTAATATACTCTTCAAAAACCTTGTAAAACCTGAAGCTTAAAATATGTTGACAACTTAAAAGGTATTTTATCCCTAATTTTAAAATATAAAGATTTTTCAACCAAGTGAAAACATTGGTTGAATGAGGCCTCATGTGCGATCAATTGAAACTGGGAACTATTAAGCCTGTTCAAATATTTGGGAAATACAATATGTAAATTTAGATCAAAGTAGTAGAGGAAACTGAAGCAATATGACCAAAACTAAAAGCCTATTTTCAAGGAGAATGAGATTAGTTAAACTACAAATATGTAAAGATATCTCAGTCATTGTATGTTGAATAACTATCATCCAATGAATACTTTTCACGTATATAAAAAATAATTTGCTTATTCTTAGGCCGTCAAGTTAGATGATCATTGAGATTCGAAATAAATTCTCTCAGAAATATAATCTAATCGTCGTCATCAGTTTCAACTGGTAATTCTACTATTATTAGGAGAGCTAATAGAAATCTGACAGAGACAAAAATAAGAAATTTAACATTCAAACACAAAGATCCAAGAAGAAAATGACCATACCTTTAGTTTGAGACAATGTTTTTTAATTATAAACGAATGTTTGAAGAAGTTAACACGATCCAAATTAAAACACACACAAAAAATCCCTATAAATGGAGTAACCAAAAAAAAATGTAAATAAACATCCCTGAAGTTAATTTAAATTACAAAAAACTCCAATTATATTTTAAAATTGCAACCTCAGTTAGTGTTTAGGTAACAAATAATCTCCAATTATAGGTTCAATTTCACTAAAAATAAATATCAGTTAACTGGGTTCTTAGTTAATTAGGCTAAACCTCAAAAGTAGGTTTTGTAATTATCACAAAGAAATATAAAAATGCATAAGAGAAACTAAGTCATCATTTGAGTGTTAATTTACTTGAGTTTGTCGAGGATTTGTAACTCATAAGCGAGCATCACCTGATATGTCGCCGTCTAGAAGCATCAAGCTGCGTAGATCCATCAAATCTATTTTTCATATTGTTTAGACATATAAACTCTTAAATTAAATAGGTAACTATTAAAACTAAACAATACAATAAATAATATACCAATAAAAATGTCGAGAAATGGCTGATCGATGAATCCTCGACGCGCTATTTTGAGAATCCGTCTCCGCAAGAGTACGGAGCCGGTTGTAGGGCGGCGAGTTCTTCCCGAGTCGTGTCTCTCGAGGATGGATGTTGTCGGCTTATCGGTTTCTTATTTGCTCTTATTGTCGATTGAAACTAAACTAATCTAAACAAGGAAAGCGGTAGTCATTGATTTGGTTTTGGTTTCTATAACTAAACTTTTTGTTTAAATAGAAGTCTTAAAAGCATTAAAATACGAAAAGGAAATTAAAGCTTATTTAAAAATGATTAATCTAAACTAGTTAACTAAGAAAGCTTATAATTTAAATTAAGGAAAATGGAGGGAAAATTAAAGTCTAGCTTATTTGAAAAGGTCAACATTAATTTTACAAAAATTAAAGTTTTAAAAAGGAAGATTATATAAAACTTCTAAAGACTTGGGAAATTGATCTAACAACTAAACAACTTAAAAGCATAAGTTCGAAAGGTAGAAAGCTATAAAATGAAAATGAAAGTTTTGATAATCAAAATAGCAACTAAACTATGATCCAAGCATTAACACAAGATCAAAAGAAATAACATGAAAATAAAACTAGATTAATAGAAAGATATTACCAAACTTATGATTCCACAAATCTTCAAATGGAAATGGAAACTTGAAGGATTCTTCAAAAAAAGAAATCTAAACCAAAGTTTGAACAACTTAGCTAATGAAGATCTAAACACCTCTTAAACTATTACTAATTATTAGGAATTAATACATAATTAAAAATGAAAAGGGAAAGTGTGAAGATGAGTTTTTGGGAGCAAAATCCCTGGTCCATAGATTTGCTGCAAGTTTTTTTGGTGGAAAAGACGTCTGGTCCTTTAATCCTTCACAAAGGGGCAAATTTGTCCAAAAGTGGCGAAAAATCTACTTTTCAGTCGATCGACTGTAAAGCAGTCGATCGGTCAAGTCGCCTGTCGATCGACTGCGATGTCAAAAAGGCCAGAAGCCCTGGAATCCAGTCGATCTTGGGGGGCTCCAGTCGATCGACTGCAGTCGATCGGCCACGTCGGCAGTCGATCGACTGCGTCGTCTAAAACGGCCAAAAGTCCCTGGAATGCAGTCAATTTTGGGGTTCCAGTCGGTCGACTGGATTGCTGCACCCGGCTCGATTCCTCGTTCTCTTCACGTCCGCCGGTTTATCGAGCCTCGTCCGTTGCGCTTCCTTGCTTGTCCGTCCATTACCGAGTCGAGTAAAAATGATTCCAAATGAGCGCGGGCCCCGCTTGGATGTCCTACGGCCAAGAGAAAAACGAAAGAGTGAAAAACTACGAAAACTAATAATAAAATGTACAAAAATACGAAAAAGTAGAAATAACGAAAAACGGCCAACTCGACTCCTAAATATGTACAAAAACGTGCAAATCAACCACCCCACACTTAGAACGGTTGCTTGTCCTCAAGCAAAACTAACGTAAAATTACAAAACTACCCCCGACCAAACCTAAACTAATGCACAAAATAATTCGAGACATCGTACGCTACGTTGCTTGTTAGCTTTGGCTAAAAGGACGTCAATGTGCGTTGTTAAAGAAATTTAGATCGACTCCCGAAACCTAAAAGGACTTAAACAATCCATCAAGTTGGTCTCCCCGTCCTTGCCCCGGCTAAGGTCTACCCACGCTCGTACTGTTAAACGGCTCCCTACTAGCCAAAATCATCTACGCCTCTCTTTAACAAATATATACTACAAATCGAAAAAAAAAGGAAAAACGTTCTACTCAACAACTTCAAGGATTTATAACGTATCCTTGTTTATTCGTCTCTTTTTTTTTTCTTTTTCTCATTTTTTTTTGGTACCATAGACGTAAGGTACTTAAATAGTAGATAAAGATGAAAATACGAAGCATTCAACGACTCCGATCACTCGTTGCTACTAGCAACTTACAAAATTCTCGATCGAGCACGTGGAGCAACTGACGACTCCAAATTACAAAACAAAAACCTATAGAGAGCGTTTGATGACGAGGGCTAGTCGAGGCACTAGTTCTAAACGAGCACAAGGATAGCACGAAGCTAAAACCGAACGGAGATCCCAACAAGATAAACCACCTAAGTCCACTATATTCGATCGAAAATCTAAACACCCTAACAAATCATCAAAACCGCATCACTTCGCCAAGGGTCCAAGCAATAATAGCACACACGTTACTCAAATTAACACAAGCAAGCAATCGACAAAATTTAAAAACGCTAGGACGAACTCTATGTTGGGAATCGAGGGTAGCCGTCGCGCAGCGGAAAACAAAAAATTTTAAAATTTAAATTAATTGAATCGAATTCAATTGACGACGGTCCAAATTTATAATCAATTAATTGGAAACAATGTTTTAATTTCTTTATACATGAAATAATTCGATTTTCGTAAAATCGAACGAGCATGATCCATTTCTATAAATTATAAATATATAACAATTATATATATTTATATATTAATATATTAAACTTATATATATACACAATTATATATATTTATATTAATCATATTTTCAATTATATATACTATACATAAACTATTTACAATTATATATATTATATATAATATAATTAACACGTAAGCTGCATGCAATATTAATATATAAAATAACATGCATGCCTCATAACATATCATTCACGCATGCATGCATATGTATTCCCATATTCATATTAAGCCATAACACACATGCATACACGTAAAGCACACATGCATATATTTACAAATATGCAGGTTCCCACACACACAGCACACATGTCACCCACATATTATAGCCCACACACATATGTATAGCCGGAGACACAGCAGGCATACCTCACGACGGCGACCCTTGGCGACAAACTGGCTGGCAGACGTCGGCACGGCCTGGGCGGGAACTCCGACGCGAGGAATTGGCTATCGGTCAGGCAAACGGCGGCGCTGGGTTCCGGACAGCAGC
>BMAC01000148.1:122064-138309 GCA_014905375.1 Phtheirospermum japonicum | reverse complement strand
GCTGCTGTCCGGAACCCAGCGCCGCCGTTTGCCTGACCGATAGCCAATTCCTCGCGTCGGAGTTCCCGCCCAGGCCGTGCCGACGCTCTGCCAGCCAGTTTGTCGCCAAGGGTCGCCGTCGTGAGGTATGCCTGCTGTGTCTCTGGCTATACTATGTGTGTGGGCTATAATATGTGGGTGACATGTGTGCTGTGTGTGTGGAACCTGCATATTTGTAAATATATGCATGTGTGCTTTACGTGTATGCATGTGTGGTATGGCTTAATATGAATATGGGAATACATATGCATGCATGCGTGAATGATATGTTATGAGCCATGCATGTTATTTTATATATTAATATTGCATGCAGCTTACGTGTTAATTATATTATATATAATATATATAATAGTAAATAGTTTATGTATATATATATAATTGAAAATATGATTAATATAAATATATATAATTGTTATATATATAAGTTTAATATATTAATATATAAATATATATAATCGTTATATATTTATAATTTATAGAAATGGATCATGCTCGTTCGATTTTACGAAAATCGAATTATTTCATGTATAAAGAAATTAAAACATTGTTTCCAATTAATTGATTATAAATTTGGACCGTCGTCAATTGAATTCGATTCAATTAATTTAAATTTTAAAATTTTTTGTTTTCCGCTGCGCGACGGCTACCCTCGATTCCCAACATAGAGTTCGTCCTAGCGTTTTTAAATTTTGTCGATTGCTTGCTTGTGTTAATTAGAGACAGGTCACAACATAGCCTGTCCTCTAGTGAAGTCACGATGAGGTCTGGGTCTTAAGGATTAATGTTGTACGCTATATCATAGAAATCATCTACTCGATGAGTGTGAACCACTTAGAGATTTCTAGGTTAGGGAGTTCAGTGAACTCATCTTATGAGCACCTACTTATGTATGTCGATGTCCAGACACCGTGACCGATGAGACGCGGTCCACATACACTAAGTACTAGTCTTAACGGGAAAGGCCTGTATCCTCATTATGGCGTAACCCTACGACTAGGAACAGGTTCGATGAGTTACATTACGTGCTGGATTATCTCACGGTTCTGCTAGACCAATCCACCGTAATAAAGTAATTTCATCAGGACCATACCTATGCAACTAGCATGGGATAAGAGATATGGAATGCCAATAAGTATAAAAGATATTATTACGAATAAAAAACCGATTGTTTTACAAGAGAATGGTCAGACCACAGCCACAAGTTGGCTTGTTGGTCACCCTATTCTAACACTCTAACCACCCCACACTTAAAACCTAGCAATGTCCTCATTGCGTATTTAAGCTAAGAAAAGCAGTAAAAAGGTGTAGGGAAAAGAGAACGCCCCTATGTCCGAGCTTGTCTCGTCGTGGTTATGAAAAAGTCGTCGCCGGGAGCCGAGGCAAGCAACAAGCTATTTACAAGGTAAGGCAATGTGGAGAATTTGCACAAAAACAACCTATTTACAAAAATAAAAATATTTTTGAGTTTTTGAAATTTCTATTTTGTTTGGATTTTTTTTTTGATTTTTTTTTAATTTATTTTGCATTTTGAGAATAAAAGCGAAGATTAGGGTTCGTTGGGCAGTCGGTCGACTGCCCTATTCGGTCAATCGATCGACTGCTTATGCCAAAAGTTTAGAATTGCCTGAAATCCAGTCGATTGGGCAGTCGATCGACTACATACCAGTCGATCGACTAGGTATTCAGCCGATCGATTGCATTTCAGCTGCCAACCTCCATTTTCGATCCTCTTTTGTCCCAAGACTCCATGGCTGAACCTACACAAACCCAAAAACTCCATTAACACTACTTAAAGATAGAATATACACAAAATTAAAAGAAAAACAAGAAAAGAGTTAAAAAAGGTTAGAAAGTCGTGGGTTGCCTCCCACGAAGCGCGTTTGGTTAACGTCGTTCGCTCGAAGGTTATACAAAAACGTTATCCAGGATCCAAGAAGAGGTGACGATCATGCCACGCCTTGGTGTTCTCGAGTAGACACACCGGGTGATCAAAATGACCAAGACGGGCGCGTCGGGCAAGCCGGAAGATCGAGACATCAAGAACGTGGGCTTGCTTCGGTGGTCGTAAGGGTGAGTAGTCGACCACCCAAACGTGATCATTCCAAAACGGGTCGACGTATTTCTCCATCTCCCCGACCGTCATCTCCTCTCTCTCGAATTTAGAAATAGTTGTAGTCGGGCACGAGAGAGTAGGACCCCGCACATCTTCCTCGTCCTCTTCCACCTCCTCTTGTTCAAGTAGTAATAAAGCATCGGGTGGTGGCAAAAGAGCCTCGATCAACTCCACATCCTCCAAGATCGGCACAACTATATCTTCCTCGCCTAAAGCAGGTAAGCTCGACAATCCAAGTGCAATTGGAGAACCCAAAGATAACACCCCCTCACTTTCCACTACAATCTCTTCATAATACCCGAGAGGGGTTACGTTGTCTTCCGACCCATTCTCCCCGTCCTCTGAATCCACCTCATAGTGCTCCTCTTTCAAAAGATCGTCAATTCTCAAACCGCCGTCACCAACTGTGGGCACCACCACATCCAAGATGGGCATCTCGTCAAGGCACGGTTCCTTAATCTCGTCCACGTCATTGGCAATTTGTTTTGCGCGAGTCTCCATGCGAGCGAGGCGTTCAATGAGGTCAGCTAAGAGAGACTCCACGTTCGGGAGTTGGGACGTAGACGAATCTTGAACGAGTGAGGTATAAGGGTCATCGCTCAGGGTATACGAGCTCGAGGTGGGTAGATTGTAAGAATCGTAGCTCGATGGAAGGGCGAGTGGAACATATGAATCGTCAAAACCCGGATCAAAAAGATCAAGAGTCTGTGCATACGGATCTATGCTCGGGTTATGGGGATATGAGAATGGAGGTGAATGTGGAGGATTCGGGTCATAATGATCGGAAGAGTAGATCCATTCTTTTCCGATCGAAGAATACGGGTCGTCATATTTGGGAGTGGTGTATGGATTTAGATATTCGGGAGTTTGGATGTAAGGGTTGTCGTATGGCAAACTAGCTCGGTAGTTTGCCATCCTCGGCCGGATCAATTAAGAGGCGGAGGCATCCTTTAATCGTCTAGAGTGTGGGCGGGCGGAATCGGGCTCTCGAACAGAGTTGCCATCGTTCGCTCCTCGATTATCGATGATAATAGCGGAGGTAACGGGACATCGGACCTACCCTGCATACACAACAATGACAAAAGATTACGCGTATCGAATGTAAAACGACGAAATAATCTAACTACGAACTACGTTAATGATAAGAGTAATTAAGAACACCATTGGCCTTAATCCATCCCCGGCAACGGCGCCAAATTTTTGATCGACGAATCCTCGACGTGCTATTTTGAGAATCCGTCTCCGCAAGAGTACGGAGCCGATTGTAGGGCGGCGAGTTCTTCCCGAGTCGTGTCTCTCGAGGATGGATGTTGTCGGCTTATCGGTTTCTTATTTGCTCTTATTGTTGGTTAAAACTAAACTAATCTAAACTAAGAAAGCGGTAGTCATTGATTTGGTTTTGGTTTCTATAACTAAACTTTTAATTTAAATAGAAGTTTTAAAAGCATTAAAATACGAAAAGGAAATTAAAGCTTATTTAAAAACGATTAATCTAAACTAGTTAACTAAGAAAGCTTATAATTTAAATTAAGGAAAATGGAGGGACAATTAAAGTCTAGCTTATTTGAAAAGGTCAACATTAATTTAACAAAAATTAAAGTTTTAAAAAGGAAGATTATATAAAACTTCTAAAGACTTGGGAAATTGATCTAACAACTAAACAACTTAAAAGCATAAGTTCGAAAGCTAGAAAGCTATAAAATGAAAATTAAAGTTTTGATAATCAAAATAGCAACTAAACTATGATCCAAGCATTAACACAAGATCAAAAGAAATAACATGAAAATAAAACTAGATTAATAGAAAGATATTACCAAACTTATGATTCCACAAAGCTTCAAATGGAAATGGAAACTTGAAGGATTCTTCAAAAAAAGAAATCTAAACCAAAGCTTGAACAACTTAGCTAATGAAGATCTAAACACCTCTTAAACTATTACTAATTACTAGGAATTAATACATAATTAAAAATGAAAAGGGAAAATGTGAAGATGATTTTTTGGGAGCAAAATCCCTGGTCCAGAGATTTGCTGCAAGTTGTTCTGGTGGAAAAGACGTCTGGTCCTTTAATCCTTCACAAAGGGGCAAATTTTTCCAAAAGTGGTGAAAAATCTGCTTTTCAGTCGATAGACTGTAAAGCAATCGATCGACTGGCAGTCGATCGGTCAAGTCGCTTGTCGATCGACTGCGATGTCAAAACGGCCAGAAGCCCTGGAATCATATCGATCTTGAGGGGCTCCAGTCGATCGGCCACGTCGGCAGTCGATCGACCGTGTCGTCCAAAACGGCCAAAAGTCCCTGGAATGCAGTCGATTTTGGGGTTCCAGTCGATCGATTAGAAGGGCAGTCGATCGACTGAACTTCCAATCGGTCGACTGGATTGCTGCACCCGGATCGATTCCTCGTTCTCTTCACGTCCGCTGGTTTATCGGGCCTCGTCCGTTGCGCTTCCTTGCTTGTCCGTCCATTCCCGAGTCGAGTAAAAATGATCCCAAACAAGCACGGGCCCCGCTTGGACGTCCTACGGCTAAGAGAAAAATGAAAGAGTGAAAAACTACGAAAACTAATAATAAAACGTACAAAAATACGAAAACCTAGAAATAACGAAAAACAGCCAACTCGACTCCTAAAACACCTAAAAGCAATCAAAACACACGCAACGTGATACAAAAACGGTAAGAAAAATATGTGCAAAAACGTGCAAATCAATGGCAATTTGAAAAAAGACCATAATAGTTCACTCCTGCGCAACAGAAAACTACCCAGAACATCTACAATAGAAAATAGATTACAACTTCAAAGTAAATGGAAGCACAATGTCAGGATATCTTACAGTATATACGCACCAACGGGGTTAGATGATGTTTTTATTTTATCTTGAAAAGCCTGAGCACTGGCTTCAAATCTCTCTTTACTCAATAGCCATGAATATAGAAATCAAACCTAAAAAATAAGAAGCCCAACTATGAGCAAAAAATTTTTTGTGCATTTATTCCTCGGAAACATTAACCTAAGGCAAATATACTTAAATCTAGACCAACATAGTAGAGGAAACTAAAGAAATATGACCCAAATTAAAAGCCTATATCAGGGAG
Source organism: Phtheirospermum japonicum (assembly GCA_014905375.1). NCBI lineage: Eukaryota > Viridiplantae > Streptophyta > Magnoliopsida > Lamiales > Orobanchaceae > Phtheirospermum > Phtheirospermum japonicum. The sequence goes on along the minus strand of BMAC01000148.1, from coordinate 133,062 downwards.
AATGAGATTAGTTAAACTACAAATATGTAAAGATACCTCAATCAGTGTATGTTGAATAACTATCCTCCAAATAGATACTTTTCACTTATATAAAATAATAATTGGCTTATTCATGTGTCATCCAGTTAGATGATCATTGAAATTCAAATAAATTCTCTCAGAAATATAAGCTAATCATTGTCATCAGTTTCAACTTGTAATTCTATTTTTATTAGGAGAACTAATCGAAATCCGACATAGACAAAAATAAAACTTTAACATTCAAACTCAAAAATCCAAGAAGAGAATGACCCTACCTTTGGTTCGAGACAATATTTTTTATATATACAAATGTTTGAAGAAGTTAACATGATCTAAATTAAAACACACACACACACACATAAAAACAATAAATGTAGTAATGAAAAAGAATGTAAATTAGAAATTATAAAAACATCCCTGAAGTCAATTTAAATTTTAAAAAATAAACTCCAATTATATTGAAAAATTGCAACCCCCTGGTTTCTTTTTAGGTAACAAATAATCTCCTGGTGTAGGATCAATTTGTACGATAAATAAATATCAATCAACTGGGTTCTTAGTTAATTAGGCTAAACCTCGAGAGTAGGTTTTGTAATTATCACAAAGAAATATAAAAATGCATAAAAGAAACTGAGCCATCATTCGAGTGTTGTAACTCAAAAGCGAGCATCACCTGATATGTCGCCGTCTAGAAGCATCGAGCGGCGTAGGTCCATCAAATCCATTTTTCATATAATTTCGATTGATAAACGCTGAAATTGAATAGATAACTATTAAAACTAAATAATACAATAAATAATAAATTTTTCAAGGAAATGACAATTTGCAAAAAGATAATAATAGTTCATTCATGCGCAACAGAAAATCACCCGGAACATATACAATTAAAAAAAAGATTACAACTTTGATGTAAATGAAAGCTCGATTTAAGGATAGCTTATGGTATATACGCACCAACGGCTCAGACGATAATTTTTCTTCATCTTGAAAAGCCTAAACAGTAGCTTCAAATCTCTCTTTACTCAATAGACATGAACATAGACATCAAACCTCGAAAATAAGAAGCCCAAGTATCATAAAAAAAAACTGTGCATTTATTCCTGGGAAATATCAATATATATATATATATAGGGTTGGGTTCAAATGAGAACTCGTCATTATATGTGAACGTAGGGACTCATCTTGACCATTAGATTGGATAATCTTGATGGTTGAGATCATGACATGTCAGCATGGTAATAATGTAAAAAAATACATTAATGAATTAAAAATGGTATTTTGGACATATATCAACGTTTACAAATAGCACTACATTATTCTTTAGAAAGCACAATAGATTAAGAAAAAAAATACTACGATTGTACAAAAAGCATCGCAAATTTCATCTATAAACTGCAAATTCAAAAATTTGAAATGAAACTCAAATCTTCAACAAACCATAATTTTTTCAAATTTTATTCGTTTTGAATGAAATATACATCAAATTAATCACATTCTCAAGATCTACAATTTAAGATACATATTGCATGTTTTAAAACGTAAATATATATATATATATATATATATATATAATTAAATTAAAAAATCTTGACTGATTTTAGCACTACAGTACTGTGTAAAAAGCACAATGAACCTGGACATATAATTGCACTGTGCAATATTAGATTTAAGGCCAGGATTGGTTCCTAGGTTCACATATAATGACGGGGGTTCTCATTTGAACATATATATATATATATATATATATATGAAACTCTTAGTATTACACCACAGTTGCTATCATGAAGATGGATTAGCAAATAAAAAATCTGAAATTATATCAATTAAGACAAAGAACACGAATCAAGAATTAAAAGAGAGATTTGGAAATTAGCAATTAGGTAGTTAAATCTAACATAATGCATTGAAGAACACGAAGCAGAAATTAATAAAGAGCATCAGAAAATAGTAATTTGGTAATTAAACATAAGCATTTGAATCAATAATAAGAAATAATAATTCAAAATCCACTAAATCATACCGAATTTTGGCAAATACTTAAAGATGTTCTCTGTACAGCAAAATGCAATAAAAGCATAATTATTATTCTGTAAAATAATTTATTTTTAAATATAAAAGTACCAGATCACTGACATTATCCAAATAAAGTTTTGTGCACTATATAATTTCGCCAAGAACAATACATATTCATATGATATGTATTCTATTTCTCGATCTCTTTTTTTATATCAGTGTATTTAATTATTCAACACACTAGACAAAGAAGCCATATAAATCCTTAATATAACAATCTATAAAAGAAAATGGTAGAAAATAATAAACATGAGAGCTTTGATAAAATAAATTTTAATTTTTTAATATCTAGTAGGAACTAATTCTAGATCTTGAACATATGATTTAAATGAACCTCGAGATCCATTYGTATGAAATAGATCAAAATCAAATTAATATCATGATAGAATGATCAATTAGATATCAAGATCAGTCAGAAATTCTGAGATTTTAATCTAGAGACTTTCAAGAAATGATAAACTTATAATGATTCTTCTCAGATCTGGAAAGAAATATATAATCAAATAAAACTAAATAAAAACATAAATCATCGTCCGAAAAAAAAGATCAATAAAACGGAAAACAGAAAAATAGATTTGTTCAGTAAGGACATCAACTCAAACGAAAAGACACCAGTTCGAGAATAACATACAAAAATATCAAAAGAAATCTAAATTTGTTTTTTAGGAGATCAGCTTAAAAAAAAATTGAATTAAAACCAAAATATATGATAACTGTAAATTATACCTTCAAATGCCATTATCTAGAAATCAAAGCACACGTTGAAACCTCCACAGAAACGCATTTGTGGGGCATAACCATCATCCTACAACTGATTGCATCTAATTATTATCCCTTTATATATAAGACAAATCTGTATCAATAAACAGAAAGCATCGACATCGAAATCTAAAATATTTTTAAAAATGTAATTGAACACTATAATCATTTCAGAATTTTCAGGTACCATGTACGAATTTGCAGTTATTGAATTGGATACAAATATGAATTGGAAATCTAATAGTCTATCCGAGAACAAAAATATGAATTGGAAAAAAGATCTATTCGATTTTCTGAATCTATTTGGAAAAAAGATCTATCCGAACAACAAATATGAATTGAAAAAAAAAAAGAAACAAAAAATTGAACACCAAATAAAAGAAAAGAATTACCATCAAATAATTAATAGGTTGAATAATAACATGGGGCCAATCATGGGTCGATTCATTAAAAATCGGATAAAAGAAACGAAAGAAATGAATGTTTCCAATTCAAGAACAACTTTCCATGGTTGGGCTCTAAACTGCCGCCATGAATTAACAACTACTGGAGAAATAAGGGGTACTCAAAATGCGAAAAAAAATATTGCTATACATAAATCAAGAATTGGTTAGTATTATTACGAATATAAAATTCCGCCATTTTATTATGGCTCTAAACTGCTGCCATGAATTAACATCTAAACTGCACACATATTTTAAAAAAAAAAAAAATATAGAGTTTCAAAAAGAAGGGTAAAAATTTGATATCGATGGAAACATCACTATATATATAACATTGAATCAAATGATTTAGGTGATACGTCGTAGATCCGTAAGACATTGTCAATGAAAGCAGGTTGATTTAAAGAAGAAATAGAACCCACATATGTTAAATCGGAAGAACAAATCCTTCTGAGCGGATTTCTTAGATCCATATGCAATTTGAAAGAGCTTACGAAAAACAAATAACAGAAGTAAAAAGCTTTCAGAAGAATTGTAGGTACCCAAAACGTAAAGATTTATTATTCATCGGATTTGAATAGACGCCTCAAACTAGGTTAAAGAGGATGAGTTTCTTTTGCAAATGAAAAAATAAAAAAAAAATTATTATTTATACCTATGCCAAAAATCCCAAAAAAGTAGCATTTTAACAGAAACCACCGTAAGATGCCAACTCACGATCCGGAGCTACGAAGTGACGACACGTGTCATCCGAAGCAATGCCTAGATGACACATAAGTTAGAGTGTCAACAATATTAACAAATATGATTGATTTCTAGCATTTCTAAATTATGTGTGTTTCACATGACAAGTAGTGACCCAATTTGGAATTTTATAATCAGTTTCGCATATTAACCTTTCTCTACCCACGATACTTTTAATTAATATGATGAGTCTTCTTATTGAAATTTGATTTTGCGTTTAATAAATAAGAAATTGTTGTTAAATTGGATTTAATCAATTTAATGGTGCAACAAAAATTCGTGTTAACGAATTGTATAGGCTCGATCTACGTTTTTTGTAGATAATCATAACATTTTGAATTTCTCAAATACAATTAATAATGAGTTAGAAATTGTAATTCGAAGTTGAACGGTTGTTTAAATGTTCTTTGTTTATCCCACATTGAATGATAATTAATGTGGAAGAGAGTTTTAAAGTATTTACATTTTATGAGTGGACATCAAGTGGGTCATCGAATATTGTGGACTTTGTATGAAGAAAGATCACGCGGGCCCTCGGACTTGGGGTTCGCCCGTCCACTTTCGGCGGAGCCAGAGGCGAAGTCGAGCCCGGACCAGGACCTTGGACCTTGGGACTTGGGTCTTGGGTAATTGGCCCATTTGGCTGGTCCGATTTGGGTGTCCCAGGCTATCTTTTTTAGCTGCGTACGTTTCAAACGTACGTAAATGAGCTTCTGACCGTTCAGGTACGTTTCAAATGTACGAAAATGGTAAGTACAACTCCTGAACGTTTATACGTATGAAAAAGCTCCTGTCTGTTCAGGTACATTCATACGTACGAAAAAACTCTTGACCGTTCAGGTACGTTTATGCATCTTAATGCATGGACGTTACCTCTTTTGACCGTCTTAATGCTGCCATTCATAACCCTCTGGTAGAACTCCTATATAAGGGAGAGTAGTTCATGCTTCGAAAGACACACAGAACTCTCAACATACACAACACAACATATTTCATTTTTCTCATTCTTTCTCATGTAGCTCTGTCCAAGTTCTTCGAGTTCGTCAGAGCTCTAGTATTTACGGTACTGTTATACTAGAGATGTAGTCGTTTTATCTTTGGGGACGAATTGCCAAAACCGAAGAGCACTACCGGGGCAATCTTGTCTTGCGGAAAGAGTTTATACTCGACTTGACTAAAATATTATTTTTTGTTCTATCTTCTAGTTTAGTGATATTTATATATTCCCTTTTTGTGCTCATTATTTCCACCAATCGCAAGACGAGATTTGTGTTTTAATATCACTACTAGATGATGTCTACCTCTAGCACTCCGACAAGCTCGACAATTGGATCGACAAACTCGACGGCTCCTGCGAATACCTCCTCCACTTTCCTTAGCATTCCAACGACGATCTTTGCCCCTGCAGTCACGATCAACTCCACTATTGGCGCTTCTTTGCCAAGCTTGGACAACACCCATGCTGATTTTATCCTCAACCAAGGAACTCTCGACCCCCTTCTAAAGACACTGTCGAGGCACATCTCATCGACCAACACGACCTCAGGCACAGCTTCGGCTACTGGATCATTCCCTTATGGGATGGGGACTTTGGTCCAAACTGTGTCAGCTTCGGCTATGATCCATCCTACTGAGATGACGAGAACTTCGGTTCTAAATATGTTCGCAACTGCTCCGCTAACATATTCATCTGTTTCAGTTACCTATTCAAAGGGTACGATGGAGACGTTTGTTCTGACTATGACCGCTCCAGTGCACTCCTCACGGATTATGCCCGATGCGAAGAAGCCTCCAAAATTCAATGTTGAAGGCTTCAAGAGATGGCAACAAAAGTTGTTGTTCTACCTTACGATGCTTGGCTTCGCTAGCTTTGTGAAGGAAGATGAACCACCCACTCCGGATGAGTCCGAGACCAGCTTCACTGTTTGTGCCGCCTACGATAATTGGCATAACGGTGACTATCTGTGCAAAGACTTTCTCCTAAGTAGCCTAGAAGATGGCCTAAGTAATGTGTACTCGAATGTAAAGACCTCCAAGAAGATTTGGGAGGCATTCAAGAAGAAGTAAAGCTCCGAAGAGGCTGGTACTAAGAAATTTGTAGTGACAAATTTCATGGACTACAAAATGGTTGATTCTCGCCCGGTTATGAAATAAGTTCAACAATTCCAAATACTGGTGAACGACGTCTACGCCGAGGGGATGGTTCTTACCGATGCTTTCACGGCTGCTGCCATGATTGATAAGCTTCCCGAACTGGAAAGACTTCAAGACCTATCTCAAACACAAGCGAAAGGAGACTTCTCTTGAAGATGTAATCCAGAAGGTACGTATTGAGTCCGAAGTTTGAGTTCAGTACAAAAAGTCAAAAGGTTCGTTCGAACCTCAAGTGAACCTACAAGAACAAGGAGACAACTCAAAGAAGAGGCCGCGTCCTAGAAACGCAAAGGCAAAAGCTCCTTCTTCTAAGAAGTTCAACGGAAATTGCTACAATTGTGGTAAACCTGGACATAGGTCAAAGGACTGTCACAAGACAAAGCCCAAGAAGGCCAAGCCGAATGCCCACTTAGCCGAGAAAGAGATAACTAGTGATGATCTTATCGTGGTTATCACTTAAGAAGCTAATATGGTCGCGAACCGTGGTCAATGGTTCATCGACACTGCTGCAACTGCCCACGTGTGTGTAAACCGGAGCTTATTCTCCAAATACCATCCCTGTGAGGGAAGGAAGTTGAACATGGAAAACCAAGCCTCTTCGGAAGTTGCAGGTGTTGGTTCGGTTGTCCTCAAAATGACCTACGGCAAGGAGATCACTCTGAATGAGGTGCTGCACGTTACGGACATCCGGAAGAATTTAGTCTCTAGTTCAACTCTAGTTAGTCGTGGTTTTAAACTTGTATTTGAGGCTAATAAGTTTTTATTGTCTAAATATGGAACACCATTGCGTAAGGTTTACCTTACAAATAGACTGTTCAAAATCAGTGTAATGGTTATACGCCCAACACCTATCATTAATAAAATTGCTTCTGATTTCTATTACTTGACTAAGTGCTCCAGTTTATGGCATTGTAGATTAGGCCACATTAATCTAAATGCAATAAAACGGTTTTCAAATCTGAATTTTCTTAAAGTAAATGAATTTGTTGATAAAATTAAGTGTGAAATTTGTGTAGAAGCAAAAATGACTAAGTTACCATTTAAATTGGTAGAAAGGAGCACGACACCTCTAGAATTAATTCACACGGATGTATGTGATTTGAGGTTTGTGCAAACCAGAGGTGGCAAAAAGTATTTTATTACTTTTATAGACGATTGCACAAGGTATTGTTACCTTTACCTTTTGAGAGGTAAAGATGAGGCTATTGAAGCATTTAAGAACTTCAAAAGTGAGGCCAAAAATAAACTTAACTGCAAATTAATATCTATTCGAAGTGATAGAGGAGGGGAATACATATCTCCGTTTGAGGAGTTGTGCAACGAAAGTGGCATAGTTCATCAAACTACAGCTCTGTATGCACCTCAATCGAACGACGTTGTCGAACGCAAGAATCGTACTTTGAAAGAGATGATGAATGCGTTGTTGATTCGTTCTGGGTTACCTCAGAACATGTGGGGGGAAGCTGTTTTAACAGCTAACTTTATTCTCAATAAAATTTCACTTAAAGGTACGGACGAAACTCCCAATGAGTTGTTGAAAGGTAGGAAGCCTTCTTATAAATACCTCAAAGTGTAGGAGTGTTTAGTGAAAGTATAAGTGCCTCTGCCGAAGCAGGTGACAATCGGACCCAAAACGGTTGATTGTATTTTTGTTGGTTATGCACTAAATAGTAACGTGTTTTGCATGAAATTATTGTGTTTTTCCTTGTGTCTTTAGTTAGAGTTTAACGTCGTTTCTAGTAGTTTAGAGTCGTTTTTCATTAGGTTTTAGGTCTTTTTCTTGTTTATTATATTTTTCGCTTTAAGTGTACTAAGTGTGAGGTGTTTGTGCTATTTTTTAGGTTATTAAGTTTGAATTCTTGTTTTGCAGGTGGCTAAAAGGGATTATATTCACTCGGTGGATGTCTCAGTTGCCGTAATGCAGGCATAACTACAGAACCACTTGTGCCATTTGCATCCACTTTATACCATTAGAACGCTGAGAGAATTGTCTAAAACTTTTGTGTTTACAACAATTCAAAATTCCGAGTCTAAGAAGTGTGAAAAGCAGATTTAAGTGGAGACAGTTCATCGTCGCCTCGCTTGTGGCAGGTTTTGGTGCGGAGCCCATACCTCTCGTAGGAAAACTCCAAATGACACCATTCAAAATCCATATGATAGACAAGAGTAAGGGCTACATTTCATATGCAGACATTGTTGGCTAATTCCGAAGTTTTCCTGCCTGGCAGAGAGTTGGATGTTCGAGACTGTGCAGTCGATTGACTGCTTTGTCAGTCGATCGACTGCGACGCTGAGGCTTCGAGAATTTTGAGCATCTTTGACGGTTTTGCCCCTACAAACTAGTATATAAAGCCCACACCTTGCACCTTTGAAAAGATAAATCCCTTACCATCCCTAACTTGGGTTTGGGATCAAATTTCTCTCAAGCTCTTGAATAATTTTCTCTTTCTTAGGTTTTAGATTTAATTTCAAGCTCTTATGTAATTTCATTTCCTAGATTAGATTTAAGTTTCAAGCACCTCCTTGGGTTTGTAAGCCTAAGAAGAATTCAAGTACTCCCTTGGATTGTTTACTTTAATGCTATTTACATTCAAGTTTGTTTCATTTCTTAATTCAAGTATGTTTCCTTTCAATTCAATGTTTTATGCTTTATTTCCATTCTTTGTTCTTCATTTTCATGCTTGTTCTTCATGTCATGCATTTTCTCTTAGTTACTTGATTTCATGATGAAACATGTGAATTGACTATGGATTCTAGTTGAGTGACACACCTAGGCTATAGATCGGGTCCTTGATCGCCATGATTTTGAGTTTTCCTATGCTTTATTTTGATTTTGATTTTTATGCTTTGTTTCATGCTTAATCCTAGATCTAGGCTTTTTTTCTTGTTATTTTCCTTAAAGTTTTAAACTTTTTTGCTAATTTCCACTACTCTTTACATCTATACTTTCAATTTTTGTTAATTTGCTTTATTTAGGATTTTATGCATAGTTGTACCTTGTGTATGCATTCTTGTACTTGGTGAAACATTGCATTTTCTTGCTTATTTTTATTATTGCTTTGCATTTCTATTTGAGGCATACGATGAGGCATCCTACCCACTTGCATTTCAATTTCTCTATTAGTTTAGCTATTTTAATTGCTTTATTTTCCTTTTCCTTTTATTTTTCAAGCTTGAAACACATTGAAACCTTCAATCGAATCAAATTCCGATAATACCAAGCCATGAACCCATTGATTTATTTCAACACCACGAAAAACTTCAACAATAAAATGGCGTCGTTGTGACACGGCTTGGTTAAGGCTTTCGGTTTAATTGTCGTTTCATTGTGTTTTTAGCTTTCTTTGGTATTTGATGCTTTTTCTTTAAGTATGCAAGGTCCTTATAACTATGGTGGATACATTCCCAACATGGGAGGGCATAGTGCAAACCATGTTGGGAATGAGACATTGTATAATGGGTATGGCAACGTGGGAGGGCATGGTGCAAACCACGTTGACAACGGTGGCTACGGTTATGGGAGACCCGGCATGGGAGGGCATGGTGCAAACCATGTCGGGTTTGATGGTTTTTCGGGCATAAATGGTTCCCTGGGGGGTTATGGTGCTGAAAGTCCCTATCCAAACGTGCAAGCCCCGACTTCCCGCCCATATGGCTTTGATGCTCCTCACTATTCTCCGAACGTGCAAAGCCCAACTTCCGGCCCGTATGGCTATGATACTACTCATTATAATTCAAATATGCATCACCCAAAGCCCGGCCCATATGGAGCCCCTCCCGTTTTTCATTCCAATCCTATGCCGACTACGACTCCAAGTGGAAATATGGGGGGTGGATATTCGAGTCCCACCTCGTATGGTGGTAATGGCATTCCCGTTCATTGTCTGACTTTGCATAATGGTCGCTTTGGGAACTCCGACCCGTGTCGAGGTTCTTCTACTCCGGATTGCTACTTTGGGACGAGCATACCCATATCCCCTCAAGATCTCGAAGAGTATGAGTTGTTTGGTGGTCCGGGCTCCAATATCACATGTGGCTCTCCCATCCGCACTATGGGAGATGTTAGTAGACCGTTTTTGGGATGTGGATGGTGTGGATCGCGTGGTCATGTTACTGATTGCCCAGAATTCTCCTCGCCAACGCCTCCCTCGGAGAACGTGTATGGGGATCATGGACTTCATGTGGAACCCGATTGTGCTATGCCATCTTTTTCTCCACCGCCGACTCATTATCCAGTTATTACTCCTCCTGTGGGCTCTTATCATCAGAATATCCCGGTGATTTCTACTACTCCACCTCCTGATCTGGATCCATGGGCCATTACAAGCCAATTCTCAAGTCCACCTTCACCTATCCCTCTGGTCACGTTCCCCGATAAGTGTGGGGTACTTGATTTGGTTGCCTCGCCGTCGGAAGAGTACTTGTTTTCATTTTCGGATGATTTTAACTCTCTTGATCCTTTGCCCTTTACTTCAAAAGAGTCTTGTGAAGAATGGGTATATATAATGACTTCGTCATGGCCAAGGTCGAACGGGTTTATATTGAGAATTTGATTAATGAGGACGTGGTTGGCCCGGACATCGATATTGAGGGATGTTGTGAGGATGAGCCCATTTTTCTTGAAGATGAGCCCCTTGTTCTTGACGATGAGTACGTTGTGCCTCTATGTGCCCCCGGTTTACGTGCAAAGCCTAATGTTCAAAAGGCTAAGTTTAATAAAAAGAAGCAAATTCAAAAAGCTTCTAAGTGTTGTGAAAATAAAGTCGGGAAAGTGTGTGAATGAGAAAGGGTTTCGAATGAGAGT
>BMAC01000148.1:103096-121801 GCA_014905375.1 Phtheirospermum japonicum | reverse complement strand
GATGTTGTGAGGATGAGCCCATTTTTCTTGAAGATGAGCCCCTTGTTCTTGACGATGAGTACGTTGTGCCTCTATGTGCCCCCGGTTTACGTGAAGATGATTCTCAGTGTGCCGTTGAGGGCAACGACATATTTTCGGCGGGGGAGGTGGCGATCATTGATGAGAAGATTGGAGAGTTTGAAGATCTTCTTGGGGTAGAGATTGTTGATGATGGGTTAGGAGTCGACTCCGTCGAGAAGCTTGAAGATTTTCATTGGGTGGAGATTATAGAGGATAAGATGGGAAGACTTGATGATTATCTCGAGAAAGAGGAGGAGTGCAAGTCGATTACCATCTTGGCTAGCTCGAACCGAGGTGAAGAGGAGAGGTCGGTTGATATTCTTAAAGTTCTCAAGGGGGATATTGGTTGGAAACCCGGAGTGATAAAAGGAGCTAGCCCTTGGACTTACTTGCATAAACTTGTTTTGGAGGATGATGTCACACTACCTCGAGAATTTCAAAGGCATTTGAATCCAAATTTTAAGAAGTCCGTGGACGACGAAAAGATGACCGAGGACGAAAAAAGGAAGGTTGATGGCCCCGAGGGATAAAACGGGATGGAGGATGTTGGTCGATAATGCAAAGTTGAATGTGGCTACCAAGAACGATCGTTTCCCTTCCCCGTTGCTCGACCACATGTTAGAAAAGATACCCGGCCATTACTCCTTTTGTTTTTGGGATGAGTCCTCGGGTCACTTCAAAACAACAATTCCACCCGAAGATCTACCCATGACGACTCCTATTTTGCCCGATGGAATCACTAACCGGCCACTATTCTTTTCAATTCCTAGATGAGTCATCGGGCCACTACAAAACCACCATTCCACCCGACCATCGAGCCGATATGATACGTGGAACGTTTGCTTTTTGGCGGATCTTATATGAACTATGCAATGCGCCAAGAATGTTCCAACGAGTGGATCCTCCTGACAAGGAGGAGATTGTGTTGGTGGACCCTCCCATTATCTTCCCACCTTGATCAAAAAGGGAGTACGTCGAGCTAATGACGTAAAACAAGCGCTTCTTGGGAGGCAACCCAAGTTCTTTCCATTTCTTTCTTTCTTTTTTTTTATAAATCCAAAAACATTCAAAAAATTCAAAAATCAAAAAATTTGAAAATTTGAAAATTAAAAAAAAATATATTTGTTGAGTTCATGTACATATTTCCTTGAGTTTTTAATTTCGTGTGACTTTTCTTTTATAGGTTTTGTTTTCCGACTCCAACCTTGGGCGAATGGATAAGTGAGTAGCATTCGTGGAAGCCGGGAGTTACTAGCATGCTCGATTTTCGCTTGGATTGCTTGATTCTTAGGTGGACCCCACCGAGCTCGACTCAAACTCGCTCGGTTAAGGAAGTTTCTATTCACCCTCCTTTTACTTGATTTTCATTAAAATGCGATGTAGGCATTGCATGGTTTAAGTGTGGGGTGGGTAGGTGGTTAGGGTCCGGGTTTTTACAAAGCATGTTTTGTCATTCTTAACTCGAGCCTTAGCGAAGTGACGCATTCTTAGCGAAGTGACGCTTACTATTTGCGCATTTATATGGTTGAGTCGATTTTTGTGTCTTTTGGTCGTTATTACATTGTTGAACAACTCCACGTGCTTGGAAGTTTGAATAGTTTACTTGTCGAGTTTTTGCATGTTTATGGCCTCTTGTGTGAAGGGCTGAATTTTTGTGCTTCGTCCAAAACTCGCCTATATATATATTATATATATATATATATATATATATTATTGGTGATTTGGGAAGGGTGAAGCAATCATAAGCTTCAGGTTTTGAAAGTTAGGATTTTTGTGTGTTATTGATCACGTTGGATCATGTGTTAGCCACTCTATCCAAATATTACATACCTTACCAAAGAGCCAACATTACAACCCATACTAAAAACCTCTTTCAATTCTTATTTGGTCATGTACTATGAACAATTTTGATCGTCCGATTTGTTAAATCTTGACGAGTGCATGCATTGTCCGATTCGAGCGTATACACGTCCCATATCAAACACTTGAGCGAATTGAGCGAATACCCTCAAATTTCTATTTTTGAGGAAGTCATCGATTTGGCTTGCATTTGAGAAAGAGTAATACGAGCAATGCTTGACGATAGCGAGTTTATGTTGATACTTCCATCAAATTAAATAAGGATAAGCACAAGGATTTTTCTTTTTACATAATGTTCATTTTGCGTACACTCTCGATTCTTTTCGTTGTTCGAGGACGAACAAACCGATAAGTGTGGGGTAGTTGTTTTGCATGTAATTGTTGTGTTTTTCCTTGTGTCTTTAGTTAGAGTTTAACGTCGTTTCTAGTAGTTTAGAGTCGTTTTTATTAGGTTTTAGGTCTTTTTCTTGTTTATTATATTTTTGGCTTTAATTGTACTAAGTGTGAGGTGTTTGTGCTATTTTTTTGGGTTTTTAAGTTTGAATTCTTGTTTTGTAGGTGGCTAAAAGAGATTATATTCGCTCGGTAGATGTCTCAGTTGCCATAATGCAAGCATAACTCCAGAACCACTTGTGCCATTTGCCTCCACTTTATACCATTGGAAAGTTGAGAGAATTGTCTAAAACCTTTGTGTTTACAATAATTCCATATTCCGAGTCTAAGAATGGTAAAATGCAACTTTAAGTGGAGACAGTTCGTCGTCGCCTTGCTTGTGGAAGGTTTTGGTGCGGAGACAAAATATCTCGTAGGTAAACTCCAAATGACACCATTCAAAATCCATATGATAGCCAAAAGTAAGGGCTACATTTCATATGAAGACATCGTTGGCTAATTCCGAAGTTTTGGCAGTCGATCGACTGGATTTCTGTCGATCAACTGCCTGGCAAAAAGTTGGCTGTTCGAGAATGGGCAGTCGATCGACTGCGACGCTGAGGCTTCAGGAATTTTAAGTATTGTTTACGGTTTTTCCCCTACAAACAAGTATATAAAGCCCACACCTTACACCTTTGAAGAGATAACTCCCTTCCCATCCCTAACTTGGGTTTGGGATCAAATTTCTCTCAAACTCTTGAATAATTTTCTCTTTCTTAGGTTTTAGATTTAATTTCAAGCTCTTATGTAATTTCATTTCCTAGATTAGATTTAAGTTTCAAGCACCTCCTTGAGTTTGTAAGCCTAAGAAGAATTCAAGCACTCCCTTGGATTTTTTACTTTGATGCTATTTACATTCAAGTTTGTTTCATTTCTTAATTCAAGTAAGTTTCCTTTCAATTCCATGTTTTATACTTTATTTTCATGCTTTGTTCTTCATTTTCATGCTTGTTTTTCATGTCATGCCTTTTCTCTTAGCTACTTGATTTCATGATGAAACATGTGAATTGACTATGGATTCTAGTTGAGTGACACACACCTAGGCTATAGATCGGGTCCTTGATCGTCATGATTTTGAGTTTTTCCTATGCTTTATTTTGATTTTGATTTTTATGCTTTGTTTCATGCTTAATCCTAGATCTAGGCTTTGTTTCTTGTTATTTTCCTTAAAGTTTCAAACTTTTTTGCTAATTTCCATTACTCTTTACATCTATGCTTTCAATTTTTGTTAATTTGCTTTATTTAGGATTTTATGTATAGTTGTACCTTGTGCATGCATGCTTGTACTTGGTGAAACATTGCATTTTCTTGCTTATTTTCATTATTGCTTTGCATTTCTATTTGAGGCATACGATGAGGCATCCTACCCACTTGCATTTCAATTCCTAGTTTAGTTTAGCTATTTTAATTACTTTATTTTTCTTTTCCTTTTATTTTTCAAGCTTGAAACACATTGAAACCTTCAATCGAATCGAATTCCGATAATACCAAGTCATGAACCCGTTGATTTATTTCAACACCACGAAAAACTTCAACAGCATAGCATCAATCGATTTATAATTCATATGTCAGATGTTCCGGACTTGAATGTCGGAACTACTATTGAGTCAAGGAATGCGATATTCTTTGAAGATATCTATCCTTGTAAGGATAAAGCTGCATCCAGTTCAAACACTGGTAATGTTGAAGGAACTACAAGTCACGAACTTGTGGGGGTAGAACCTAAGTCTCGTAAACGACCTGGTTTAGAACTTGAAGCTCTAACTTCTAGACGGAGCACTCGAGCTAAAATTGCGAAGGATTTCGGTCCCGACTATGTGGTTTTCATCTTGGATGAAGAACCAACTTCATTAAAAGAAGCTTTTCCCTGGACCGATAGTCCATTTTGAAGGAAGCTGTTCAGAGCGAGATCGATTCGATCATGCA
Organism: Phtheirospermum japonicum; assembly: GCA_014905375.1. Classification (NCBI taxonomy): domain Eukaryota; kingdom Viridiplantae; phylum Streptophyta; class Magnoliopsida; order Lamiales; family Orobanchaceae; genus Phtheirospermum; species Phtheirospermum japonicum. The sequence goes on along the minus strand of BMAC01000148.1, from coordinate 117,523 downwards.
GAACCATACGTGGATTCTGACTGATTTACTAGAAGGTTGTAAACCTTTAGGAAGTAAATGGATTCTAAACGAAAGTTCAGAGCTGATGGATTAATCGATAAGTATAAAGCTCGTCTGGTTGTGAAAGGATTTCTCTAGAAGGAGGGATATGATTTCTTTGATACATACTCTCCTGTGACGAGAATTACCTCTATCCTTGTGCTTGTAGCGATTGCTGCTTTGTACAATATTGAGATTCACCAAATGGATGTAAAAACAGCCTTTCTAAATGGCGATTTAGAAGAGGAAATTTATATGGAACAACCTGAGGATTTTTTTAAAACCTGGACAAGAAAGAAAGGTGTGCAAACTGGTTAAGTCTTTATATGGCTTCAAACAAGCACCTTTACAATAGCACTTGAAATTTGACAAAGTGATGATGTCAAATGATTTCAAGATAAACGAGTGCGACAAGTGTGTCTGCATTAAGAAAACTAATGAAGGAATTGTTATAGTATGTCTTTACGTAGATGATATGTTAATCATGGGTAGCAACCTACAAGTGATTAATGAGACGAAACTCAAGTTAAAAAGGAATTTTGACATGAAGGATCAAGGAGTTGCTGACACAATTCTTGGTATAAGAATTATAAGAACTCCAGATGGAATTGTCTTGTCACAATCTCATTACATTGAGAAAGTAATCATAAAAACCCAATGCTTACGATAGTCTTCCAGCAAAGACACTGTTGGAACTCAATGTTCACTTAAGTAAGAACAAAGGTGACCCCGTTGCTCAGGAAGACTATGCTAGGATCACTGGATGTCTGATGTACATCTCTAACTATACAAGACCTGATCTAACTTGCTCGGTAAACAAACTGAGTCGATATACGAGCAATCGAAGTGGAGAACACTGGAAAGCACTTGTGAGAGTTTTGAGATACTTAAAGTATACTCTAAACTTTGGGCTACATTATGGTAGATACCCCAGGGTACTTGAAAGTTACTGTGATGCAAACTGGATATCCGACTCAAAGGAATCGTTGTCGACAAGTGGGTATGTGTTTGTAATAGGGGGAGGAGCTGTTTCATTGAGATCCACTAAAAAGACCTGTATAGCCCGATCCACCATGGAATCTGAGTTTGTCGCTTTGGACAATGCATGTGAAGAAGCAGAATGACTTCGTAACTTTCTAAAAGATATTCCATGTTGGGAGAAACCCGTGCCGCTAGTAATGCTTCACTGCGATAATCAAGCTACTATTGGAAGGCCAAAAAGTGGTTTGTATAACGGTAAGTCTCGACATATTCGTCAGAGACATAATACTGTGAGACATTTGATATCGAGTGGGGTTATCTCAGTTGACTACGTAAAGTCAATAGATAATCTAGCGGATTCGTTCACCAAAAACATAGCTCGAGATCATATGTATAAGTTGCTAGAAGGAATTGGAGTGAAATCCACATTTTAAAGATGATTATAGTGGAAACTCAACCATGATGAGTGGAGATCCCACAAACTTGGTTCAATAGGGAAACTAAACTATAAAGTCTGGGTAAGTAAAACTCTGCGATCCTATTCCTAACGGCAAAAGTAGAGTTTTAATTTGTCACGTGGTGAGGATAAATCTCTGATTTTTAATGATTCCTGTGCAGGTCTTTAACTTGAGTATGACAGAATACTCGTTTAAAAATCACCTATGTAAGCGAGAAGTGAGGGCCGCTTCTACTGAATGCTTATGAATCCAAAGAAGTTGTCCATGGCCAGAAACGGACACAAACGTGAGAATGAAAGAATTTTGAGACCTTATTGAGTTGGTACTATTGTCTAGTATAGACAAAGGGGAATAGTAAAGAATTATGTTCACTAATTTGCCGGTATGCTCGGTAGTATTAACTACGTAGGGTTCAAGGCCACAAGCTACCTATCCCTATTATCTATTGTCTCTTAAGGACTTAGCTACGTATTTGCATGAATGTTTTCTTTTTGGCTATTCTCACTCATGTGGGGATTGTTATTAAATTAGATATAATCAATTTAATGGTGAAGCAAAAATTCATCTTAACGAATTGTATAGGCTCGATCTAAGTTTCATGTAGATAATCGTAGCATTTTTAATTTCTCATATCCAATTAATAGTGAGTGAGAAATTGTACTTCGAAGTTGAACGGATGTTTAAGTGTTATTTGTTTATCCCACATTGAATGATATCAATGTGGAAGAGAGTTTAAAAGTATTTACATTTTATGAGTGGATTTCAAGTGGGCCAGCGGATATTGTGGACTTTGTATGAACAAAGCTCACACGGGCCCTCGGACTTGGATTTGTCCGTCCGCCTTCGGCGGAGGCGGAGGCGGAGTCGAGCCCGGACTCGAACCTTGGACCCTGGGCAATTGGTCCGATTTGGGTGTCCCAGGCTATCTATTTTAGCTGCGTACGTTTCAAACGTATGTAAATGAGCTCCTGACCGTTTGGTACGTTCATACGTACGAAAAAGCTCCTGACGTTCAGGTACGTTCATACGTACGAAAACGGTAAGAAACTTCATGCATCTTAATGCATGGACGTTACCTCTTTTGACCGTCTTAATGCTGCCATTCATAACCCTCTGGAACTCCTATATAAGGGAGAGTAGTTCACGCATCGAAAGACACACAGAACTCTCAGCATACACAACACAGCATATTGCATTTTTCTCATTCTTTCTCACGTAGTTCTGTCCAAGTTCTTCGAGTTCGCCGGAACTCTAGTATTTACGGTGCTGTTATACTAGAGACTTAGTCATTTTATCTTTGGGGATGAATTGCCAAAAACGAAGAGCACTATCGGAGCAATTTCGTCTGACTTAAAGAGTTTATACTAGACTCGACTAAAATATTATTTTCTCTTCTATCTTCCAATTTAGTGATATTTATATATTCCCTTTTTGTGCTCATTAATTCCAACAGAAATTACCAGCCCCAGTCGTACAAATCCTCCCATCACAATAGCAATTGTCTTGTGTACTCCTCCCTATCCCTTCAAACCAATCAAATTATAACACTAACATAAATTTACAATCTTTATTTAAATGTGCATATGCATGTATTATGTATAGGATAGTACATAAAATATTGTATAAAAACAAAGTTCTGATTAGGACAAAACATCACAAGGGAAACATCATTTTTGAGTTCACAGGCTCCACAAAACTGAGTATTTAGAAAAAGTTAAAACTTCAGCTCGAACAGTTTCTCAAACTAACGAAAAATAAGAAGGAAAAAGAAAAAATATTTCATCACCATCTATTTGATTTAAAACGCACCATAGCCGTATTTGTTTTTTCAAAACAATAACCTGAAGCTTATCGTACCGGCGAGCACATCAGCACTAGAAACGACACGAAGGATGTTTGCATTGACACCCTTTAATAGAGATTTTTAGCACCCTCATTCTTAAGCATCTTGAAAAATAAGAATATACGTGACAGGGGTTACATATATTTTTAAAAGATATATGTGTTTTTTTAATTAGACTTAAACACTATTAGGAAAAAATAACTTGGGAATAAATAATTGAAATGATCGACGAAGTTAATAATGGATGAATTTTGGAATACTTATAACGATCGGCGTCTAAAAAGATGACTTGGGGCATTTCAATTAATAGAAAAAGAAACAAACTCATCTATTATTAACTACAAAAACATGAACTTCCAGGCACTGTAAATGAAAGGGCCAAGTAAATCCAAGACCTTGGAACATACGTACCTTATAGCGTATGCAGTCTCCTAATCAAGCTAGCAACTAAACCGTGAGTGGTTATTAAATTCGAAAATAACCTTGTAAATCCTTTTATTTGATTCTTCCTCACTAAAACAGTTATATATAGTCACTCACATACACATAATGTTATAATACCAAACTTCGGAACCCAATCCCGGCAACCACACAGAAGAATCAAACCTAGCCACTTAAAAATAAAAAAGTGTTATTTTCCTTTCCAATTTTGAGCAATATATTATTATTTTTATTATGTGAATAACACCAAGAATATTTAAAAACGAAAAGGAAAAAGATAAAGTAAAACCAACTTGCCAATGACCTTAACCAGGGTTGTAATGTTTGGTCCTTGGTAGCTCCATATCGACCTGGGTAATCCATATCAAAACTATCAGTTAAGGTTTCAATATGGGAGCTAATATTAGTAAATGATGTTTTTCCTTAAGAAATACAAAGTGTAATTTTAATTTTATCAAACACATTGAGTGAAAGATTCTAAACACAATTTTTTCAACTTCCTGATTTGCCATTGCAGAAAACCAAAGGAGAGACAATTTCTCAACAAAAAGGATAAGAATTCAACAATTAACAGAATTATAAACGAACCAAAATTCTTAATCCTCAACGAACTAACTCAGAATCCTCAACGAACCAAAATGAATACATAATTGTATAAATAAATAGTTCCATGTGACAAATCGACAAAATGGAATTATTTAATCGACAATAAATAATATGTAAAACTCGAACCAAGAAAAAAATGTTCTGCCAAAAAAAAAAAGGAAAGCGGGTCGATACCTTAAGTCGATATGGGTAGCGGATCCTAAAAAAACTTCAACCATTAGGAATACCATCAACAATACAGACTCATCATGGATTCGAGCCAAATTAAAAAAGAAAAAAAAAAAAACGAAGCTGTGGAAAAAAAAATCTTCTGGAGGAAGAAAATAGCGGAAGGAAAAATATTTATGGATCGATAATTATCTCCAAAAAATGGGTGGAGAAAATACACATCGAATCCTTCAATGGATTTGGACTCGATGTAAAATTCTATTAAACAGAATTATCAACGATCTTAGTACTTAATCCGAACCAAAACTCAACAATATTCGGAGAAAAATATAGATTTTTTGTTTTGCTGGGACTAGCCTATTTTTTGTGTGTTTATATATAGGTCCTAATTTAATTTATTATTCTTAATTAAATTAAATATTTTACTAGTCTATCTACGATAGTTATTTTAGTTAATATATTTTACTATGGCCCTTTACAACAGTTTTAAACTGAATCGTTGTCGTTTACCGATTTACATCTCGCTTGACACAAAACCCATGTGAATTACACCGGACAACTTTTTCACAACGGTAATTTAAAAACTGTTGTTAATTGAATGTAGTAAAAGGCTTTTTTTGTAGTAGTGTCCACTCAATTTAATTAAAAAGTAGATTGATGTCAACTTCAATTTTGAGCGCTTGCATGGATGATAAGCTTACTAAAAAAAACTCGCGGATACTGACGACCATTTCCGTCGATAACGGAGTTACCGACGGAATTATCAAGAGAAATCGTTCGTCGGTGGAACCCTCGTCGTTAAAAAAATTGCCAAAGAATAATTTTTCACCGTCGGTAAAATACCAACGGGCCTCTTTTCTTCGGTATTTACCGTTGGATCTTAATCTTATTAAAAGAAAATTAAAATTAACGACGAATTGTAGTCCGTCGGTAAATAAAAATAAAATATGGAAGGGGTGGGTGTGGCGGCCCAACACCTATTAATCCTCCCATATGTCTCTAGAAGGATTCGAACACGCAACCTCTCACGCTCCAAGCCTATTCACGACCAGTTGGGTGTAGTGGCTAGGTGTTGTTTGTAGTTTTTATTTGATTTTTCTGTAATTTTCTGTAATATTTTGAAAGAGATATGAGATGTAGAAATGTAGAACTTGGGGATCAAGGTAGAGAGGAGAGAGGAAGGAAGATGATGAGACATGGGGAATAATTGTAACTGCATCCAATTTGATTTCTCGTACATCATCCTCAGCATACATATAACAATGTGGAATGACCACTTCTTAAGCAATTACTATTTTGCCCATTAAATATCTAATGACTAGGCCTAACTTAACATTTAAAAGCAACTCATCTAATTAATTAATTTGCAAGCCTAATTTAACCGGTTTGGCCAGTGGCGGATCCAGGATCAAACTTCAGATAGGGCGAATTGAATGGTATCGTTTGATTGACCGTCGACTTACGAATACGGTGAATGATCTTTATCGAAATCATGTTAATAAATTTGCATTTTTTTTCGTCGTATGGGGGCTTAACGTGTGAATGTTAATTTGTATATTCTCAAAATATTAGAAAACTTAATTTTAATTTAAATAATAATAATAATAATAAAACATTTGACAATTTTGGTGGTGTCAAAAATATATGTTTGGATATATTTTCCATAATTATTTCTTTTTAGATCAAAAGATTTTTTTGATTTTCAAATAACCTCAAAAAAAAAAAAAAAAACTAAAATGCAAAATGCACAGAATTGAATTGCAGACCTTACATTACAAGTGGAGGGCCTCAACCACTGCACCCCAGCTCTCTTTTGTTCATTTACATGCAGTACCATTTTTTATACAAAGATATTAAAGTATATATTTAAGATTATACCATTAGCCAAGAATCCAGTGGATCCAGCTAGGGCGGCCGCCCAAGCTCGCCAGGTGCTGGATCCGCCGCTGGGTCTGGCCCAATATTCATATGCTGCCCATTTCATTTAGCTTCAGCTCGTCCGATTCAAGTAATGACCCGCTCCGCTCCAATAGATTACAATTCCCCCCTTTTGTTCCAAAGAACTCGTCTTTACCATTCCGTCCTTTCCAAGTAGGGTTAGCATCCCCTTTTCTCCCGATTTCCTCTTCCGGTAACCATCTTGCTATGACAATACCCCCTACATCGAACGATCCTTGACCCCAAGGATCAAAACTCGGAAATTTCTTCTTTACAAACTTGACATCCTCCCAAGTGGCCTCATGTGGGGTTGTGTTTACCCACTGTACCAAGATCTGTGAAATGGGAATTCCGCGGCGATGGATGGTTCTGGGGTCCAAAACCACAAGCGGGGCGACAGTGAATTCCCCCTCTGAGGTGGTGATAGGCAGATCGACGGTGATAGATGCATGTGGCCCTAAAAGCAGTTTGAGCAATGACACATGGAACACCAGATGGATGCGCGAGCCCTCTGGTAAATCTAATCGGTAAGCCACTTCTCCCACCTTCTCATGAATTGTGTAGTGCCCATAGTATTTAGAGGAAAGTTTTAAATTTTTTCCGAGTGAAACCGAGTTCTGCCAAAAAGGTTGCAACTTGAGAAAAACCTGATCCCCAATTTCAAAATTGCACTCTTGTCTATTTTTATCTGCATGCATTTTCATTATGTGTTGAGCCTGTAATAAATTCTCCTCGATGACTTTTTTAGCATCCTCTCTTTGTAGTAACATCTGCATTGCATTTTCATTCCAACCTTCCAAAAATTGCCCCGCTGTTGCAAGAGGTGGGGAATACACATACAATGCCTCAAAATGTGTTGTTTTTAAACTATTGTGATAATTGGTATTGTACCAATGCTCTACCAGTGCCAAGCATTTGACCCATCCTTTGGGATTGTGGTGCACCATGCACCTCAAGTAATTTTCTAAACACGGGTTTACTATCTCAGTCTGACCACCAGATTAGGGGTGATAGGCAGTGGTCATGTTCAATTGAACTCCTAGTAACCTCAATAATTCTTTCCAAAAACTACTGGTGAAAATTTTATCCCTATCTGAAACAATGTGTAAAGGTAGGCCATGTAGTTTTTAAATGTTGTCTAAAAACTGAGTAGCCACGGTAAGAGCGGTGTAGGGATGGGAAAGGGCAGAAAATGAGCATACTTAGTTAACCTATCAACCACAACCAATATAACTTCCTTTCCTTGTGACTTTGGCAACCCCTCAATAAAATCCATTGATATATGGCTCCATGCTTATTCTGGAATAGGCAATGGTTGTAACAACCCTGGGTATGGTCCTTGATCACGCTTGTTCCTTTGACACACTTCACACTCCTTAACCCACCGAATGGTATCAGTTTTCATTTTAGGCCAGTAAAAACTCATTTTCATCCTCATGTAGGTACCCTGTATCCCTGAATGTCCCCCATATGAAGAGTTATGCATAGCTGTCAAGATCACCCTCCTAAGGTCATGTCCTTTTCCCACACACAACCTGCCCTTGTATCTGATGAGATCCCCAACAATGGTGTACTCTGGGTAGGTAGTAGGATCAATAACATTGGATGACAGTGTTACCTGAAACAGATCATCATTGGTGTAACTTTGAGCGACCTCTTTCATCCAATTTGGAATGATGGTAGTGACAGCAAGGCATTCCAATTCATCTGTGCCTCTCCTGGATAGAGCATCAGCTGCTCTATTCTCTTGTCCTTTCATGTAGTGAATTTCATAATCCAGCCCTAGCAGCTTAGTAATCCATTTCTGTTCGACTGGGGTCATCACCTTTTGATCCGACAAATACTTCAATGCTTGTTGATCAGTCCTTATCACAAATCTGTGCCCATGTAAATAATGCTTCCACCTTTGCACTGCCATAAGCACAGCCAAGAACTCCCTTTCATAAATTGACAAAGCCTAGTTCCTAGTGCACAACATCTTGCTCATGTAGGCCAAAGGCTTGCCTTCTTTCATCAATACATCACCTACCCCCACACCACTAGCATCAGTTTCTAGTATATACTGCTTAGAGAAATCTTGTAATGCCAACACTTGCAGAAACTGCATTCTAGAACAGAATATCCTGGTGCATCTAGAAGGGTATTTAAAATACTGTTCTGGACTAGACTTTGCAGAACGGTTTTTGAAATTACCATTCTGGATAGACGATTTTCCAGAATGGTATTCAATTACCGTTCTAGACTGCGGACATTCCAGAAAGGTTATTGAAAAACCGTTCTGGATTATGCCTCCATCCAGAACGGTAATTAAATAACGTTCTGGAAAGTGTACAATCCAGAACGGTATTTTAATACCGTTCTGGAGGTTGTGTAAGTACAAAATGTTATTTAAAATACCATTGTGGATTGTAAACCAATCAAGAACGGTATTTATAAAACCGTTCTCAAATGTCTTGATCAATTTAATGCCGCGAAAATAAAAAATTTTTGCCTCCCATATTTTTACTTTCTAGAACGGTGTATGTAAAACCCTTCTGGATGTAATCGATGATACAGAACGGTAAAAAATACCCTTCTCGAAATATTCCGATACAGAACGGTATATTAAATACCGTTATCTAAATATACCAAAACAGAACGGTAATAATATACCGTTCTCAATATCAATTTAATTAAACTTACAATTTTAATACGTTTCAGCCCCTTTTTATTAACAAAAGAAAACAGAAACTACAGAAACACCTTTCTCCCATTTTTTTTTATTTTTCTCCCTTTCCAAAAATTGTCCGCCGTTCCCACCTCGCTCCGACAAGCCGCCGCTCCCAGCTCAAACCTGAAGAAGACGGAGTTTAATTGAGTCCATCGTCGGCGTTTTCTCAAGTAAATCAAACCATTGCTGATTTGGAAGGTGGCTCAATCAGGTTTTTCTTCTGCTTCTAGGGTTTCTGGTTTGTTCATATTTTTTTTTTAATACTTGTATAATTGAGTCGAACTACTTGTGTAATTGAGTGCATCTTCTTCTTCTTCTTCTAGGGTTTATGATTCGAACCCAATTTTTTCATTTTCTTTGTTCTCTGTCAGATTCTTAGTTTAGGGTTTTTGGTTTATTTTTATTTTTTCGACAATTTTTATGGTGAGAAGTTTGTAATTTGAGATATCATTCAAAGAATAAGGTGCCTCTGAAAGTCAGATACAATAAATGTTAGCCTCTGCCCAGAAAATTAAAATTGAGAGTCATTTTTTAATAATTAAAAAAGAAAAAAACCCTTCCTTCAATAATGTCTTGAGTTCCTATATTTACAACAGTACATCCAATTGCCTTAGCAGAGATAAGTCACAGTGTATGATTTTCATTCCTCCCCCACAGATTAAGCATCCTCTTTGTATTTATCGCCCGTTCATTGATTGTCCCCGGCCAGCAACATTGATAAGCTTACTATATATATACAATAAACACAATTCTTGAGCCCACCCGGCACGTCGGCCAACCTGGAACGTGATAATGTTGATCTGAGCCTAATGGTTAACTACCCTGATTACGTGTGTCGACCTCTGACCTGACATGAACTCGCCCTGAAGTTTCTGATAGAAGCATAAACACAACTGACTCGAAATCAGTACGATTTGATACACAATTTGTCTTAAAATGTAAATTATGTGAGCTGCTTTTATTCTTGTGGTTTCAGTATGATTATCTAAGAAATACAAAAGCTCATCTAACCTTTCTTAGAAATATGCTTAGAAATATGTGACTGTATAAATAAACTAATTAGTAAAGTTGATCAGAAGTGAAATAAATTAATTACTACTTATAACTAATTTTTGCCTAGAAATCTATACCTTATATATAAAGTTGGTGTGCATAGGTATTTGGTTGCCATTTGTCACATTCTCGTTGCTTTGATTTTTTTTTCTATTGTTAGTTTCTATTGCCATTTTGTTACTATGTTTATTATCTTTATTATAAGCATGTTCTTTTTGTAGTTTCTATTTTTTAATCATTATGGGCATTCACCGAAATTAGTACATGCTTATACATTGTTTTGACTATGACTTCATGTTATGTCAGTTTTATTATTATGATGTATTTTTAATAATTACTATATCGATTGTATTTATAGTAGAAAATTAGTTTATGTTATCTATACCTTATATATAAAGTTGGTGTGTATAGGTATTTGGTTGCCATTTATCACATTCTCATTGATGAATATAACAGTATGTATCTTCTACAATAATGTGTCGTCTGAGCTGAGTTTACGTGGTGCATTTTTTCATATATCTCTTCTGTGACGAATTCTTTGGAGAACAATCAATGTTTTATGACATATTTGCAGGTATTTAAATTTACCAATAACCAATGTCCAGAAAGTTCTAATTTTTATAATAGGCGTTCAGTGAATAGCTTCCATGAATTGTATAAATTAACTTCAAAAAGCTGTATTGAATCTCATTCTTTGATGGTAGGCCAGAATATACTAAAGCAATTGCGATTTTTTAGAAATGGTGAAGGAATTAGGAACCTTGTTTTAAATTTATGTTATCTTAGAAATTAGTTAATTTTAATTTATAACGTGCAATTGCTTGTTTGCAGACGACCGCAGCGTAGCGCGGGTCTTTTGTGCTAGTAATACTTTTAAACATAATTTTTTTTAATTATTTTAAGTAATACATATAACTTCTTATCAAAAGACTATAATATAACTTAAACATAAAGTTTCAGTTTTTCATCATAATATGTTTCTTGTTTTAGTTCTTTGATTAATTTATGATTGATATTGGATTACTTATGTGTTTTTGAAGATGTTGGACTTGGAGCACATATAAACACAGATTATAATGGTTAATCCAGTATAATACGGGCCTGGACTTTTTTACTATATTAATTTAGTAGTGATGCTAATGTCAACATTTTGTTAATTAATTAATCAAGTAAGAAAATACATTATTAATATTAAAATCTTTAAATATAATGGATTAGCAGCGTGCAAAGATATTTATATTTGTTTGTTTATTAATTTATTTGGATTATCAATATATTATGATGTGTCTATCTTTGATTGTAAAATCAGCTGGCTTGTAGAAACAAATAGATTTGCATGTAAATTGTACCTCTATCGGTAATAGAGTATTAATAATAGTAGATGAGTGAGTTGCAAAGATGTGAATTGGGTTCACGATTCACTTATTTTACATATTAGAATTAAAGATTTGTTAGTTTGAATTTTCAGATTTTTTTCAATTAAATTCAGAAAGTTCCTAGTGTTTATTCTTTATTTTTTATCTCTCTCTTTTTTTTTTTACCTTTATGTGACTTTTTTATTTATTGCAGCTTCTTAATTCTTGTGCTACTCTTGGTGCTTTTGCCAACTCCTCCGCACGAAAGCAATTGTAGCTGTTTTTCAGGTATGGTTTTTTGCTTGTAAACATGAAATTTCAATTTTTGCACATTCATCAACTTGCCAGGCTACTCTAGGGGATAAATACAAATATTAACCCACTTTTAGTTTGTTCACTTGGTTAATTTTTCAAAATTGCAAAATATCCACTTGCTATGTGGTTCTGTTTTTAAAATTTCACGTATTGATTAATGATAATTGTAATTCTATTGAGGGGCAGAGGGGCTGGACTTTTTAGAATAGTGAGGTGGTGTGGTCAGTTTTAGATTTAGGGTCTTATATTTTCTTGTGGTAGAGGGGCTAGACTTTTTTTTTTTCTTTTTGTAGTTAAGTGATAACTAAATCTCTATAAAGGTTGGGATACTTTGCTTTCTTGTAGAAATTGAACCTAATTCTAGAAATAATTCCTAATCAACAAATAATTTAATCATATCTTTCTAAAAAAAAAACCCTGATTTAACTAAATAACTAAAATTGAACCCTAATTTTCCAATTAATTATAATTCAGCCCCAATTTCTACAATAATTGCTAATCAAACCCAAAATTATACATAAATTTTGAAATAATACTTAGTTTGAATGTCCTTTTAAATTGCAAACTGAACCCCAATTTTATTACATTCTTATTTTGAATGTCCTTTTATAATTAACTAGGTATTTGAGAAGGAACCCTAATTAAATATTAACTAATTAGTTTTCTTGCTCTTAATGAGTATAAATTGCAAACTGAACCCCAATTTTCGGCCGGACTCAGCATATTTGCTGCTGATGTACAATGTACAAAACAAAATTTCCATTGTTCAGGGCTGTTGTTGGCCCATTTATCTTTTTAGTTTTTGTTTTTCTTTTAAATACTTGTTTTCAGCTTTTATTTCGGATTATTTAATTATTAACTACGTTTTGGCGACAAAATTTACTTTGAATATGAGTTCTTGAAATATTGTTTGTCCTCCAAGATATATCGTCTCTTGTTAGTTGATTTGATATAAAAAGAGGAAAATAAAAATTTGATATGATGGGTAATTAGAAACATGTGAGTGGTTGAATAGTGGAATTGTGGGGTAAATGTGGAATAATGATTTAGAGATTTGATGGTTTTCTTGGTGCATTTTGTAAAAAGAAAACATATACCAAAACTCGTGTTATTAAATAAGAAATTCTGAAAATTCAAATTATTAACCAAATATTTAACCATTTGGTTGGTGTTATTTTTGAAAAACCACACTCTGATAATATGAAAAAATGACCGAAGGAGTATTTAAGAAGCTTGATTTTGCTCTCCACGTTAGTGTGAAGGTCTTCCCCTATCCTTCTCTAGGGGATTCATTAGAGGACCTATATTTCTTCCTGATTGGCCATTGATAGATCAAACTATCACCTCTTTTTGTTGAGATTCGGTCAACTAAGTAGGAATCAGGAATCTTCCCCTTTGCATTTCTTATATGAAAAAGAAAAGCACTAGGAGCCTATTCTGGATATCTGGCATTTTAATTAAGAGTCAGTTTTTGTTTGAAAGATGTTGATGCTGATGGTAGAGCCCTTTTACTAGTAAGGCTCGTAAGTTAGATTTGGGTCCTTAGCTAGCCCATTTTTTGGTAGACATCCCGGGTCGGTTCCTTAGACAAAAGAAGTCTGGCAACCCACCAGTCTCACTGTGGATAAGAACCAGATTGACGAAGGACTGCTTCACATATGTCTCGACTTCGCCAGGCCCAGCTCCTAAATCTCTGGCTTTATGCCAACTCAATTGTATATCTAGCAGATCTTTCTTTTTTCTAGTATCCTTGTGAGGTTCCAGTCCCTAATTGCCTTTGTGAAGCGATCTATTATTGGAAAAATCAGTGTAAAATAAACTGCCTTACCAAGTGAACTGCACCATCTCTGTTAGCACCTTCTCCATTGATTCTGATATTTATTTTGGCATTTGTGATAAAGCATGATTTTTGTTCCCTGTTTTCAAGACATTTGTTGTGTTGTATTTTATATATTTATTTTTGGTTTTAGGTAGCAATGTTAGTTAATAATTCAGTTTGAAAGATAACAGTGTAATGATGACGATTGTTGTGAGTTTCTTTGCCGAAATAATAATGTAATCTTCCATTTTGATATGTAGATAGGAAAAGCTTGAGTAGAAAGGGTTCATAAACATGTAAAGTACATTATGTGACCTGCTTTTGCCAACTCCTCCGCACGAAAGAAATTGTTGCTGTTTTTCAGGTATGGTTTATTGCTTGTAAATATGAAATCTCAATCTGCACATTTATCAACTTGCCAGGCTACTCTAGGTGATAAATACAAATATTAACCAACTTTTAGTTTGTTCACAATCATCTATAATACAAATATTAAACTGAAACTTGTTTTTGAAATAAAACACAATCATCTATAATTTTGACATTAATACCTAATTCTAGAAATAATTCCTAATCAACCAATATGTAAATCACATTTGTCTAAAAAAAACCCCGAATTAACTAAATAACTAAAATTGAACCCTAATTTTCCAATTAATTATAATTCAGCCCCAATTTCTACAATAATTGCTAATCAAACC
>BMAC01000148.1:48978-95361 GCA_014905375.1 Phtheirospermum japonicum | reverse complement strand
CCATCAGAGATATTTGTTCTTCAAACCAAAAATAAAATGCAGTCGCACCCTCAAGTAATGGACCTCTAGAAAAACACTCGGCCCAACGTCTACGAACTACGTCAATGTCATCTTCCGAATAAGGTCCCTCCATATTGAATACCTACACGCAATACACATAATTCAGGAAATATGTACAACTCACGCAATATGCACAACTCATCACAAGATATCAATTGACAAGTTTTGAATTAATGTAAATTGACCGGGATACAATTTGACTTCTACACCAAAAATGATAATAATTTTGATTTATTAAAATTACCTTTTCGAAATGAGTCAACAATATCTAGTTTGACGATCTCAAGCATATGTCGCATAACAAAGAGCCCACATTCATCAGCATCACCTTGTTTGCAACACTGGAAATAAGTAAATAAGTCAATTAATCTGAAACGCTTTCGGCTGTATTTCAAACATTTTCTCGAATCTTAAAATTTGCTATACATCAACATAAATTACCTTTGGATAAACCCAATCAAGCTTCTTGAAATGTCGTGAGTGCGTCCCTTTCATTAATTGGTATGCATTGAATGCTCTATATCAAAATAAATTACAAAAGCATCAAATAATGATAAATAAAATTAATGCAAAGAAAGTTCTAAAGAAAACATACGTCTCAATCTTAGATGAATTATTCTTTTTTGGTTTTCTTTGAAAACAGCAAAGAACCATCAATTGTACTTGGGGCAAAGAACCATCAATTGCCAATGAGTCCTACAAAATGTGAAACAAGACATAATTTATTAGATCAAGAAATAAACAATTATTAATTAAAGAAACTTCTTACTCATAGATAGGTGCGAGGAAGCATTCAAAATCCCTTTCTCCAATTCTTTCTTGTATCGTTTCTTCGATATTGCCATGGTGAAGATTCAATGGACTTATCAATCCAAATTTATCGTTTCTCTGTGATGATCTTAATTCGTTATATAGATACCTACAACATTGTAAATGTTTAAAAAGTTTGTATGGAGTTTGATATTGTTTTTAGGTTCCAAATAATTAATTGTAATTATTAGAGGCAAAAGAATACTTTTTGTAAAATTGCCATGACCGAAATCGAAATCTTCCGAGTTGGCGTTGGTTTCCGAAGTAGTTACTCACTGTATATCCTTTCCCGACTCCTCTTACACGGCAAGGATGATCGGGCTTGCCTGCTGCAACAACAAGTAAATCATTTGTGCCACATTCTTTGAAACTGCCGGAAGATTGTTGTTCCTCTAAAGACTCCTGCAACAAATGTAATAAGGTTAATTCTAGTACAGAAGTTAGTTTTGATAATCATGTCTAAAAATTAATACATTTTTCTATTTGATACACGAAAGATAACTTACAATTTTTTCAGCAATACGTATTTCCTGAATTATGTGTATTACGTGTAGGTATTCAATATGGAGGGACCTTATTCGGAAGATGACATTGACGTAGTTCGTAGACGTTGGGCCGAGTGTTTTCTAGAGGTCATTACTTGAGGGTGCGACTGCATTTTATTTTGGTTTGAAGAACAAATATCTCTGATGAAACCTTTTTTTGTATGTGAATTGTGGTGATTGTTGTCTTGGACACTTGATGAATAGTGTGGTCTCTTTTGTTGTTTTGCGGTGCTTTGAAAGGATTGAGATATTGTAGTTGGTGTTTCCTTTGACTGGATTGATGAATATTGTAGTTGGTGTTTCCTTTGACTTGATTGATGAATATTGTAGTTGGTGTTTTGGGGTGCTTTAAATGGAATGATGAATAGTTTAGTATATTCTCAATTGAGATTTAGTGTTTTTAATATTCTATTATAATTTTTTACATTTGGGAAAGACGAATCGTAAAACAGGGCTGATTACAAAAAACCATTCCAGATCGGTTTTTTAAAATTACCGTTCTGGTAAGTTGTACATTCCAGAACGGTATTTGCAAAACACCGTTCTGGAAAGTTGTACAATCCAGAACGGTATTTGAAAAAACCGATCTGGAAAGTTGTATAGTCCAGATCGGTATTTTAAAGTACCGTTCTGAACTGTACAACTTTCCAGATCAGTATTTTTAAAAAACCGATCTGGAATGTTCAACTTTTAGATCGTTTTTTTGCAAATACCGTTCTGGAAAGTTGAACATTCCAGAACGGTATTTTACAAAACTGATCTGGACATCGTACATTTCAGATCGGTTTTTCAGATCGGTTTTTTACAATTACCGTTCTGAAATGTTCAACTGTCCAGAACGGTATTTTAAAATACCGTTCTGGAATTTTCAACTTTCCAGAATGGTAATTGTAAAATACTGTTCTGGAAAGTTGAACATTCCAGATCGGATTTTCTCAAATACCGATCTGGAAAGTTGTATAGTCCAGAACGGTATTTTAAAATACTGATCTGGAATGAACAATTTTCCAGAACAGTTTTTTCAAATACCGTTCTGGATTGTACAACTTTCCAAAACGGTAATTTTAAAAACCGATTTGGAAAGTGGCGGATAAAGTATAGGAAGGTACCATTCTAGAACAGAATTTTTTTTTCTAGAACAGTTTTTTTTTACCCTTCTAGAAAGTCTGCCAATCCAGAAGGGTAAAAAAAAATGCGTTCTGGAAAGTCTGCCAATCCAAAACTATGTCACTACAGAAGGTACAGAAAGGCGTTCTGGATAGGCAGAATTACCCTTCTGGATATGCAGTTTCTGCACTAGTGCTGGTGCTGTGATCATTGCTTTTTTGAGATTGTCAAAGGCCTTTTGAGTTTCTTGATTCCAGTTGAACTTGTCCTTCTTTAAAAGATTAGTCAGGGGCCTACTCAGGATCTCATACCCTTTAATGAACTTCCTATAATACTCTGTCAATCCTAGACACCCCCTGAGTTGTTTTAGGGTTTTAGGTGTAGGCTAGGCTACCATGCTGGTGATCTTCTTAGGATCAGTAGACACTCCTTGTTGTGAGATGATATGCCCTAGATATTCAATTTCCTGCTTCCCAAAACTGCACTTACTCTCCCTTGCATAGAGCTTGTTACTTCTCAATAAGGATAATACCTCCTCCAGATGTTCCAGGTGCCTCTCCCATGTTTTACTATACACCAATATATCATCAAAAAATGCCAAAACACTTTTCCCCAGCTGCTCTCTGAAAACCTTGTTCATTAGTGACTGGAAAGTTGCAGGGGCATTAAATAATGCAAATGGCATAACCAAAAACTCATAGTGGCCATTATGAGTACTAAAAGCTGTTAAGAATCTGTGGTCAGGTTTCATTAAGATCTGAAAGTAACCACTCCTCAAGTCAATTTTTGAAAAATACCTTGTTCCATGTAGCTCATCCAGCAGTTCATCAATTACAGGAATAGGATAGTCATGATTGATGGTAAGTCCATTCAGATACCTGTAATCCACACATAGCCTCCAAGTAGTATCTTTCTTTCTGACTAAAATCGCTGGGGATGCAAAATGGCTCTTGCTCTCCTGTATTATTCCAGCCTCTAGCATACCTCTGACCAACCTCTCAATCTCTTCGTTGTGACTGTGTGTAGTTCTGTAATTGTACTGATGTTTTGGAATGCTATCTGCTTTCAAGATTATTTGATGCTCAATTCCTCTGACTGGGGGTAGACCTGTGGGTTCATCAAAAACATCGTGGAACCTTTCCAATAAAACTTCTAGCTCAGGGTTTGGCTCTTGATCTAACTTGTCCATAGTCATCCAATAAAGCTCCTCAATCTGATCACACTGGTCCTCATGCGCCCTCTTATACAGTGAGGGTCCTGAAATTAACTTACACTCTGCCATGGATGTAATTGCTTGAATTTTGATCCTCTGACCTTCCAAGTAGACTGTGACTGTCATTTTAGTATATTCCAGCTCTATGGGTGTACATGATTTGAGCCAATCCCCTCCCAAAATCATATCATACCCTTCACTCTGCAACAACCTCAAGGAATATTTAAAAAGTTTACCCTGCATTTCCCACTCAAAATTATCTACTCCCTGACTACTCACTATTTTCTGGCCATTAGCCACTTTAACCAGAAGAGGTTTAAGTGAACTAAGCTTGAATCCCAGTTCCCTTGCTGTCCTCTCTTGAATGAAACTCAGGGTACTTCCTGAATATATAAATATGTGCAACTTGTGTTTCCCTTTCTGACCAAACACCCTCATAGTAGTAATCCCCTCTTCCCCTATGATAGCATGAACAGATATTTGAACCTCTTCCATAACCTCTAACTGATCAGGTGGTTTGAGCTCTTCAGAGTTTAGTTATGTTAACTCTTCTTCTTCTGTCATGATCATGTAACTTATCCTATTTCTACATCTGTGACCTAGTGAGAAGTTTTCATCACAATTATAGCATAAACCCTTCTCCCTCCTAGCTGCCATTTCTCCAGTGGTTAGGAGCTTGGTAGGAGCCTTAGGATTGTACTGGTTTATTGCCCTTTGTGTGCCATGGTTTATATTACCAGTATTTTTTTGTGGTATGTAGCTGGTGTATCTTGTGGTTCCCTTCAACTTCTTTGTGATAGCCTCCAAAGTAATAAGCTGATTCCTGCCAAGTTCCATGGCCTGCTGCAGGTTGTTGGGTGCAAACATGGTAATGAAAGCCTGTACCTCCTCTGTCAATCCACTGATAAAGCTGGCTATAAAATATTCCTCAGAATATCCTGGTTTAGGGTTAACATGCAGGCCTTAAATTCTTCAAATTTTTCAACATAGTCCATATATGACCCTGTATGTTTGAGCTTATTGAATTCTGCAATTATTTTGGCCTCTTTTAGTTGCTCAAACCTAGCAGATATGACATCTAAAAACTGAGACCATGACAAATCTCCATGTTGATTGTTGAAATTTTGAAACCATTGTGCTTCCTTACCCTCAAAGTGCATAGAAGCTAGGATTATTTTCTGGGAATCAGTAGTAAATGGAACCAACTTAAAATACCCATTGCATTTTAACATCCATGATCTGGCCTGTGTCCCATCAAAGCGAGGGAAATCAATTCTAGGTAGTGGGCTTGTTGTATGGTTACCTGAGTACTCCAGCTGTGGTTTGATTTTGTTTACTGTGGTTGATTTGTATTCCATATTGGTTGCAGGTGTGGAAAAAGGTTTTCCCAGAATAGAATCCCCTTCAGGCTGGGCTCTCCCTTTTTCTGGGTTCAGAAGCTGCATCTAGATTATGGCCAGTGCAGCAGTGAGGTGCTCCAATTTGTGGTTCATGTTTTGTGTCTGTTCTTGTATATCTGCCCTTATATGGGAAATTCTGGACTGTATTTCTGAGTTGTTATCTGCAATTTGCTCCTGCGGCTTCAGTTCTAAGGCTTCCCTTTTTTGAGATTCAGCTTGAAGCACTTGGTCCAGCCGTTTCTAAGACACTTGTAGGCCTTTAAAATGTGTGATCTCAGCCATATCCGAGGATCGGCTGCTCTGGTACCAATTGTAGTGGCTAGGTGTTGTTTGTAATTTTTATTTGATTTTTCTGTAATTTTCTGTAATACTTTGCAAGAGATTTGAGATGTAGAAATGTAGAACTTGGGGAGCAAGGTAGAGAGGAGAGAGGAAGGAAGATGATGAGACAGGAGGAATACTTGTAACTGCATCCAATTTGATTTCTCGTACATCATCCTTAGCATACATATAACAATGTGGAAGAACTACTTCTTAAGCAATTACTATTTTACCCATTAAATATCTAATGACTGGGCCTAATGATTCGAACTTTTGTGTACCTACTTTATAAATATTTGTTAATTATTCAAAAGCTCGCTCGCAAGAGTACGAGTTCGCATGTAGGTTGGTAAGTTGAACCGAGTCGATCTCTCGAGGAAAACTAGATTCGGAAGAGTTTCTTGTGTTTGTCGTTCACGAGTAAGAAATAAAATAAAATCCTAAACTAAACACATGAAATCGAGAATTTAATTCAAACAAAGAACAATTGAATTTAAGGTTTTTGAAAAGATTTTGAAAACAAGGGTTCTAGAGCTTCGAATCGTTTCCACGATCTATTGGGATAAACCCAATTGATGGTTCACGACGATTCTAGGCTCTAGACCCGTTTAATCTAACCAAGCAATCATATCATCATCAATAATCCCAACATCATCATCAACAATCTCAATAATATACAATTCATCATCATACAAGGGGAGGGGAGGGGAGGGTTTGTTTGTTGGAGTTGAATTATTCTAAATTAACTAGCAAGCATAAGAATTTAATTAATCTAATTAAACGAAAGCATAAGAACTAATTAAACTATATTAAAACGAAAGTAATTAAAGACTTACTAATTAAACTATGACGAACAGCAGCGTTTCGGTGTCGAGATCTTGAATCTAAGCTATCTAATCTATCTAAGAACTAATCTAAACTAATCTTAAGTTAGAGATTTAAAACTAAGAAATTTAAAGAGAAACTAAGAAAATAAAATGGCACTCTTGGGGTTGTCAACCCCAAAAAGGCCTTAGAAACCCTAGGAATAATGTGTATTTTCGAATGTGAGGGGTGGGGGGTATTTATAGGTGTAGGTGGCTTAGAAAATGGGTCAAAATTAGGGTTTCCGCCCCTTCTAGGACCTTCAGCACTTTCCATGCCGGTTGGGCCCAGAGACATCCGTTCTAGAAGGCCCAGAATCAGGAGGTGCTGCCAGCCCATCTTTCTATACCGGTTTGGCCCAGAGAAATCCCTTCTAGAAGGACCAAAACTGTCATTTCTTCAAATCGCGGCCTGTTTTCGCTGAAACTCTACTCGTTTGACTACGTCCAAACCTAAATACCTAAAAATACCTAAATTAAACATAAAATTAATTAATTATAATTAAACTACGGTAAAACAATTTGGAGATAAGAAAATGTGAAAATATGATCAATCTATCCAACTTTCACCGAAAACAATAACAAAAATGAACTAAAATACTAACTAAAATCAAGACGAATTCATGTTAATCAACTACCCGACGCTTAATTGGTTTGTTCGTCCCCGAACAAACGATAGTTTCAAAGACTAACAAGTATGAAAATCAGTCCAAGCAATGAGTCGTGTCGTGCTACATACATAATTTTGAAAATATAGATACAAATCACGCAACTTCAAACACTCAACCCTTATTACATTATCGCTTCCAAAATCAAAATTCATGCATCCTCTCAAAAGGGAAATATATAGATGTACGCTCAAAGGACTCAAGCATTGATGCATAGGACGTGTATACACTCAAATCATACAAATACATGCACAATAAATAAGCACAGAAAATCAATCTCTTTTCAATCGCAAATTAAGTGTGTTATCAAACTAAGAATTGGAAAAGGACTTTTCGGGTTGTAATGTAAGGCTCTTTGGATGGGTATTGAATATATAAGTCGTGTGGCTAAATAACTCACCCAACCTAATCTAATCACGAAGCAATACTTCACCTCATTCAAAAATAAAAACCTCACTAAGCACTCATAACGTAGCCTTTAAATATAGGCTATTTCTCAACTCGCAAAACGTAAACCGACTTGAAACTCAAAAACCACTTAATCACAATTGAAGCTTATAATGTGCTTCTTACAATTACACAACTCATGCCTTTAAACATTAGGCTTCAAGAAAATGAACAATAAAACACAAGCCTTTATTAGCGCGTAGGCAATGACTAACAAAAATTTACCAAGACTCACCATCCTTATTTTTCTTCTTTTTTTATTTTTTTATTTCCCCCTTTTATTCTTTTTATGGGGTCTTTATTATTTTTTATTATTTTTTTCCGGATGGTGGTCTTACAAAAATTCATAAAAATCATAAATTCCTAACAAAATTTCCAAAACACTAATAACCAAGAAAAATAGCGAACTCCTACCCCACGCTTTTAATGGGTTAGTAGGGGTCGACTCAAAAATAAAATCACTCATGGCTATAGGCATGGATTATTTGGCTATGATTGGCTCATTCGAAATTTATAGTGGCTAAAAAAAATATATGAATATGGCCAGAAATAGGGTTTTATATGTGCCTTAACATCATTTTCAAAGTCAACTACACAGCGGTTTCAAAGAGATATCAAAACTGAAACTTATACAAGCACATGCAATGATGATAATCACTCAGGCTACTCACTGGCTTTTTGCATGAAAAAGTTTTGAATTGACGCTGCTTTTAAGGTTTTGCGAAATCAATTGCGTCCAAGTACCATTTTACAATATATAAATAATAATTTTGAAAACTTTATGCACTTATACACGCTCAAAGACAAGAACTTCAAATCATACTTAATTAACTTTGACAGGCAAGCCATACAAACACAATCCAGTGCAAAAATAACAATCAATCACGTCAAAATTTTCAAATTTTTGCACAATTTTCAAATATAAGTCATACTCAACCATCCCCCTCTCTAAAAACTCGGCAATCCCCTGATTTCTATAAACGAGCATAAGAAAATAAAAGCAAGGGAGAAAAGGAATAAGAAAACGTCCCTGAAAATAGTCGAGCTTCTCCAAAAAAGCACTTGTGTAATCATTCGTTTCCAATCGCGTGAACGAAAATGTCTTGAATAAAAACCTAAAGAGACAAAACAAATGAACAAAACAAAATAACTAGTAAAAAGAAAAGAAAATAAATACTTGGGTTACCTCCCAAGAAGCGTTTGGTTACCGTCGGAAGCTCGACGTCTTCTACGAACGATGCTATCCCGGATCCAAAAATAAGTGACGATCGTGCCATGCCTTAGTGTTCTCCAAGAGTAAATACAAGCAATTTAAATCACCAAGGTGAGCACGGAAAGCAAGTCGTAGAACAAAAACTTCAATTCACTTCGGAGGTCGAAAAAGCGAATAATTGAACACCACGAATATATCAAAAGTAAATTGCGGAATAAGGTGATCCTCGAATTTTGTAAAAATTAGGAAATCCGTCGAACAAACGAAAATTCCCTCGACCACTCCGAACTTCTTTACTTCATTATTATCTCCCTCCTCATTTTGAAAAATATTTAAATCCAAATTAGGGCATAGGGGAGGGGGAATTTCTTCGACTACCTCAACCACCATCTCATTCTCATCCTCGATCATGGGTGACTCGATAAGAGGCTCGATCATCGCATCATTCTCGATAAATTCATCCACCACCTCCATTTCAAAATCAATTAAAGCATCAAATGGATCTTCATACGTCTCGATAATCCCACTTTTCTCCAAATCGAGCATTTCGACTCCATTCTCAATCTCTTTGAACTCCAACGGCCTTGAATCTCCAACGTCAATTGGATACTCCAGTTGCAACGCCTCCTCATCATCCCTCATAAAATATTCAAAAAGCGCAAGAGGGGCGATCTCCACCATATCCCCAATTTCATCCTCCATATGCATTTATCCCAAACTTGGCTCCATCTCATTGCCTTCACAAAAATTAAGAAAATTTGAATTCGTAAGATCTACATTAAGTTCCAATGGCAATGCCCCAATATCCTTGCCCAAATTCTCATCGATTAGCACAGGGGAAGTGTTTTCATCTAAATTCTCCAAAACCTTTTCTCTACACTCATCCTCTTCTAAACACGTATTCGAGCATGAATCTTCTACCACCACAGGGTCTCCACAACATCAAGAACTTGTACCTCATCCCCCTTGTTTGATAATTCCTGTACAGTAGCTATCATTTGAGCCAGCATGATCTCTATATTCTCAAAACTTTGATGCATAGACTCACGAGCTTGACGCATAGACTCAGAAATTGGGTCCATAGTCTCAACAGGATCATCTTCTTGTTTAGTCAATGGGACGATGTTGTCTTGATCTCTAATCATCTTAGCTCCTTGGTCTTGCTGCTCTACCACTATTTGATTATTTGGTTGGTAAACTTCATAACTCGTACAATCTCGGACGGCGACAACGTCCTCCATAGTAGGGACATAGAACTTCTACATGAACTTATCGATTACTTCATCCCACGTTTGCAAGGAATCGGGTTCTAGCTGCAATAACCATTCCTTTGCCCGGCCCTTTAGCACAAAAGTGAAGAGTCGCGTCCTCACTTGATCCCTAGTAAGCCTTAGAAGAGGAGAAGTCTCGGTGATGTCCTCGTACTTTTCGATGAATTTAAACGGATCCTCGTGTCGAAGCCCATAGAAAATCAGGAGATTCAATCGGTCGTACTCGTCGAGAAAGTAATTTTTCATCGCGGCGCTCAATGGAATAGCCGGTCGAAGCTCACGATGCCTATCGAATGGTGGTTCATCGTACGAGTAATACATTTTTTATTTTTACTTTTTTTTGTATTTTTTTTATTTTTAAAAATTTAAATAAATAAAAATATTTAAAAAACAGTTTTTAATTTGATTTGATTATTTTTGAAATTCGAAAAATAATAAATTTTTTTAATTAAAAATAATATTTTCAATTTTTTTTTTGGATTTTTGATTATTTTTTTTAAAAACGGTTTGAGAAATCTTGGGTTTTGTTTGTCGACGTACCTTGCAAACACAACACTCAACGCACAAGATTAAACGCACCGGTGGAAAATAATAAAAACGAAATAAAATGAAGAACACAAATAAACACAAAAGATAAACGAAACGAAATAAGAAACATAAATAAGGATACGAAGAACAAACACAAATATCACAACCTTTAATTTTCTCCGTCAACGGCGCCAAAATTTTGATTCGAACTTTTGTGTACCTACTTTATAAATATTTGTCAATTATTCAAAAGCTCGTTCGCAAGAGTACGAGTTCGCATGTAGGTTGGTAAGTTGAACCGAGTCGATCTCTCGAGGAAAACTAGATTCGGAAGAGCTTCTTGTGTTTGTCGTTCACGAATAAGAAATAAAATAAAATCCTAATCTAAACACATAAAATCGAGAAATTAATTTAAACGAAGAACAATTAAATTTAAGGTTTTTGAAAGGATTTTGAAAACAAGGGTTCTAGAGCTTCGAATCGTTTCCACGATCTATTGGGATAAACCCAATTGATGGTTCACAACGATTCTAGGATCTAGACCCGTTTGATCTAACCAAGCAATCATATCATCATCAACAATCCCAACATCATCATCAACAATCTTAATAATATACAATTCATCATCATACATGGGGGGGTTTGTTTGTTGGAGTGGAATTATTCTAAATTAACTAGCAAGCATAAGAATTTAATTAATCTAATTAAACGAAACCATAAGAACTAATTAAACTATATTAAAACGAAAGTAATTAAAGACTTACTAATTAAACTATGACGAACAGCAGCGTTTCGGTGTCGAGATCTTGAATCTAAGCTATCTAATCTATCTAAGAACTAATCTAAACTAATCTTAAGTTAGAGATTTAAAACTAAGAAATTTAAAGAGAAACTAAGAAAATAAAATGGCACTCTTGGGTTATCAACCCCCAAAAGGCCTTAGAAACCCTAGGAATAATGTGTATTTTCGAATGTGAGGGGTGGGGGGTATTTATAGGTGTAGGTGGCTTAGAAAAGGGGTCAAAATTAGGGTTTCCGCCCCTTCTAGGACATTCAGCACTTTCCATGCCGGTTGGGCCCAAAGACATCCCTTCTAGAAGGCCCAGAATCAGGAGGTGCTGCCAGCCCAGCTTTCTATACCGGTTGGGCCCAGAGAAATCCCTTCTAGAAGGCCCAAAACTGTCATTTCTTCAAATCGCGGCTTGTTTTCGCTGAAACTCTACTCGTTTGACTACGTCCAAACCTAAATACCTAAAAATAACTAAAATAAACATAAAATTAATTAATTATAATTAAAATACGGTAATACAAGTTGGAGATAAGAAAATGTGAAAATATGCTCAATCTATCCAACTTTCACCGAAAACAATAACAAAAATGAACTAAAATACTAACTAAAATCAAGACAAATTCATGTTAATCACCTAACTTAACATTTAAAAGCAACTCATCTAATTAATTAATTTGCAAGTCCAATTTAACCGATTTGGCCCAATATTCATATGCTGCCAATTTCTTTTAGCTCCAGCTCGTCCGATTCAAGTAATGACCCGCTCCGCTCCAATAGATTACAATTCCCCCCTTTTGTTCCAAAGATATCGTCTTTACCAGCCCGTCCTTTCCAATTAAGGTTAGCATCCCCTTTTCTCTTGATTTCCTCTTCCGGTAACCCTCTGGCTATGACATTGGGCTAACTCGATTCCTAGTTTGTATTTGACATTATAAATATATATATACATACTTATGTTATATATATATAATATAATTATAATATGTCTACATATATAATAAACTTATATATAATAATTATATTATACATATATATTATATTATATTATATTAAAATTATAAATATATAAATATTATATATATATATATATATTATATTATAATACATTTATATAATCTAAATATAATTATATAATATAGTATAATATATATTTAATATATAAATATATTTATACATAATATAAATATAATATGTATACATATGTATGTGTTATATGTATTATATTATTTATTATATTTATAAATACTATACATTATTTTATGTTTATATATATAATCTATATATATTATATATTTATATACATATATATATATATATATATATATTATAATTATATTTATGTATATATATGTTAAATAATAATTAATATTTAATAATATACAAATTATTAAATAATAATATATGTTAATAAAAAATATAAAAAATAAAAATAAATAATAAATTAAATAATTTAATTTACCGATGGAGTAATTTCCATCGGTAATTAAAAAATATAATAAATTTGGAGTTACCGACGGAAATATCCATCGGTAATAAATAAAACTAAATAAAAAATTAAATTTACTGACGGTCATTTCTGTCCCTAAATAAAAAAAAATATTACGGACGGAATTAATTTTCCGTCGGTCATTTTCAAAATCCATCGGTAATTTCCATTAGTGCTTCCAGATTTTTTGTAGTTTCATTGTCCTGATCCCAATTTTTCTAACCAGTCCCATTTTTTCTGTCTTTTGAGGGAGGGTGGACGTACCCCGAGTAGCTACAGATCGGTATTCGGACATAGGACATACTCTTCTTCGACGGATGCCTCGTTAGTTTCTGGCATGTTGTGAAACCATGTCCTACAAAATAAAAACTTCCATTCAATTTAGCTCCAAATATAAACTCAAAATCTATTCGGTTTATTCCATTTACAAAGCAAAACTGAACAATCAAAACTCAACTTCATCCATTCTCGTCAAAATATACTCACAATGGATTCGATGAACACAAGTAAATACTCAATCATGATAAGCATGTATACTTTCAAACAAAATTCAAATTTTACAAGTTCAAATGATCATCGTATCCATATTTATCCCTCAAACTTATGAAAGATCCCCCTAAAAATCAAGATATTCAAACTCATGGTTACAATATTAAAGAATTCACATAAATCACGCTTCAGTTATCTTAATATCTCATATAATTTCAAGAACCAAGCATGCATACTAAGTGTTCAAATAAATTGCTCAATGAACATTCAATCCTATATTTAAAAGTTGAAGTATCCCAATCACAATCTTAAGAATAATAATCATTATCAAGCATTACGGAACAAAGATTCATGATTAATTTCATCCCATTTCGATGATTCCCAAAATTTAAAATGAAGAGCTTTAAATTAAAAAGTTGGAGAGTTTGTACCTCGTTCTTTGATTTTGATGATAAATTGCACAAAGAGTGATGTGGTGTTTTTTTAGAACATAATTTTCTGAAATGTTTAAAGTTTCTCCAAGGGGGAGGGAGAAGATCGTGACCGAGAAAGAGAAATGAGGGGTGAAATAAAAATTCATGCATTTATCTATTTATAATTTTGTATTATGACTCGTTCACGACTTGGTTCGTAGTCGGGAATCGGGTCCCGAACACATACCTATAAATTAGCTTGCAGCATTGACGTGGTTTGCGTACAAGTACCAAACACTTTTCATTAAAATGACCAGCAGTAGGCCAAGTCGCGGTCACGACTCAGTTCGTAATTAGGTCAAATAATGTGAGTTTCATTGTTTTTTAAATACTACCTATGTACCTATTATTGTTGGGATTCCTCCCAATCATCACTTAATTTTACGTCTTTACCAATGCATAGAGTGATGTACCAAAATCTCGTCTTATCCCTTAAAGAGAAGGAAATAGGCGAAGTTTAATTGCATTATGTGGACAACATTCATCTTGATGATCCCCCATATCTTCATAAATTATGCCAAATGCGCGTTTAGAGCTTCGGTAGAACTTTCCCCTGAAGTGATTCTATTGAACCATCACAATCAATCTCATCTCCAACTCGAAGTTATTTGCCGCAATCATTGGCCCGTTCGCTCCTCTGTGTGCCTAATTAGTATGGGGTTGCAGCATGACTCAAATGGCCGCTTGCGGAATTTTTTGGTGTTGTGCTTGTTGTTGAAATTGTGCTTGAAATGCATGGGCTTGTTGTTGGAATTGGTTAATTTGATCTTTCAAGTAGTATGGAATTTAAGCCATCTTTCCTCTAGTTCTCTTGGACTTTTTTCATCTACAAGTCGCCTCGATTTTGTGATCAATGGATTTCAAAGGTGACCCTTTAAAACGTATGCACATACACTACCTGCAAACCATCCAACTCAAAACTCCAATAAAGGGCAAAGTGCAACCAATGTTTATATTAAACTTAATTTATCAAATATATTATTATCAAATTCTAATGTTCTTCGGCAACAACGCCAAAAACTTGTTCGCTAATTCTATTGAGTGTATTTTTTTTCTAACTGCAAGTGTACTGTGAAGATATAGCACACGACGAGTAAAGTCGTATTCCAAAAGGACAAAAATAGTTTAGAATTCAATAAGTAATATAATATAGATAATTTATCTTTATTTAAACTAACATAAAAGAAGAGTTTTGTGTGTGGCGACGAACATAAAGTAAAATTTTATATAAATTACTAATCATTGAGAACAATAGCAAAGGTAAATAGAGGTATTCAAATGATAAAGAGATATTGTGGGGTCCGGGGGTGAATAAATTCTCAATGTAAATCATTATCAATTAATCAAGTATTGTTGTGATTCAATGCACTATAAGTCAGTCATAAGTATAGTTTGACAATAGGAGTCTTATTCTATAAAAGGCTATGTTTATCTTTAGTTTATTTAATACGAAGAAAGGTCTAAAAATACTTCAAATAAATACAAATAAGTTTAGTAGTTTTGGGATATCAATTGTGTTGGTTGAGAGCCAATGTTATAAAGGCCAAGTGTTTCAAAATTTTGGGTTTTGAGGTTTGGGTGAAGCACTCTAATAAATTTCAAGTGTTTAAATTATATGGTAGTTGTGTTATTCTTGTGCGTTAATACGCATTATATTCACTTTTATCCAAGATTTTCATAGCTTACCAAAGATCTTACATTGTAATCTTAATAAAAGCCCTACTTACAATCATGAGGATCATTGATTTGGATTAAGAAGTTAAAGGTAAATAGGGTGTTTCGATTGAGTTATTGAATTTATGCTTGTACTTTGAAAATGATACTTTTGAATTAAATACATCGCTATCATTTTTTTCATCTTCGTACTCGTGTTTATTTCTTATTTTTAGTTTTTCCAAGAAGGAACAAACTTTAAGGTTGGGAGAGTTTATAAACACGATTTTTACGTACATATTGAAACTTATTTAATTAAGTTTCAAATCATGTTTGTAAATTTATGATTTTTCTTACTTTAATTCTATTATTTGGACGTTATTACCTGTTTGATATTCTTTGTGTTATTTTTTTAGGATTTTACAAGTTGTTTTTGATGAATTGGGTTTGAAGAAGTACAAATGGGCAAAGGATGAAAGATTGGACTAAAAATAATGAAGAGAAGAGTCCATTGGGCTGACATGGAGTAGGCATAAGAAGTCAACGAGTTAATGGAGCCCAAAACCCAGTCGTTACTTGGCCTGCTACTCAGTTTTCACGGTGACCATTCGCAACCTCATTCGTAGTCACGAACAGTTCAGATACCATTACATATACAGTTTAAATGTTGGGATTTCATTTTGACATATAAATGGGGTCACAACTCAGTCCAAATTCATCATTAAACATTAGGCATTATCCCTTGAGTTGAAAAATAATTATAAGAGAGAGTTAGAGTGATAAAGGGCGATTCGGAGAATAAAACACTTGGAACACGAAAATCAAAGGATCCACCATTATCCCTGCCTTTTCATATTTTTTTAGTTTTCCTTACAAACATCACGTGTTTGATGAATTGTCTAGCTTATTTCTCGAATATGTCTAGATAATTTCATAATATTCTGGGGTTTGGAAGCAATTAATAATTAATGTTTTGATATTTTTTTCAATCGAGTATGATTGTTTTGCTATTATTATGTTTGAATTCATCGTGGCATAATTGATTGACGCCTTATTATACTGATATAATTGTAATCGATTGTCAATCTTTTATAACAACTAGTTTTGATGAATCAAAACTCGAGAGATGAGACTTATCAATTAGACTTTCAAACATAAAATATTCTAATCAATAAAAGGGAAAATTTTGAGATTAGTATTGAAATCTTTTAAATCTTTAAAACCTTTTGGAGCTTTAAATGTGATTTAACAACGCATTTCGCATTTAGAATCAACAGTTTAATTATATTCGATGTAAGGGTTAAACTATACTAGTGATTGACTTATAGTGAATTGAATCACAACATTACATGGTTGATTGAAAAAGATTTACATTGAGAGTTAATTTATTACAAACTCCAAAATATCTTTAATCATTTGAATTCCTCTATTCTTACTTTTTGTTATTGTTCTTGGTAAATAGTAATTTATTTAATTGTTTACTTTATGTTTGTTGTTGGTAACGACACAACAAAACTCATCTTTTATGTCAGATTAAATAAAGTTATATTATCTATATTATATTACTTATTAAAATTTAAATTAATTTGATTCTTATGAATTAATATCTTACTCGTCTTATAATATATATACACCACACACTTACGGTTATACGTACGGTTAGTTTGAATTACACTCAACAGAATTAGCAAAATATTTTTAGAATTGACCAAGAATAAGGTATGCCTTAGATAACAAAACTCACATCACATGAAGATTCCACCAGGAAAAGCATACTATTAGAGTTCCCCTAAATTAATTTGTTGAGAGTGAGGGTGTGTAAAATTCGACCAAAAATCGAACCGACCAATAAAATAAATCGAATAGTATAATTCGGTTCAGTTTTTCGATCGGCGATTCAATTTTCGGTCGTAAAATATTCGGTCAATTCAGTCATTTTCGGTTTGACTACCAAAAAATTTGATATAACCGAAACGACTAAATATATATATATATATATATATATATATATATATATATATATATATATATATATAGGATTAGGTTCAAATGAGAACCCCGTCAATATATGTGAACTTAGGGACCAATCTTGACCTTAGATCTAATAATGTGTGGACCAGATTTTTTCTATTTTTTTAATTTTTATTAAATTACTTATATGGTAAGAAAGAATGTCCATGTAATTTCACATAGCAGTCTGAATCAAAATAAATCCCAAAATTCCCGTCRGTCAATCTTCACCATTTTCTTCCCCATATGAATTCTGCCAAACAACGCCATGGCCACCACTCTTTGCTGCCGGCGCCAGCCGATCTACACCACCGGCGAGGTCCTCCGTTACCACCCACACGACCTACACCACCGGCGAGGGTCCTCCGTCACCACCCACTGCCAAACAAATTAGGGAGCAAACCGGCGGTGAAGGCGATGGCAATTCGGGCRGCGGCGTCCACCTTTTCTRAAAACGAYGGCKRTGACAGTCGGGATRSAAATTGGGCGGCGGCGCTCGRCARGCTCCAGCGGGCAAATCTTTCTCCCCRTCCACCTTTTTGATTTGACGGCTGGTTCTCGGGATGGAAATTCAGGCGGCGGCGTCCACCTCTTTGATTTGACTGCTGGTTCTCGTGGGTTGTTGGGTTTCGATGTTGCTGCTCTTTTTCGAATCATCCTCTCCGCCGTAATCAACACCTTGCAGTCAGAGGTGGTACTCTTCGATGGTCTCTGGTTATGGATCTACATAACTACACATCAAATTTCCTATAACAGGTCTATAATCTCCTCCCACCTGTACAACTAATTCGAAAAAACACAAATCCCCAATTTACAGAATTAAAATAGGTAAATGGAGCAAAAATAATTCCTGTAGTTGAAGCTTACACTGCAGGCCTTTTGGTATGGAAGTAATTGGAATTCGAGTAATCATCTTCCCTTAGATAAAAATTTGGAATGTGGTCTGCTTTTAGAGCTTGTGGGACTTTTTTTTGTGAATTTTGTACTGCAGAGGTGGCTCTCAAGGTTGATTGATTTAGGTTGTGCTTATGTGCGGGCATATGACTTCTTTGGTCTGTTTTGAGTGTTTTTCGTTTAATTTCCTAGTATACTTAGGACTTTTCTGGATTTTCTTCACTCTCTGGTGCTTGAGTTTTTTCCTAAAGAACTTATTTATTTAATATTTTTATGTGGGTTTGTTCTTGGCATGGAAGTTGGTGCTGGTTCACACCTTTTGTTGAGTTGATAATTGATCTGCGAAAACAACCTACTAAGACGAACCCAGATGGTAATAATTTACTAAAATTTACAGTAAAATTAATGCTTAAAATCCCATGTTAGAATGGCGTTCACACTGTAATTTATTAACTGCTGCAACAAATTGGAAAGCTCCAAAGTTTGATATCCACAAGCAACGAACAAGGTATAGTTTTAAAGCTATGGTTGTGCAACATTTTTTTTTGGCACAATAAGTTGGTTATAAATGCTTGAAACAGGTTTAAAATTAGTCAAATTTCATTGTACAGGGTTGGCGTACGGGTTCGGTGGTGGTGGTTTCTACTTGTGGGTTTGCCGATTTTTGGGTCGGAAAATTGGTGGCTTCGGGTTTGCTAGGCGGGGGTGGTTTCCAGCCTACGTCTCCTCCCCAATGGACACCGTTACCGAGTCCTCCATGGCCGCCGCCCAGTGCAGCCCTAGTTCGCCTCGCGAAATTAGCCGATAAGGAAATTAGGATTTCGGAACACATGTCAAAATTCCTTTGTTACCCTTCCGTCCAGTGCGAAGAAAGCAGTGTCTAATGTAGTGCAAAAACACTGTAACAATATAAGAAAAAGCACTCCAAATATTGCACAGTAAAATTATATGTCCAGATTTATTGTGCTTTTATATATAGTACTATAATGCTAAAATCAGTTATATGCGATGCTTTTACTATTATGTTTTTTTAATTTAATTATATATATATATATATATATATATATATATATATATATATTTTTACATTTTAAAATATGCTATATGTATCTTAAATTGTAGATCTTGAGAATATGATTAATTTGATATATATTTCATTCAAAACGAATAAAAATTAAAAAAGTTATGGTTTGTTGAAGATTTGTGTTTTATTTCAAATTTTTGAATTTGCAGTTTATAGACGAAATTTGCGATGCTTTTTGTATACAATCAAAGTGTTTTTTTTTCTTTAATCTATTGTGCTTTCTAAAGGAAAATGTAGTGCTCTGTGTAAACGTTGATATATGTCCAAAATATCCTTTTTAATTAATTAATGCAATTTTTTACATTATTACCATGCTGACATGCCATGATCTCAACCATCAAGATTATCCAATCTAATGGTCAAGATTAGTCCCTAGGTTCACATATAATGACGGGTTTTCATTTGAACCCAACCCTATATATATATAGGGGTGGGTTCAAATGGGAACCATGTCATTATATATGAACCTGCGAACTAGTGCTTTTATTATATACCAGTAGTGCGTTTATTATACAATCACAATGTTTTATTAATATTTTCAGTTATATACACCAGTAGTGCTTTTATTATACAATCATAATGATTTTTAATTAAATAAGGAAATATAAAAAAAATTGATCCATCCATTTAATTAGATCTAAGGCCCATAATTGATCTTAGGTTCACATATAGGAACATGGTTCTCATTTGAACCTAATCTCATATATATATATATATATCACCTATATATTAATGCAAAATCCTCCTATCCTATGTGTCTACTTCCCAAGCTTTGTTAGCTTTAGAAAAAGATTTAGTGCTTCGGTGTTATCCGAGCCTAATATTTACCTAATTTAGTATTTTTTCTTTTATTATATGTTAGCTAATTTAATATTTTCCTAATATTATATTTTACCTAATTCAATATTTTTCTTTTATTACATGTTACCTACTATAATATTTTTTTTAACATATTTTGCCCAATTAAATATCTTACTTTTATTTTTCTAATATAAAAATATAAATAATTTATATCTAATTATAAAAAATCTATATAAGTTAAATTAATTTTTATTTACAATAAAAGTTGAAATAAGTTTATTATAATTCTAATTAGTTATTTAAAAAAAATATGAGTTATATAAAGTTATTACAAAAGGAAAATAAATATAAAAAATATAAACATAATTTTTTTTATCTAATCCTAATATAATAAATTGAAAATAACATTACAAATGTATATGAAAAACTATTGTTATACCAAAAAAGAAAAAATAAAACAAAAAAGATAACATAATACTAATACTAATATAATAATAATAAATTATTATGTCTATAAAAATAAATATTAATTATATTTTAAATCTCCTTATCTAATTCCAATATAATGCATTGATACACATATTATATATCTATACGAATAAATTAGTATCTTACGCAGAAAAAAAAAATAATAATATTATATATACTACAAGTTAGATGCACGACGTTTTTTTAATAAAATTATTAGTATCTCATAAATTTTAATTTTTTATATCACATATTCACATGTAACACGCGGGTGTAGTATATTTTACATTAAACTCAAATTTCTATGGGTTTTCAATAATTTTCTTTTATTACATATTACCTAATATAATATTTTCTTTAACATATTTTACCCAATTCAATATCTTACTTTTGTTTTTCTAATATAAAAATATAAATAATTTATATTTAATTATAAAAAATCTATATAAGTTGAATTAATTTTTATTTACAATAAAAGTTAGAATAATTTTATTATAATTATAAATAGTTATTTAAGTGAAAATATGAGTTATATAAAGTTATTACAAAAGGGAAATAAATATAAAAAATATAAACTTAATTTCCTTTATCTAATACTAATATAATAAATTGAAAATAACATTAAAAATATATATGAAAAACTATTGTTATACCAAATAAAAAAAAATAAAATGAAACAAAAAATATAACATAATACTAATACTAATATAATAATAATAAGTTATTATGCCTATAAGAATAAATATTAATTATATTTTAAATCTCCTTAACTAATTCCAATATAATGCATTGATACACATATTATATATCTATACGAATAAATTAGTATCTTACGCAGAAAAAAAATAATATTACATACACTACAAGTTAGATGCACAACGTTTTTTCAATAAAATTATTAGTATCTCATAAATTTTAATTTTTTATATCAAATATTCACATGTAACACGCGGGTGTTGTATATTTTACATTCAACTCAAATTTCTACGGGTTTCCCAAATAATTTTGTGACTCAGAGTAGAAAAAAAACTTGAAAATTCTCTATTCTGAAAATCAGTCTTACTATAATTAGAACAAATAATATTTTTGATATATCACATTTAATTTCGTAACTCATGGTAAAAAACTTGCAAAACTCTTAATTTTGAAACCAGTCTTACTGCAATTAGAACAAGTAATGTTCTAATTTGTGTGTAAGAATGATTTGTTGTGAAAACAGAACAAATAATGTTACGATTTGTATGTACCATTTTCAATAGTATTCTTTTGGTATTTTTAATGAATATTATTCCTTTCCAAATCCTGCATAGTATGTGTGTGTCTGCTTTACATGCTTCATTTGACAAATAAAAAGTTCTGGTGTTTCGGTTGCTTAGATTTAATTCGAGCCTAATATCTACCTAATTTAATATTTTACTTTCATCATATCTCACCTAATTGAATCTTTTCATTTTATTATATTTCACCCAATTTAATATTTTTCTTTTATTATATTTTGTCTAATTCAATATTTTCCGTTTATTCTCCTAATATAAAAATACAATTAAGTCATATAAAATTACTAAAAAAGATCTAAGTTAGTTATTTTAATTAATATATAAATTACATAAGATATAATTTTAATTAAAAAATATATAAAATTATTAAATAAGTAGTGTTTATAATAAAAGTTAATATAATTTTAATTTTTTAATTTTAAATATTCTATATATGTAAATTAAATATTTATTTGAAATAATATAGGTATGTAACTAAATATTAGTAATGAACAAAATCTAACATAAAACCATAAAATTATATAATAATAATAATGTTATTATTATTATTACTATTATTATTATTATTAAATATTGATTAGATATCGGTACAATGCGACACGAGTTGAGAGTATGACTCCGTTTTGGTTTTCAAAGTATGTAAGTAATATTATTAACGAATTTAATCTAAATATTAAAATACAAAATAACGTAATAATAATTAATAAACAACGATTAGGCATGGGTTTAGAATGTGACTTCTTTTGAAGTTTTATA
Organism: Phtheirospermum japonicum; assembly: GCA_014905375.1. Lineage (NCBI taxonomy): Eukaryota > Viridiplantae > Streptophyta > Magnoliopsida > Lamiales > Orobanchaceae > Phtheirospermum > Phtheirospermum japonicum. The sequence goes on along the minus strand of BMAC01000148.1, from coordinate 72,734 downwards.
AGTGTGTAAATAAAATTATTAACGAGTTGAATCTAAACATGAAAATAAAATTTTAATAATATAATAATTAATAAATAAATTAGACATGTACAAGACAAGGGTTGAGAATACATCATTTGAAATTTTCATTTTATATAAAAAATTTAATTATCACAAATATTTCTTATATTTATCTTTTGATAAACCCCGTGTAATACACGGGTATTAAACTAGTATATATATATATATATATATATATATATATATATATATATATATATAATATTAATTATTTTTTTAAATTTATTTTTATGACTTAGGAAATAATGTGAAATAAAGAAAAATAGAATTAGGTTCGGCCCGAAACTGCCTGAAACCGATCGAAATATCTCGATTCGATCGAGAGTCGATTTTCCATATTTTTCGGTCGGTTCGATTTGACCAATAACTGAATTCGATCAATTGGAGTTTGTCAATTCGATTAGTTCGGTCGACCGACCGATGCACACCCTAGTTGAGAGTTATAAATTTGGAATTCCATATATTAGGCCACGAAAATGACGTAGATTCAATGCATTGTGAAAGTTGACGAGTTAAAATGACCATCAAGCTGTGTGTATGCATCGTCACACATGTTGGCAATTATAGACAACTCCAAAAGTGCACCTATTGGCATGTTATTCTCATGATTAAATCAAATCTCCCCTCCCCCACCATCCTCCAACGAAAAAAAAGAAGCATTATAAAGGACAACTAAATAAAATAATTAAGGCAAAGCTTACGATAAAAAAAAACACTCACTATTGCTAAAAAAAAATTGCAAGATATACTAAGATATAAACATATACAAATATAAAATATAAATATATTTTTAATTTGTGCACATCAAATTGATAAAGTAGAACAGAAATCCAACTAGACAACCCTCTATTATTAATGAGTAACGAGTCGTCTATTATTATTATTTTTTTTAACGAAAAACAATTTATTTGAAAAAGTCACAAAAAGGACGGAAATAAATTAAAATTAAATAAGAAAACATGATAAAAGCAATATGAGATATCCCTTTTCGGGATAATTAAATAAATAATACAAAAATAAATATAAATTTGCCAAATGATACATATAAAAAAAATTGAAAAAATGGATCGGAACAAAAGTGTCTCGCCAATTAAAAAAATGAAAAAACAAACAAAAATTGGGATGCCATTAACAAATGCGTCCCAAACTATTTAATTTAGAAACAAAAATTTTGGGGCGGAATTGAAGAAAAAAAAGGGGAAGGGACCGGGACGCTGTTGCCACCAGCGTCCCGGGTCAAACTAAAAAAGAAAAATTAATATGGGACTGGACTTTTTTTATTTTTAATAGTAGATCTTAATTTGTTTTTACATAAGCATAAAACAACTTTTCGTGACTCTAAAACTTGCTAATCATTTATGTCTATGGATTATTATAACATAAACTCTCACGAGTCATTACCGCTTTAAGATAAGGTTTTCAATTAAATATACATGCTTGATAGTATTAAATGATTTCCAGTTGAGAACCAGTTAGAAATGTCTCAGAACCTGAAGTACTTATTGGGAGGGTAAAGACAAAACGTTTTTTAATTAAATATTTGTATATACTTTCTGAATACACAACTTCATTCTCYGGAGTAGATGAAAATAAGTTTTGTTAGCTAGTGGGAATATAATTTAAATAAAAGCAAATTAGAAATTTTAAATTTGAGACGATCTCTGCAAGCCAATGATTTTTATTTAATAATTGTGGGTTAACAAGCTCTAATTTGCTTGATGTCGAGATTGTTACGCTTTCATAATCCGAAAGCACAAACATTTTTGCCCAATTTTTACACATACAACACGTCTAGGATGTATTGACAATTAAACATGAAGAAATACTGAAAAAATAATTGCCACAAATTGTAATTATTAAATACTGAAAAAATAATTGCCACAAATTGTAATTATTATTATTATTATTTTTAATTTGAGCAGGGATGTTGTTGCCACAAGTGTCCCACATATAATATTTTTTTTTTTTGCAATTCCACTCTACGATACTGATGGTAACGACGTCCTGGCTCCTCCCTTTTTTTTTTTCTCCCCAATTCGGCCCAAAACATTTGTTTTTAAATTAAGTAGTTCCGGACGCTTTTGTGAATAACGTCCCGATTTATATCCATTTTTTAATTTTTCTGTATTCATATTATTTTGCCAATTTATATTTACTTTTATATTATTTATTTAATTATCCCTCCCTTCTCCATCCTCTCATCGAGAAATACAAGACGAGACGTTTTTTCCTTTGAAAGGTTAGAGATTCTTGTTGATATATTTTGATTCTAGTGGATGAAATTTTACATAGAGTGATGGACCTCCTGTGGTGGGACGTTAATGGAGGCTAAAATTATCAATCCCGTGAAAGAGAAAGAGATATTTAAAAGAGAAGGATAAAGGAGACTCTTAGAAATGCTACATAATAACCAAACTTGTACATAATTAACCTAATAATCAATCTAGTCCGTCCACAATTGCCCATCACCAGTCTTATCCTCACCCAAATAATGAATATTGGCACCTCAAACTTTTATTAGTTTACATTATATTTTTTATTTCAGAGTATTTATTTGAAATTAATATATGTCCAAAAAAAAAAGTCAAACATTGAATATATGTTTAAGATTTCACGCGATCACAAAAATAATGTTCGAAAATTTTATCCAATCACCTAAAAACTGAAAATATGGGCGAATTTATAAAATTTTAGGGTGTAAATATCCGGCCACTTTCTTCATTTGCGCGAAAGCCGCAAAAAAGAACAGGAAAAACCAAAAGGAAAAAAACAAAAGAAAGAAACTCTACAAATATTATTTGGTTCAGTTTTCCTTGTTCTTGCTTAGCCACGCACATCCTCCACCAAAAGGTACAATCCAAGAGTCATCAATTTAGTTTATTTATTTGTTTATTTATTTCAGTTCATAGGATTATTCAAAGGGTTCAATGAATGTTTCTTTGATCTTCTCTTATTGTTTGATAATCTCAGGACAAAAAAGAAAAAGACATGGAAAATGAGGCAATGATAAGCAAAGACATGAAGGTTGAAATCCCATCTCATGATGCAGAAACCATATCACCTAATTCGTCAACGGTTAGTAACGGTGGGCTTGCTAGGCAAGGAAGTGTTACTAAGTATAGCTGCCTATGCTCTCCCACCACCCATGTTGGCTCGTTTCGTTGCCGCCTACATCGCAGCCCGATTTTACGCCGGAATAAAAGCATTAACCCAACCCACAACTGACAAAACTCGCAATCTGAAGTTACGCACAAGTGATCATAACATCATAGATCTATGAGGTGTTAATTTTGGTGTTCTTGTTTTTCTTTTCCTTAATAAATCGGAGACATATTAATAAAAAGAAAATTAGTAATGTTCATAAAGCCGAACAACTAGCCGAAGTACAGAAAATACGCTGGTTGTGTTAGTGATCGTTGTACATGGGATTTACTTTATGGCTTATCATGTGGTTCTAAAGAAATGTGTTCTAGTAATAATTTTAGCAATTTGGTGTAAACATTTGGACAATCTTTTTATGTTTATTAGAAGGGCTCAGAAGAATAGTTCCTCTAAGGTCTATGTTTGGTTCATTACAACAAAATAAAAAATATATATATATTTTTTAAATTACGAACGTTCTCTTGGGTTATGTTTGTTATGTTTGGATTAGAAGTTTAAATATTGAATTTAGATTTCGAATATTAAATACACATTTATCTAAAACTCAAAATTCAAATAACCAACCAACACTTTCAGAAAATTCAAATAACCAACCAACACTTTCAGAAACCTACTACGTACCATATTTATATCATATTTACTATCTTTTCTTTCATATGTTTCTCTTCATCACATCATGTCCCCATCTCATATTTTAAATTTAAATGCATATTATATAATAATAATAATAATAATAATAATAATAATAATAATTATTATTATTATTATTATTATTATTACTATTATTAGTGTTGTTGTTGTTGTTAAAGGTAGTTTAATACTTTTTCTAATACTTGTAACCCTAGATCATAATGCTTTATATATTATTTTACCTTATCATCGTAACATACATTTATTTATTATTCAATTCCAAGAACTCTTTGATTTCTTCATTTCTCTCTTATGGTGTGGCCTAACATATCAGCACTTGACTCCGATGAGCAGGCAGCGAGCGACAACAGTCGAGGAGGACGTCAACGTGGTGTGATATTGTAAACTGTGTGGGTTTTGTTTTCTATCTCTAAATTTGGTTCTAATTATTGCCTTGAGATTTAGGTTTGAACGAAGGGGAAGGGATTTGAGTCCTCCAATTGAAACGAAATTCGCCGGTAATGAAGAACAAAGAGTTTGGATAAATCATAGCTCCCGAGTCTTTGATATTATATATAATAATATAAATTATGTGTGACAATATATATATATATATATTTTGTTGTAATTAATTTATTACCTTAATTATATATTGTTTCACCCGAAAAACTTGACCACGCCTGAGATCAAACCTTTACCTAACACGAACCTGACTTGCACCCATAAACACGTCAGAAAAGGACCACCGGAGGTTTTCCGGTGGAAACCTCTCCGATACTTAAGTCAGATAAAGCGTAATTGAGGTTTTTGTAGGCAATAAGAGGAATGCACAAGAATGTCATACCTTTCTCAGCCTTGGGGCTGAGCTATTTATAACTTTCCTCAGTGGGGACCCCTTACGGGATCTCGGAAAACAAAGGCCGTGAATCTCGGGCCATTATGCAAATAATCATGACAAGTGGTCACACCTGTTCTTTTTTGGGAAACCAGAGCGCCTGGTATTCCATGAGCCTGCCCTCCTATAATCCTCCTCAACAGATTCGGGTCAGGTCAGGATATTCTTCCAGAATCAACCTCTTAACCTCATCCAAGAATTTGGGTAAAATAGAAGTTACTAACCTGAAATCCAACTCTAAAAGATCAAAATCAATAAAGTAATAATCAATCAAAGCAAAGCCAGAGTCTTTCCAAAAGGGAAGACTTCCCCCTTTGTTGACACTTCCCTACTATCGACAAGAATGAAGGCCGTGAAGCGTCACTCTCCGTTTTGTTGCATGATTATAAAATCACTGGATCCCTTCGGACCTGGAGAACGTGTGACGCTGGGTCGGAGTATATCCAGATAATAGGTAGGAGCATAAACTGAAACATTCTGGAGCTACAAAGATAGTTATTAAATCGTTAGCACCGCATAAAAACATTCCTCCTAGAGTAGTTGTTAATACGAAGCACCTAAAGGAGAATTTGGTGTCTTTCTGGTCAGTAGTGGAAGCAATCGTCCCTACCGTCGTAAAATCATCGACGAAATGCTTCGGGGAGTTGAAAATAAGCATAGATCCAGAGATTCTCGAATAGGGAAACCACTCCATTACTCTTTATGAGGCATCCGCCCCAGATAAACTACCCACTTCGCAGTGTCCCGCCTCCCCCGAATGATCGATGCGGCGGTTAAGGTTTTTCTAAGATTAAACAAAAGGATTCGCAAATAAAAGTGCTAATGCTACAACCAATCCATAAATCGTTAAAGCTTCCATAAAAGCTAGACTAGTCACCCTGTGTGTGTGGGTGCCAAGTGAATGTTCATCTCCCCTCAAAAGGACCCTCCCCCAAAAACCCGTCCTCAGTTCGGATTTGCAGGCTGCAACTCGCCTACATGAAGCCGGAATCACTAGTAATCGTCGGTCAAGACTTACACTTCCTTTTCATAAAATAAATAGGATAGGCGAAAACTCGGAATAAATCCACCCTCATAAAACGATATAACCGGCTAAGCACTTTGAGTTGAGGGCGGATTAGTCGACATTTTTCACAAATTTTACGAACTGAAGCTCTTATTTTCATATTTGTTATTCCTTATCTTAATTCTGAATCTATTTCATTGGTAGAAAATAAGTTTCTGGTTTTTCATTTTTTTCGTTGAAAAAGTCATAAGAATGAGAGGTGTTAAGCTTTTTATCATCCTAGCGTTGAGCTATTTTTCCGCAGGCTAACCAAAATCCATTTTGGGCGTGCAACAAAAAATTGTATTCTCAAATCATATCAGAGGGATTTGCTTTTATTGTAGAAATTCTTTTTTTTTCTCTCCACTCGAACCATTTGAATCCATACCGAAGAGAATGGACGACTTGAAAAGGTCTCCATAGACAAAGAGACGATCTACACCGAAACAGAGAAAAKACATTAGGAGCACTCATTCCTTGTACTCGGGGCTTCTCCGCTTCGAGTAGCCGACTCCTAGCAGGAGAGCTACGATCCGGTCGTAGGGAGCAGTCCTTGTCGTCAAAAAAAGGCAATCAATCAGAATCAAGAGAAAAAATGGAAATAGTGATTCAAGATCTAGATGGATCCCTCGGAAGTCTCCTTGACTCTCTCTCTCTATAAAAAAAAAAGCGTTCTGCATCATCCAGCGGCGCTGGCGCAGGTTTTTATTCCTTCTGAGCCAGGATCAAACTCTTGGATGTTTGGCTTCTTTCCGTTGTGGTTGGAAATTTCCTTGTGGTTTCACCTTCTTCTGATGGTGTGGAAAGACAAAGTCAAAGCGCTTGATCCTTTGCCCCATACTTTGAGATGCTCCTCCCCGTCGATCAAGGATTTTGATTCTTGTGATAATTGGTCTGAGGTTATCGACACAAAAGAATTGTCTAAGCCACTTCGTTTCTTTTTGTCCAACCATCACCATCCCTTAGCAGCCATTCCTTTCATTCGTATAAATTAAGATCCGTTCTTCACTTTCAAGGAATCCTCTACGGCACTAATAAGAGCAAGACCTTGCTTATCTTTTTAAGCTTCTTCCATCATACTTTCCTTTCCTTCCACTAATCGTTGTTTCCAGATACGGTTGCCGATAAAAAGGATTTCGGTTATAGTTTTCCGTGCGATGGCCCGGGGTGGTATGGTTTAGGAACGACCCCTATCAAATTATTTGTCCGGAAGCTTCCTCTCTCCCARCAAGCAAGACGAGATCACCATTTCTCTCAGTAATGGACTTCCTTGAATTCTTCCTTAGCCAACGATGTCCTTTCATCTCGAATCTCCATGCATGCGTTTCAATATCAAAATAAATAGAAAGACACTCTCCTTTACTATCCATAACTAAAAAAGTATCATCACTTCTACTAACCAAAGGAGAAGCTAGAACGTCGCCGTGACCTTCTCTTGAATTCTCAAAACTTTTGTCGCTCCATGCCCGCAGAGGCAAAGAACCTGTCGCTGTCTCGGCTGTGCTACCGGAAGCTCTGGAAAATAGCTAAATGATGGTGTGAAACATCGGTCAACCATAGACCCCCAATTACTGGATCTAATCCTCCACGAGAAAAAAAAAACAAACAGGTTAGGGAAGTTATATTTGTAAACCGCGATCGAATTTATGGAAGCATTGGTTTATACATTCCTTTTAGTCTCGACTCTAGGGAACATTTTTTCTGCTATCTTTTACTACAGGAAAGGAGGACGGGCTTGAAGAATAGGTTACATCCAGTGAACACCCATGGCTGCTACCAGATTGTACATCTGAAAGACCAGACCAAAGGAAACAAAGGCAGGGAACAGGGTCCCTACTCTTAACGGTCAAAGAGAGCCCCTTTATTCTGAATTCGTTAATTCAGAATGAATCAAATCTACCCAAGTAATCGGTCAAGTGGTGCCCCTTTGGGGAGTAGTGGGTACATCCAGAATAGTCCTAAGAAGACATGATCCCAAGCCGATACTTGACATGTACCCCCTCTTCCAGGTCCATCACCCTTTTCGGGAGCCTGCGTCCCGGCGTTTTTGTGCAATAAACCCCTCCGGCCGAAGATTAGCCGCGTCAATGAGGTTTTGTAGCTGAAAGAACTTGGTTATGTGCAACCTAGAAGATTTTTTAAACAAGAAAAAAGGCACTGCCGTTAGCACCTTTTTTAGTACTCCTTGAGGCCAGATCATGATTACCCCGAGCTAAAGTAATCTGTTATCCTGACCTTCTCGAGAAAATTAACTCAGGTCTTTACCAGGGTAAGACAGGTCAGGCCATTGGGCCCTTTCTTAATGATCCTAGGCCAGGTCTACCCCAAACTAGATCTGTCTATTCATGCCACATCAACTCGTCCCCACCCCCACAAAGTGGTTGGGGTAGATCTGTCAAAACTTTTGGGATTTCTCTTGGGAGTAAGTGGGGTTCCACACGTCTTTCCCACTCCCTATATCTACAAGAATCCCTAAAAATCCGCCTTGTGACCAGGCCTAATCATTGGCATTATTGGTGAAGGTCCATATCCAGAGATGGTTACCATACCTGCACGCCTCCTCGAGTATTGTACTACTAACAAGTCAACGACGTTACCCGTCCCAAAAAAGGTTGGCGTTCCAGCTCACCACCTAGAGCACTGTTCACCTGACAGGCATTAAATGCGGGAATCCCATCAAGATCACTCTTTTTAATCGGTTTCCATTTTTTGAAAATACCCCCTTTCTTTTATTCCCTCTATCTTCTCTCTCTTCCTCATTTTTCATATTTTCAATCTCCGCAAACACATTCACTCTCTGTCTTTTCTTCTCCGGCGACTCAATATCATCTCCGAGCTTTTCCTATCATCTTTAATACAAGGTACTTCTCCGATCCTTATTACTTTTTTGATCATGTCGAGGTCCTCATCTTCTTCATCTGCTGATTTTTCTGCTACCCATTCTCCCACCGCCGACTCTTCTTCTGCCCTTTCTTCTCCAGTGGCGCCAGCCTCACTGTCATCCTCATTTGAATACCCACCTCATATCCCCGGCCATCCATACGTTTGCTCTATTCTTAGAGAAAGCACGGTGGAGAATTTAAGATATAAATATCAGATACTGGAGGGATTTGAATTGTTAAGCCCTCACGGTGGTGTAATGGCTTATCAGGCACCGGTGGGCTTTTTAACCTTTTTCGTAGACCAATTCCAGGCGGGCTTGCGCCTGTCGGTGAACCCCCTAATTTTAGAAATAGCCTGAATGTACAGAATCCCCGTTCATCAGTTTATTCCCAGTTCTTTTAGGATTATCATAAGTTATAGTATGGTCATGCGATATATTGGCCTTGACCCGACAGCTCAGACCTTTCTCCAGCTCTTCTAAGTGAAGAGCTCGTCCCCGGGATATTTTTATCTGTGCGCCAGAAATGGTGTCCGGTTCCTCACCGGCATCACTTCTTCTAACAAGTCCTGGAACAAAAAGTTTTCTTTATACAGTGCCTGGGAGAGTGGGGTTTCCCCCTCGCTCAATTAAGGAGTTGACAGGTCTCCCCGCCTCAAGCGGATAATTTCTACTTTAAACGAGCACGTTTATTCTCTTTCCGACCTTCTCACCCCTTCTACCATAAATCTCTTAAATGATGATGAGGAGAACAGTCCCTTAACCCCTCAAATTGGTAAAGAACATTAACAGTTCTGGAATCCAATATTTTGCCTGACTTGGTAATTTTATGTTGATTTCTGACTAGCTGTTCTTACTTCTTCAGAAAACAAGATGCACCGAATCATGGCTACCCGCCAGAGGGGTGTAAATGCAGGATCAGAGCAACAAGCGCTGGTATCTGAGCCTTCTTGCGCTGAAGCCAGCGGCTCAGGAACTCCTCAGGCTCCTCCTGAGCCGGAGGTTGAAATCATCGCTCCCTCAGATTCGGGGGAAAGGACGGGGCGGCCTGCGAAAAGGCGTCATTCCAGCGCAGGAGGGATGTCAGGTTCAGGGGTTAAGATCGCGACTCCTAACGACACCTGGTTTAATAAATCAGTTCTGAACTGCCCTGGTCATCTGGCTGTTCAATTCATCCAGGGGCAGTGCCTAACTGCAGATAGGGCCACCCTGGAGAAGGGGTCGTACTCTGACCTCATAGAGTCTCTATGTCAGGATGAGGCAAGGGTAAGTCATACTTCCACTAATACCCCCTCTTTCTAACTTTTTATTCCATTTTACTAAGTCTCCTTCTTTTAGGCAGCGGCCAAGAGGTCGATTCTTTTAGCCAGGGCTAGGGGGCCCTGATGAATACCGACCTGGCTAAAGAACATAAGACCCTTCAGGAAAAGGAAAAGAGGTTGCGTGATGTGCAAAGAGAGGGCCAACAAGCTGAAGAAGGCAGAGCAGGAGCTGGAGGAAGTGAGGAAGATAGACGAGAATGTGCTCGAGATGGCAAGGCAGAGGCGCGAGACGAAGCCTCGGCTAAGGCTCGGAGCTTAGTAGATGAGACTGTGGCCCGAGCTCGTAAAGAGTGGAAAATGGAGTTCTTCAACTCCGAAGAAGGGCTAAGGCTAATCCAGATCGCACGGGAGTCTGCCCAACATTCTTTCCTTGGCTCAGAGCAGTTATACCATCTGCTGGCTCCAGAGGCGGAGGTATATTTCCACCTCGCTCTGGATGCCCAGGCAAAATGGGCCCAGGAGAAGCCCACAGATCCCTTCGATCGCGCGGAAGTCTTGAAGCAGCCCCCTGAGCCTACCTCCTTCTGCTACTCTCCCGAGCAAGACCATTTTCATAAGCTCGACACACACGAGTTTGTTGCACATGTCTTCGCCACCTTCACTGCTCCCCCGATCGCTCCAGAGGCAGCTAAGCCAAATCCAGGTTTGGCTCTTGCCTTGACTACGTCTACTCCTTCCCCCACCTTCGCCGATTTGGGTGAGCTGTCGGGGGGGGACCTCTCCTGGCGCTTTGGCAGAGGAGGCTGTGGAGCAGCTCGCGGAGGAGCTAGATGCAGGGATTTAGGCTTAGCTTGTTAGGGCTGCGCCTTTTTTTCCAGATAGATCTGTTTGTTGTTTGCCTGTGTGGCTGGTCTGTTTCTTCCTATGTCTCTTTATATGCTGAATAATATTTTGTCTTGTAATGACTTTTCACATTCTAAGTTTCCTGGTTTTCAGGAAACCCTAGTACTTTTATTCTATTGCACGTGCTTCGTTTTCTTTATATATTCTCATATGATTTGTTATCTTTCAATTTCATAATGGCTTCTCCTTCCCTGCATGAAGAGCTTGATACTGTGAAATGAAAAAACCTCTCTTTGTTTGCCGAAAATTCCAAGCTCACAGACAAACTATCTATCCTCCGGGGAAGAATCTCCTACATGTGCCGGCTTCTGGAGAGAAAAAGGCAGAAAAAGCATTACTACAAGCGAGAATGGGCCGAGCTTCGCGAGCTGAATATTCAACTGCAGGAGGAAACGGCTGATTTGACAGAGTCAGTAAGCCGGCTGACCGTTGCCGCCAGCGAGGCTCATGCTATCTTCGAGAGAGCTGACAGGTATCGCCAACGCTACCATGAGACTGAACGTGAGCTATGGCGTGTTCGCTCAGTTCTAGCTTCTGACCGTAAGGCTTCTGCTTCTCACTGATGAACATTTTCTAGGCTTTTTATGTTTTTGTTATTTTCTGCATTTGTAATCCAATTCGCCAATTTTCTATCAATAAGAAGGCGCACGTATTTGATGTATTCCCAGAAATTTGTGATGGAACAAGAACCTTGTATCAAGTACTTGTGAAATATTTTGGTCGATCTTTAGCTAACTCTTGCTTTATTCTATTTTTCAATCGAACCAAGTGAATTGGGGGCCTTCAACCTTAGCTAACCCTGGTTTTTCCTGGTAATCAGGCAAGAGATATTGTGGCATTCGTTCTTAATAAATCTTAGCTTGAATTACTGACAATCAGGTCAGGAATTTTATGGGCATCTCCCCTTAGCCAATCCTGGAATTTTAAAGTACTGACAATCAGGTCAAGAAAGTCGGGCCATCCGCCCTTAGCCAATCCTGTCTTAAACTGACAATGAGGTCAGGAAAATCGGGGCATTCGCCCTTAGCCAATCCTGGCTTAAACTGACAATCAGGTCAGGAAAATTGGGGCATCCGCCCTTAGCCAATCCTGGCTTAAACTGACAATCAGGTCAGGAAAATTGGGGCATCCACCCTTAGCCAATATTAGCTTAAACTGACAATTAGGTCAGGAAAATCGGGGCATCCGCCCTTAGCCAATCCTTGCTTAAACTGGCAATCAGGTCAGAAAAATTGGGGCATCCACCCTTAGCCAATCCTGGCTTAAACTGACAATAAGATTAGGAAAATCGAGGTATACACCCTTAGCCAATCCTTGCTTAAATCAGGTCAGAAAAATAAGGGCATCTGCCCATAGCCAATCCTGGCTTAAACCTATATAAAGCAAAGAGACATACGAAACAAAATTGTTATAAATATTTAGCTGTTTTTTTTATACATAATATTCTCGTAAGTTAGCTATGTTCCAAGCTCGTGGTAGCTTGACTCCATCTAGCTGCTCTAGCTCGTACGCGCCCTCCCTGTAGGATTTTCGTAATCTTGAAAGGCCCTTGCCAGGTAACATCCAATTTTCCCTTTGGCTTTCCTAAATCTTTCCGGCGAAGGACCAGGTCTCCCACTTTCCTATCATAGGCTGCTTTGACTCGCCCTCTGATGTGTTCCATCCTGACGGCAGCTCTTTCCCTCTTTTCCTCAACCAAGTCCAGGGCATCCTGAATCAATAGCCCATTTTGCTCTTCAGTAAAGTTCTGAATCCTGTGGGTTTCCATATTGATCTCCACGGGGACCACAACGTCCATGCCATAAACCAGGCTGAACGGTGTTTCCCCGGTGTTTTCCTTGGGGTTTGTCATGTATGCCCACAGGGTTGAACTGACCTCTTCAACCCACTCACCTCCCGATCTTTCCAATCGTGCCTTGATTCCTTATACAAGGATACGATTGGTCACCTCGACCTGGACATTTGCCTGTGGATGATAAACAGGCGTGAAATGTTGGTCGATTTTCATCCGAGCACACCAGGCTTTGATTCTGGCGCCCATGAACTGAGTGCCATTATCTGAGACCAGAATCCTGGGGATGCCAAATCGACAAACTATGTTTTTCCACAAAAATCCCATTACCGCATCTTCCGTTATTTCTGCCAACGCTTCAGCCTCTACCAATTTGCTGAAATAATCGATGGCTACTATCAGAAACTTCTTTTGGACAGAGGCTGTGGGGAAAGTCCCTACCAGATCTATTCCCCACTTGGCGAATGGACAAGGATTTCTCATCGTCATGAGATCCTCCGTAGGTTTATGTATTATGGGTGAGTTCTTTTGGCATTTGTCACAAGCCCGGACAAAATCCTCCGCTTCCTTCCTCATTTGTGGCCAAAAGTATCCTGCTCTTAAGATCTTGCTCGACAGAGCTCTGTCACCCATGTGATTGCCGCAGCATCCTTCATGGACCTCTTTAAGGACATGAGTGCCTTCCCCCGAGCTCAAGCATCGTAGAAGGGGCTGCCCAAATCCCCTTCAAAACAGCTCTCCCTTAATCAGGCAAAACCGTGCTGACCTGGTCCTTAACTTCACTGCTTCTTTCTTGTTCTCCGGCAGCTCTCCCTTCTCCAGGTATGCTTTGATAGGAGAGCGCCAATCCTCTTCTTCATCCACTGAACATATTCTTTCTTCTCCAATTCCTAGTCTGCCATTAACAGAGCGATTACTCTTTCATGACAATCCACCCCTGAACTAACCACTTTAGCTAAGTAATCTGCTCTTGTGTTTTCTTCTCTAGGGATTTGGAGGACAGTCAGAGTTCCCATGGTTTTAGCTAACTCTCTAATTGAGCCAGGTATCTTTGCATATGCTCTTCCCTTGTCTCAAATTCTCCATTTATCTGTCTACATAGAAGCTGCGAATCAACTCTCGCACAAACCTGCTCTGCCCCCAAATCCTTGGCCATCTGGATTCCCCTCAAAAGAGCTTCGTACTCAGCTGCATTATTAGATAATGTATAGTTCATCTGTATTGCGTACTCGGTGGTCACTCCAGTCGGGTCAGTCAACACTACGCCCGCACCACATCCTAAGTTTCCTACCGAACCATCCGTATAAATTATCCATTCTTTTGCCTCCTCAGGAGAGCTGGTCATTTCTTGTATGAAGTCAGCCAATGCCTGGGCTTTAATGGTTGTTCTTGCTTTGAAGGTTATATCAAATTCAATAAGTTCAATTATCCACTTGACCAACCGTCCTGATGCCTCTGGCTTATCCATGATAGTTTTTAATGGTGGGTTGGTTCGCACTATTATGCTGTGTGAGAGAAAATAAGGTCGCAGTTTTCGCGCTGTGCCGACCAGGGCTAGCATTGCTCTCTCCACCTCCAAATATAAAATTTCAGCATCGTGCAACACTTTGCTCCAATAATATACTGGCTTCCGTATTTTGCCTTCCTCCTTGAGCAAGACCGAGCTCACGGCCTGCTGCCTAACATATAAGTATAAAATTAAAGGCTCACCCTGGATTGTCTTAGTGAGCAAGGACATGCTAGGAAGGTTCTCTTTCAACATTCAAAACGCCTCCTCACACTCACCACTCCATTGAAATTGAGCTTTCTTACGCAAGACCTGGAAGAATGGTAAGCTTTTCTCAGCTGAGCACGAGACAAATCTGCTCAAAGCATTAATTCGGCCCGCCAGGCACTGCATCTCTTTCACGTTCCTTAGATCTTGCATTTCCATGATGGATCTAACTTTTTTTGTGTTGGCCTTGATTCCATTTTCTGTGACCATATACCCAAGGAATTTACCAGCTCTGACCCCGAATGCACACTTTTTGGGATTGAGCTTCATCATGTATCTTCTCAAGGTGCCGAAGGTTTTCTTTAGGCCATCCACATGCGAGGCTGTCTTCACGCTCTTGACTAGCATATCATCAAAATAGGCCTCCATGTTTCTTCCCAGCTGGGCTTTGAGCATCTTATCGACCAATCGCTGATACGTGGCGCCTGCATTCTTGAGCCCAAATGGCATGACCACGTAGCAGTACGTTCCCTTCGGGGTTATAAAACTGACCCGCTTCTAGTCCTCCTCTGCTAGCCTGATCTAATGGTAGCCTTGCGAGGCGTACATCATGCTTAACAGCTCACAGCCAGACGTGGAGTCCACTAACTGATCTATCCTTGGTAGAGGATAGTGATCCTTAGGGCAGGCACGGTTAAGATCGCGAAAATCTATACACATACGCCAATCTTCAAGGGTTTTAGGGACAAATACTGCATTAGAGAGCCACTCAGGGAACTGTATCTCTTGAATGTGCTTAGCTTTTAACAGCTTTTCAACCTCAGCTTCAATAATCGCCTCCTTTTCAGGGCCAAAGTTACGCTTTCTCTTCTTAACTGAATTTTCCCCAGGGCTGATATTCAGGTGGTGCTGGACGACTGTTGGGTCTATCCCCACCAGATCTTGGGGAGACCAGGCAAAAACGTCAGCATTTCTTCTCAAGAATTGGACCAGGTCTACAAGAACTTCCGGGCTCAGAGTTGTTCCTACTCTTACAACTCTGTTGTCATCCCCTGGAACCATGTCTACCATCATCAGACCCTCCTCTCGCTGGGCCAGCGCTGGTGTTGTGTTCTCTGTTCTAGCTCTTTTATTTTTCCTTTCCTCTTCGTTACTCTGAATACACTCAACATATGCTTGTCTGGATTTATACTAATCACCCCGAACCTCACCTGTTTCGTCCTGAGTTGGGAATTTCAACTTCATATGATACACCGAGATCACCGCCTGAAATTGGCTCAAGGAGGGTCATCCTAGCATAACATTGTATGAAGATGGTGCATCCACTACCAAGAACCGCACCGTCCTAGTTATCTATATGGCTCTTCTCCTAAGGTTACCAAAAGCCTTACTACCCTAAAGGCTTCAAAGCCCCTCCTACAAATCCTACCAATGAAGTTATCACCTCCTCCATTTCCACATCCGGTTTCAACTTTCTATAAAAATCATAGAACAGGATAACAGCCGAGCTTCCCGTATCCACAAATACCCTTCTCACATTGTAATTTGCAATAGTGGTTGTTATGACCAGGGCATCTGATTTGTACCTTTTTGTACACCTTTTTGTGTCGCATACGCGTGTGTTTTTCTTGCATTTACGGGTTTTAGAAGTCGTTTTGGCCTATTTTGTTAGTTTTAGGTTTTTATAGCTTTTATGCGGTTTTTAGTAGTTTTTCGTACATTTTTACTCTTTTTTGTATTTTTGGCCGTAGGATGACCAAGCGGGTCTCGCGCATGATCAGGGCATCTATTTCAACTCGAATTGGAACGGGCAAAGCAAGGGATCACAGCGTGAATGAGGAGCGACAACCAGCGGACGTTTAGAGCGAAATGAGAAACCCGAGCCGGAGCAGTCGAGCCAGTCGATCGATTGGCATTTCAGTCGATTAACTAGATCTCTCTGAATCGACTGGAGTACAGAAGGTTTGGCAATTTTGGGCAAAGCAGTCGATCGACTGAGTCGCAGTCTATTTTGTAATTTTGGTCCATTTTGACGATTTTGCCCCTGTGTTTTTGTATAAATAGGCCCAGCTGCTCAGCCTTATCTAATAACTCTTCTTGGTGGTTTTGGACCTAGTTCCATCTCCTCCAAGCATTTCTTTTCTCTTGCAATTTAAAACCCTAGCTTAATTCTTAGCTTATGTAGTTTAGTTAGCTTAGTAGTTAGTTTAGTTAGGTTAGTTTTAGTTGGCAAGTGTTGGAGAGGGTGACAATCTCCTTCACTTGTTGCTCCTTGTTGTATTGAAGATTTGGTTGCTTTTGAAGGTTGTAATTTGGATTTGAAGCTTTTGGTGTTCAATGAAATCGATAGTTTTCTTTCCCTTTACTTTTATGCTTAGTTATTGATATATTGTTCATGTTGTTGTGTTTTGTTTGTTAGTTGAATTTTCTTAGGGTATGTTGTTAGATTTAGTTTGTCTTGTTGTTCTTGAAATTCTATTCCTCTTGCCTTTGTTTTCTTTCAAAACTCCATGGATGTTGGTTTGAAGATTTTTACCTCTTTAGTCTAAACAAACTCTTGGGTTCATGAAAGATGTATGAAGCTTTCTTCTTTGAGCAATTTGACTTTTACCCATTTAATGCTTTTGACTTCTTCAATTTCAAATGCTTTTAATTTCCCTCCATGTCTTTCTCTTTTAATTTTACAAGCTTATTTAGTTTAGTAGTTGTTAATTTATTTAAGGTTGTTAATTATGTTTGACTAATGGGACTTCAACTAATTACTTTCAAGCAAGCTTTAATCCGTATTTGATGCAACTCATTTAAAATTGCGGGTTTAGGGTTTAAGTTCGTTTAGAACCATTAGTTGGAGCTTGTTGAGAATTGGGATTGATGACCCCAACACTTGATCGATATTTGGGATTGACAACCCCGAATCGTGGATTAAGTACTCGGCAAAAACTGATTGATCGTGGAGACGAACTGAACACCCTAAACCCTCATTTTAATTATTTTCATTTAAAATTTCTTTTAATTCTTGTCTTAGTTGATTAACTTTCAAAAACTTAAACCAAACTAATGACTTAATACTTTTTTAGTTTAGATTAGTGTAATTTTGATTAGCAAGAGAGTGATAGGGCAACATATACGCCAGACCTAATTTAGGGTAGCTCTGTCTTAGAGTAGTTAGATAAATTAAGGGAGGGCTCGAACAGCTCTGGCTCAGAGGAGGATCTAATTAACCCCCCTGAGAAAACAGAATATCAGGAAGAGGTGGTTATCGCTCGGGATTCCTCCTGACTTAGCTATCTTCGAGAAATCACTGAAAGCTTGGAGATTATGCCGAGCTGAAGTTCCGGGGACTGGAGTTAAGCCTGGTCTGGGGGAAAGACCTGATTAAGTCCTCTAAGGGATAGAGCTCGTCATCATTATAACAAGATCTGACCTATTGAATGGCAGGGGCACAAAAGGAAAGGAGAACTGGATCACGACAGGTCTGGTTCCTTGAATTCTGCTGGAATCCTAGAGAGCTGAGGTGATACAAAATGAGGAAGACCTGGAACAAGGAAGACCTGTTTTCCCGGTAAAGAGACAAGTGGGACCACTTGTCAGAATTAGTTGCCAAAACGGCCCTTGATTCACGGCATGTGCTCTTGAGATCCCGGCTGGGGTCCCCACTAGGAGAAACTATAAATATCTCAGCCCCAAGGCTGATAGATGTATGTTGTTCTCTTGAGCATTCCTTCTTATTTTCCGGAAAACATCTCAAACGCTTACTGACATAAGCATCGGAGATGTTTCCATCGGAAAACCACCGGTGGTCCTTTATAACTTGTGTTTGTGGTGCAGATCAGGGGGGCTCGTGGGTTTCCAGTGTATTCCTGGTGCTGGTCATCTTTTGGGCTGAAACAATTGGCGCCATCTGTGGGAAATATCTGGGCTAAGACGTGAGCTCCTTTTTTCATGGCTTCAGACGGATTACGACGAAACTTAGTGGGAGAACTCGGCGGAACTCCCAGATCCGCCGCGCCGTAGGGTATGCCACGGTCGGCTGAGCGTCAACAGTGAGGCCAGGAGAGGCCGAAACATCAGCCGCAGCCAGGAAGGCACCGCACCACCCTCCTCAGGTGGGCCACCGCCTATGGCTGAGGGGCTGTTGAATGACGCTTTGCTCAGACAGTTGTCTGAGTTAATCGGCAAAGCTGTGGAAGCAGCCGTGGAGAAAAAATTCGCTGTGATGTCCACTCCACCGTCAAGAGTGCAACCAGATCAGGTGGTCCCATTGACGGAAACTGAGCCGCTGCGCAATCAGGTGCCAGAGCGAACTTCGCTCCGGAATAGGGACGAGCACTACTCCACCTCCGACAGCGAAATATCTAGCCAGGTTAATCCAGGCTTGATGGAACAGATGCAAAGTTTGCAGAAAGAGGTGAGAGATTTTAAGAAGAATATGGCGAGCGGTGGGGTGGTTCCGGCAAGAAGGGGCACACCGTTTACTGAAGAAGTGATGCGCGACGATATTCCGACCTCCTACAGGTCATTGGGGTTTGAATACAATGGAACTACGGATCCCTGGGATCACCTGAGCTGATTTGAGACTGCGGCAGCTCTGCATAAATTCTCGGATGCGGTTATGTGTAGAGTTTTTCCAATGACTTTCACTAAAACACCCCAACTCTGGTTTAGCCAGTTACCGCTGAAGTCTATCAGCAACTTCGACGAATTCAGCTTGGCCTTCCTTCACCAGTTCACGAGCTGCAGGAAATACCAAAAAATGCCGCTCCAGCTTTTCAGCTTGAAGCAGAAAGAGAATGAGAGTCTACGCGCCTACATCAATAGGTTCACAACGGCTAAGTTGGAAGTGCCTTCCGCATCAGAAGAGCAGTTGGTGAACGCTCTGGCGCAAGGTCTGAGGAGAGGGGAATTTTTCCAATCCCTGGTAGTGAAACCAGCTCTGAAATTTGAGGAAGCATTGAACTCAAGGAGGAAGGAGAGAAGAAGATAGAAAGGTATGACAGAGATGATAGGGTTACGGTAAAGAAGCCCAGGCCAGATCTGACTACAGGAAGACCTCGGTTCGACAGGTATACTCCTTTAGCATCCCCTCAGGGAGAGATACTGCACGCAATAGAGCGACATCCAAAGCTAAAGTGGCCCAAGACCTACTCACAAAAGCCGAGGAAGGAAAGGTCAGATGGGTTTTGCCGTTTCCATAATGAGTACGGGCACAATACTGACGAATGTACGCATCTGAAGGACGAACTAGAAAGAATGGTCCAGGCAGGGCACTTAAAATAATATGTCCGCGTGAGGAAGGAGGAGGCAAGATCTGGTCGTAACAACTACAATCATACTCCACAGGTCAAGAGAGATCAGGACAGGGGGAGAGCAGATGGAAGAAGATCTAATCAAGCCCAGGTTATTCATGGAGAGATCCAGATGATTACTGGTGGTGAGTTGGAGGAGCACTCTAGGAGAACACAACATAATTATGTTCGCGCTGCTAAAGACCTGATCAGAAAATCACGAGAGGTCGGACAGATGGCGACTACGCCGAATATTTGTTTTAGGTCAGAGGATGGTGATGGCATCTTAGCCCCGCACATGGACGCTTTAGACATAACGGCTACCATTGCCAACTATAATGTGCGCAGAGTTTTTGTGGATACAAGGAGCTCCGCGGACATCCTATTCTTTGATTGCTTTAAAAAGCTGAAGTTGGATGTCGAGCTCGAGGAGGTGACTACCTCCCTGGTAGGGTTTGCAGGGGGTGCCCTTAAGCCATTAGGAGCGGTTAGGCTCCTTGTAACTTTAGGAGAAGAGCCATATCGGGTAACCAGGATGGTGCGTTTCTTGGTGGTAGATGCGCCATCCTCCTACAATATCATGCTTGGCCGACCTTCCCTAAGTCAGTTCCAAGCTGTAATCTCAGTTTTTCACATGAAGATGAAATTCCCCACTGAGGATGGAACTGGCGAGGTGAGGGGAGATCAATATGCGTCACGTCAGACGTATGTTGAGTGTGTTCGGCGGAATAGTGAGGAAGAGAGGTTGAGTAAAAGGGCTCGGATAGAGCAGCCACGACAAGATCTGGCGAGAAGAGAGGAGGGGTTGATGCTTGTGGAGGTTGTCCCAGGCGATGAGAGTCGAGTTCTCCGTGTGGGAGCGACGCTTAGCCCGGATGCCTTGACAGACCTGGTGACCTGTTTAGCCCGGATGTTTTTGCTTGGTCTCCCCAGGACCTGGTGGGGATCGACCCAAAGGTCACTGAACACCGTCTCAATATCAGCCCGGACGTGAAGCCAGTCAAGCAGAAAAAGCGTAATTTCGGGCCAGAGAAGGAGGCCATTATAGAGGCAGAGGTGGATAAGCTCTTGAAGGCGGGGCATATCAAGGAAATACAATTTCCAGAATGGCTTTCCAATGCGGTGTTGGTCACGAAGACAGATGATTGGCGGATGTGCATAGATTTCCGAGATTTAAACCGCGCCTGTCCGAAGGACCACTATCCCTTGTCGAGGATTGATCAGCTCGTCGATTCCACTTCTGGCTGTGAGCTCCTGAGCATGATGGATGCCTCACAAGGGTATCACCAGATCAGGCTAGCAAAAGAGGACTGGAAACGTGTTAGCTTTATAACCCCGAAGGGGACGTATTGCTATGTGGTCATGCCTTTTGGCCTTTAAAATGCGGGTGCTACATACCAACGGTTGGTAAACAAAATGTTCAAGAGCCAGCTCGGCCGAAACATGGAGGTTTATGTGGACGATATGCTAGTCAAGAGCATGAAATCAATATCGTATGTGGATGACTTGAGGGAAACCCTCGATACCCTACGAAAATACAGGATGAAGCTTAACTCTAAGAAGTGCGCGTTTGGGGTCAGAGATGGAAAATTCCTGGGTTACATGGTCACAGAAAAGGGTATCGAGGCTAACCCCGAGAAGATAAGGGCCATCATGGAAATGCAAGCACCCAGAAATGTGAAATAAATGTAATGCTTGGCAGGACGGATCAATGCCCTGAGTAGGTTTATATCCAGATCTGCAGAGAAGAGCTTGCCTTTTTTCCAGGCCTTGAGGAAGAAAGCTAAATTTCAATGGAGCGATGAGTGTGAAGAGGCATTTAGATTGTTGAAGGAGCACTTGGCTGACATGACCTTGCTCACGAAACCCGTTCAAGGAGAGCCCTTGATCTTATATTTATATGTGGGACAGTAGGCGGTCAGCTCTTTCTTGATCAGGGAGGAAGGTAAAATACAAAGACTGGTCTACTTTTGGAGCAAGGTCTTGCATGCGGCAGAGGTCAGATATGTGGAGGTATAGAGGGTGATGCTAGCTCTGGTTGGAACTGCTCTCAAGTTGCGGTTGTACTTTCTGTCTCATGGCATAATTGTGCGAACTAACCTTCCGTTGAAATCCATAATGGACAAACCAGAAGCATCTGGAAGGCTGGTCAAATGGATTATAGAGCTCAGCGAATTCGATGTCACATTCAAAGCCAGAACAGCAATCAAGGCTCAGGCCTTAGCTGATTACATGCAAGAAATTACCGGTCCTCCTGGTGAGCTGAAGGAATGGACAATTTTCACGGATGGCTCTGTCTGTAACCAGGGCTGTGGGGCTGGAAATGTCTTAATAGATCCAGCAGGACTGTCCACTAAGTTCGCCGTCCGGTTGAATACAACATTTTCCAATAATGTTGCCGAGTATGAGGCCCTCTTCAGAGGGATTCAGATGGCGAAAGACCTGGGCACAGAGCAGTTGTGCGCCAAGGTGGACTCTCAGCTCGATTGCAAGCAAATCAGTGGAGAGTTTGAGACGAGCGAGGAAAATATGCAGAAATATTTGGCTAAGTTTAGAGAACTCGCCAGAAGTATGAAAGGCTTAACGGTCCTACAGATTCCTAGAGAGGAAAACGGAAGAGCTGATTTCTTGGCAAAGATAGCTAGCTCGGCTACAGATTGTCAGGAAAAGGTGATTACTCTACTGAAGGCGGACGGAGAGTTTGGGACTGAGCAGGTGTGCAGGGTTATTGAAAAAGAGGATTGACGCTCTTCTATAAAGGCATATCTAGAGAAAGGGGTCTTGCCGGGGGATAGGAGGGAAGCGGCAAAGATACGAACCAGGGTTGCCAGATTTTGCCTAATCAAAGGAGAGCTGTTCAGGCGAGGATTTGGCCAGCCCCTTTTAAGATGCCTGGGTCATGCAGAAGGAGCTCTGGTACTTAGAGAAATCAATGAGGGGTGTTGTGGCAACCATATGGGCGCCAGATCTCTGTCAAGTAAGATCTTACGGGCGGGATATTTCTGGCCATGCCTACGAAAAGAAGCAGAGGATTTCGTACAAAAAAATGTCAAAAGAATTCATCGCTGATACACAGGCCTGCAGAAGAGCTCATGACAATGAGCTCTCCTTGTCCATTCGCCAAGTGGGGGATCGATTTGGTTGGCCCCTTCCCCATGGCTCCCGCTCAGAAGAAGTTTCTAATAGTCGAAATCGACTACTTTAGCAAATGGGTAGAGGCTGAAGCATTGGAGAAAATTACAGAGGACGTTGTCATGAAGTTCTTGTGGACGAATGTCATTTGCAGATTTGGTGTCCCTAGAATCCTGGTTTTAGATAATGGTACACAGTTTATGGGTGCCAGAATCAGAGCTTGGTGTGCCAAAATGAAAATTGACCAGCACTTCACTTCTGTTTACCATCCTCAAGCTAATGGTCAAGTAGAGGTCACCAATCGTATACTAGTACAGGGGATCAAGACCTGATTAGAAAGAGCTGGGGGTCGATGGGTGGATGAGCTGACTGCAATTTTGTGGGCTTACAGAACTAATCCCAAGGAAAGCACAGGGGAGACACCCTTTAGTATGGTCTATGGTATGGATGTTGTGGTGCCTACTGAGACTAGCATAGAAATTCATCGAATTTAGAACTTCGCTGAAGAGCAAAACGAGTTATTGATGCAGGACGCTCTGGACTTGATTGAGGAGAGAAGAGACAGGGCAGCCGCAAGAATGGCACACATCAAGGGGCCAATAAAGGCGATATATGACAGATCCGTTGTAAAAATACAGTTTCAGGTGGGAGATCTGGTCTTGAAAAGATCTGATTTAGGAAAAGCCAAGGGAAAGCTGGATGCTGCATGGCAGGGACCCCTCCGAGTTACCCAAGTCCTAGCTGGAGGAGCTTATAAGCTGGAAGAGCTGGATGGGACAGCAATCCTCCGTGCTTGAAATATTACCAATTTACGTAAATTTTACACATGATTGTAATTTTTTGACTTTTATTTATTTGGTTGAATAAAATTGCAAGTTTTTCTTTGTGCATCACAAACTTGAGTACGTGTTTAAGCCAGGATTCGCTAAGGATGGATGTCCTCGATTTTTTCCTGACCTGATTGTCAGTTTAAGCCAGGATTGGCTAAGGACGGA
>BMAC01000148.1:22041-42245 GCA_014905375.1 Phtheirospermum japonicum | reverse complement strand
AAAATCCAAAAAAATGGAAATTTCAAAAACCAAAAAGATTTTCATTTTGTATATAACTTGTCTTTGCAACCCCCCGTTGGTTTATTTCTTGTAGGTTTCTTGCCTCAACTCTCGGAGAGGACTTATACACGACCACGTCACCACAAGCTCGGAGATAGGGGCGTTTCCTTTTCCCTTATATTTTTACCGCATTTTTCTAGCATAATATGTAATGAGGATATTACTAGGTTTTAAGTGTGGGGTGGTGGTTAGGGTTCGTCTTAGGATTTTTAATTTGATGCATGCTTGCTTGTGTTAATTTGAGTAGCGTGTGTGTTTTTTTTGCTTGGATCCTTGGCGAAGTGACGCGGTTTTGATGATTTTGTTAGGGAGTTTAGATTGTCGATCGGATGTAGTGTACTTAGGTGGCTTAACTCGTTGGGAACTTTGCTCAGCTTTAGCTTCGTGCTATCCTTGAGCTCAATTAGAACTAGTGCCTCAACTAGCCTCAACTAGCCTCGTCGTCAAATACTCTCTATAGGATTTTTGTGTTGTATTTTGGAATCGTTAATTGCTCCATGTGCTCGATCGAAAATATTATAAGTTACTAGTAGCAACGAGTGATCAGAGCCGTTGATTTCTCTTTGTATATATCTTGTATTTAAGTACCTTATTTCCTTGGGTACCAAAAAAAGAAGCAAAAAAAATGATGATGAATAAACAAGGATAAGTTATAAATTCATGTAGTTATTAAGTAATAAAACGTGCAACTCTTGCACGTTTCCTCTTTCTCCTTCTTTTTAGATTTTGTTTGTTAAAGAGAGTTGTAGACGATTGGGGCTAGTAGGGAGCCGATTAACAGTTCGACTGTGGATAGACCTTAGTCGGGGTAAGGACGAGGGGACCGACTTGGAGGGTTACCTAGTACTTTTAGGTTTTGGGAGTCGATCTAAAATTTCTTTATCAAGACATCTTTGTCATCTTTTTAGCCGAGCTAACGAGCATTGTAACGTACGACGTCTCGAATTTGGATTTGTGCACTAGTTTAGGACCATTTAGGAGAAGTTTTGTAATTCTATATTAGTATTGCTTGAGGACAAGCAATCATTCTAAGTGTAAGGTGGTTTATTTGTACTTTTTCGTACACCTTTTTGTTACCTTTTTGTGTCGCATACGCGTGTGTTTTGCTTGCATTTACGGGTTTTGGGAGTTGTTTTGGCCTATTTTGTTAGTTTCAGGTTTTTATAGCTTTTATGTGGGTTTTAATAGTCTTTCGTACATTTTTACCATTTTTCGTATTTTTGGCCGTAGGATGACCAAGCGGGTCTCGCGCACGCTCAGGGCATCTCTTTCGACTCGGATTGGAACGGGCAAAGCAAGGGAACACAGCGTGAATGAGGAGCGACAACCGGCGGATGTTTAGAGCGAAATGAGGAGTGACAACCGGCTGACGTTTAGAGCGAAATGAGAAAACCGAGCCGGAGCAGTCGAGCCAGTCGATCGACTGGCATTTCAGTCGATCGACTGATTGTCCATTTGATCGACTAGATCTCTCCGAATCGACTGGAGTACAGAAGGTTTGGCAATTTTGGGCAAAGCAGTCGATCGACTGAACTTAGTCGATCGACTGCTCCTCAGTCGATCAACTGAGTCGTAGTCCATTTCGTAATTTTGGTCTATTTTGATGATTTTGCTCCTGCGTTTTTGTATAAATAGGCCCAGCTGCTCAGCCTTATCCATTAACTCTTCTTGGTGGTTTTGGATCTAGTTCCATCTCCTCCAAGTATTTCCTTTCTCTTGCAATTTAAAACCCTAGCTTAATTCTTAGCTTATGTAGTTTAGTTAGCTTAGTAGTTAGTTTAGTTAGGTTAGTTTTAGTTGGCAAATGTTGGAGAGGGTGACAATTTCCTTCACTTGTTGCTCCTTGTTGTATTAAAGATTTGGTTGCTTTTGAAGGTTGTAATTTGGATTTGAAGCTTTTGGTGTTCAATGAAATTGGTAGTTTTCTTTCCCTTTACTTTTATGCTTAGTTATTGATTTATTGTTCATGTTGTTGTGTCATGTTTGTTAGTTGAATTTTCTTAGGGTATGTTGTTAGATTTAGTTTGTCTTATTGTTCTTGCAATTCTATTCCTCTTGCCTTTGTTTTCTTTCAAAACTCCATGGATGTTGGTTTGAAGATTTTTACCTCTTTAGTCTAAACAAACTCTTGGCTTCTTGAAAGATGTATGAAGCTTTCTTCTTTGAGCAATTTGACTTTTACTCATTTAATGCTTTTGACTTATTCAATTTCAAATGCTTTTAATTTCCCTCTATGCCTTTCTCTTTTAATTTTACCAGCTTATTTAGTTTAGTAGTTGTTAAGTTATTTAAGGTTGTTAATTATGTTTGACTAATGAGACTTCAACTAATTACTTTCAAGCAAGCTTTAATCCGTATTTGATGCAACTCATTTAGAAATTACGGGTTTAGGGTTTAAGTTCGTTTAAAACTATTAGTCGGAGCTTGTTGAGAATTGGGATTGACGACCCCAACACTTGATCGACATTTGGGATTGACAATCCCGAATCGTGGATTTAGTGCTCGGCAAAAACCGATTGATCGTGGAGACGAACCGAACACCCTAAACCCTCATTTTCATTATTTTCATTTAAAATCTCTTTTAATTCTTGTCTTAGTTGATTAACTTTCAAAAACTCAAACCAAACCAATGACTTAATGCTTTCTTAGTTTAGATCAGTGTAGTTTTGATTAGCAAGAGAGTAAGTAAAAACAGCGATCGCCGATTATAACTATCCTCGAGAGACACGACTCGGGAAAGCTTACCGCTCTACAATTGACTCCGTACTATTGCGAAGACGATTTCTTAGAGTGCTAGGAAATCTTCGATCAGCATCCATGTGAGGAGCCAAGATGCCATTCTCATCCTCTGATCCAAAACATATGCTTTGACTCAGGGCTATCTGTCCCACCTCTCGCGATTTCCTAACCAGGTCCTTCGCAGCT
This sequence comes from Phtheirospermum japonicum, assembly GCA_014905375.1. Lineage (NCBI taxonomy): Eukaryota > Viridiplantae > Streptophyta > Magnoliopsida > Lamiales > Orobanchaceae > Phtheirospermum > Phtheirospermum japonicum. Next base: position 39,260 of record BMAC01000148.1, on the reverse strand, counting down.
CGGACATAGTTGTTTTGGGTTCACCTGGAGTGTTCGTCCCACTCATCCCCTGTCATCATTAGGATTTCCCCTCGTATGACCTTGGTTTGGTCACTCCGTCTCCCATTGTTTCTTCCATTATCTTGTCCATGTTTGTTCCCTTGAGGCTGATCGCGTCTGCGCGAGTCAGACCTGGGCTCCTCTTTTCTCATACGCTCATACTCTTTTAGATGCCCGACCTGCACCATTCTTTTTAATTCATCCTTCATATGAGTGCACTGATTTGTGTCATTACCATACTCGTTATGGTATCTTCAGAATCGGTCAGATCTTTCTTTTCGCGGTTTTTGAGAGTAAGTTTTAGGCCATTTGAGATCAGGGTGCCTTTCTATTGCTTGCAAAATCTCTCCTGAGGTGTCGCCAGGGGTGTGTACCTGTCGAAACGAGGTCGTCCCCCTGCCATGTCTGGCCTTGGATTTTTCAACGGAGCTCTTTCCTCCCTATCAGGTCTGTCCCTTCTATTCTCTTCCTCTTCTTTAATCTTTAAGGCCTCCTCCAAGTGAATGTTCTTTTCTGCCCTCTTCAAGAGCTCTCCGAATTTCAGTGCTGGCTTCACAACCAGCGACTTGAAAAGTTCTCCTCTCCTGATCCCCTTTGCTAACGCGTTAACCAGGAGTTCTTCCGATGTTGATGGTACCTCGAGTTTCGCATTTTTGAATCGATTGATGTATGCATGTAGGCTTTCATTTTCCTTTTGCTTGAAACTCAATAATTGTAACAGCATCTTCTGGTACTTCCTGCAGCTAGTAAACTGGTGCAGGAATGTCGAGCTAAACTCATTGAAGTTGCTAATAGAGCGCGGCGGCAACTGGCTGAACCAGAGCTGGGCCGATTTTGTAAAGGTCGTTGGGAAGACCCAGTACATGACTACATCGGAGAACTTGTACAAAGTCGCCGCGATCTCAAATTGGCTCAGATGATCCCACGGGTCTGTTGTCCCATTATATTCGAAGCCCATAGATCGGTAAGAGGCCGGCACATCATCGCGCATAACCGCATCCGTAAACGGTGTACCCCTCCATGTCGGCACCGCACCTGTGCTCGCCATCTTCTTTTTAAACTCCCTGACCTCTTTTTGCAAATTTTGCATTTGTTCAGTGAGGTCCGGGTTGGTTTGGCTCGAAGTTTCGCTTGCAGAAGCGGAAAAATTCTATTCCTTGTCTTGGATAGGAGTCTGAACCATGCGCTGGGCGCACAGTGGCTCCGTCTCCAGCGGCGGGACTGTTTGGGACAGGGGCGTTTTGGACAGGGGTGTCGAGAATTCTGTGAACTTCCTCTCGACAGACACCTCCATAGCTTTACCAATGAGATCGGACAATTGCCTGAGAAAGGCATCATTCAGCGGTCCACCGTCAGCTTGTGCAGATCCACCAAGGGGTTGTGTGACGCTTGTCCCAGCTGTTGCTGATGGTATTATCTCTGCTAGCTCTATCGCCGACGGTCCCGTGGTTTTTGGCATACCCCACGGTGCGGCAAAGCTTGGTGTACCACCCAACTCCACCACCAAATTTTGTCGGAGCCCCTCCGAATCCATGTGTTATTCTCACGTCTTAGCTTTGAACGGTTCCCACGGACGACGACAATTGTTTCACCGGAAAAACTTGACCACGCCTGAGATCAAACCTTTATCTAACATGAACCTACACCCACAAACACGTCAGAAAAGGACCACCGGAGGTTTTCCGGTGGAAACCTCTCCGATGCTTAAGTCAGATAAAGCGTATTTGAGGTTTTTGTAGGCAATAAGAGGAATGCGCAAGAATGTCATACCTTTCTCAGCCTTGGGGTTGATCTATTTATAACTTTCCCCAGTGGGGATCCCTTCCGGGATCTCGGAAAACAAAGGCCGTGATTCTCGGGCCGTTATGCAAATAATCATGGCAAGTGGTCCCACCTGTTCCTTTTTGGGAAACCAGAGCGCCTGGTCTTCCATGAGCCTTCCCTCCTATAATCCTCCTCAACAGATTCGGGTCAGGTCATGATATTCTTCCAGAATCAACCTCTTAACCTCATCCAAGAATTTGGGCCAGATCAGGATCACCTCGAGCTAAAGTAATTTATTATCCTGACCTTCTCGAGAAAATTAACTCAGGTCTTCACTAGGGTAAGACAGGTCAGGCCATTGGGCCCTATCTTGATGATCCTAGGTCAGGTCTACCCCAAGCTAGATCTGTCTATTCATGCCACATCATATATTATATGAATGACCATCCTACCCCTAAACCCTAATCTTGTACCTATAAAAGGGACTCTAGTCCTTATAATAAAATACACCTTTTGATCACTCTCTTCTCTCATTCTCTTACTCTCCTCTCTCTTTTCTCTAGTTATACAACACGTTATCAACACAGATCTCTTACCAATTGAGATTGATAATAGTTTTCAAAACCAAACCTTCATAAACCAAAATATAGAAGATTTTATGCGCGACAATTCTCTGCGCAGAAATATTGCAGAATCATTTTATAAAGTTTTAACTATTGGATCGCTTTCAAATCTTTACAGTATATTCATGACTTATCGAATTAAGATCTGAACGGTGGAGATCTTATTCTGATCTCTATGGAGTTCAATAATAGATTTTGAACAAAACAGATTTTTGTTTATGGAATCGTCGGTGCAGATTTCTTCAAAAAATAATTTCACATAATCTAGCCGTTGGATCAAATTGATATTTGTATATGTTGTTTAATACATATAAAATTTTATTTTAGATGGTGGGGATCAATTTTATATAATTCTATCATTATCAAAGATCATCGATTTAAAGTTGTTTATTGAAGAAACAATATGAGAATACTATGTGAGATCTACAATTGCTCTTGAAATACAACTATATCTCAATATATTAATTTGAATATTATGTATTCTTGAAGAATACTATGAGATCTACAATTGCTCTTGAAGAAATAATTTTTTTATTTAATTATTATTTTACTATTTTATTTTCCTATCATGTGTTCACATTAATTCAAGTTGTTTCTCCTGAAGTAGAACAACTAAGTATAATATTTCGAAAGAATATACGTACGTATTCTTATTTCATGTGATAATTCAATATTTATGAAGAATATATATGTTTTTAAAAGAACCACCATTCATACTTGTACTCAAATTATATCATAATTCAATATTCCTGAAGAATATGGATTTTTTAAATCTAAATTAAATCATTGTGATCTTGAAGTATCGCATGTTATGATATATGATACTTATTCCTCAAGAAATTTTAATATTTATGTCCTTTTGACATTATAGTTCTACATCAAATATTTTTTTTCATAAGATTAGTTACCTTTATTTTTTTCGACTATTTCTCAAGCAATTGATGAACGAGAGCGTGCCCTCAAGTTCATCAAAAAGTCTTGAGAATCTAGCCACCGGCACAATTTTTTCACAAGGAGACTATCCAATTAAGGTACATATTTCCTCTTTCGATATAGATGCCAATCCAAATTTATGTGTTTCAACTGTTAATTTGTTCTTGTTCTTAAAGAATTTTGTAATGAATTATATCCGTTATTTTTTATTTTTTTATAAAAAAAAAGGTGATACAATTAGATAATTCTCTTGAAACTTTATCATGTATTTACATGCATGACATTAGAAACTTTATCTTGTTGAATTGATAATCACGGGCAAGCATGAAGCATAATTTATGTATTTTATCCATTTCTATTTTGAGACTTGAAATCTTACCCCTATTTTTCTTGGAATACATAGCATAGTTGTTAATGTGCATTATGTGGTAATTAGAGTACTTCTCGTGATGTGATGTTGGTTAAGAGGAGATGTATTCCAAATATTATAGTTAATATGATTCTAATGGGATCTACTTATTAATATGAATTTAGAGTATTCATTTGGTTCAATTTTTATTATTGTCAATTAGTTAAATGACACAATTTATATGCAAGCACGATAGATTTGAAATAACAAGTTTTGTTTTTCTTTTCTTGATAAAATATGTACTCGTGTATATTTGCACACTGTATGAGATTTATTATCAACTCATATTTATTGTAATATTATTGCGAAATACGATTTCACAATTCTTAATAATCTTGAAGATTATTATAATATATAAATCATGGTTTTTGAATAAATGTAATGGTATATATATTGTAATTTCTCTGTCGAGTATGATATGTTCATGAAGAACATTACAAGATATATAATCCATATTTTTTTGATGAAAAGTAATACAGTATTCCAGAAGAATATTAACTATGCTCTTGATTTTTTCTTATTATATGTCTTATTTATTATTAAGATCATTATTTACATGTCATTGTTGTATTATTTACATTATGATTAAGTTGTTATTCCTGAAGTAACACAACTAATAATAATATTTCTTACGAATATTATATACCCCTGAAAATCATTTATATATTTATTTTTCAATTTTATATTATTGAAGAATATTGATATATTACTCCTGAAGTAGTGCTATTTATGTCAAATATTCAATTGGATATTTCTTACTTTTGAAAAATGACACTTTGTCGTATGCAATATTAAAAACAAAGTATACTCACGAAGGAGTAACACATCAAATCAATCATTACTACTTCATAATGCCCCGAATAGCATATTTCTTATATAAAACTTATCATTTTTGAAAAATATATACCATAAGTATTATTTATATGTTATGAATTCTTATAAATTTCAAAGCTTTAAATTGATTGTATTCTTGGAGTAGTACAAATCTCAATAATATCACAAGTAAAGTTTTTTAATTATTTTGATATGATTTAGGATACTGGTTTTTGTAATAGTTTTTATATAATTTAGAATATTGTTTTAATCAGTTGGGCAAAGTGGTTAGAAAGTAAAGATAAACCTCAAAAAAAAAAATGAGAGGTCCAAGGTTTGAACCCTTATCAACACCGTTATAAAGGGTTAGTGATACCACTTGAGTTACAAACTTGTGGTGATATAATCTCAAATATAAATCAACCAGAAGTTTGATTTTTATTTGAAATATCCATAAGAATTTGAGATAATTTATTATCGAATTAGTTTGTACTATGAACTAGTACTAACTCAAATATTCCTATATTGACCTGAAAGTCCAATAAAAGGTAAAAAAAGAGTTATAATTTTTTTTAACCCGAAGTTCAGTATTATCATGATTTGGCATGACTGGTACGACCATCCCAATTTATTAATTTATGAAGAGTATGAAGACTCTTCTATTTATTCTTAATGCTACATGTTCTCAAAAAAACTAACCATTAAATTATCACTAGTTTAATTGGAATTAGGTTCCAATAATATTCATAATTTATATTACGGGGTGAGATTTTTTTTGGGCCCATTCACCTTCCACGTGACTTCTAGATATTTGGATCCAGTAGAAAATTACATATGTTATTATCTCATAACCAGAAGTTTATGAGAATATTTGCTCTATTGGCTATGAGAGCAAAATACCGTATGTATCTAATAAATACACTTATCATTTGCTAGCAAAACTATTTACAAAAGTCATAGAAGATTTATATTTCGTTGACTATGGTTGGCAAAAGCAAATGATATGTCTTATGATATTTGTTGTATCATTTGATGAGAACAATTCAGTAATCATGTGAAATGAATATTTCACTAATATGCCAAATATGAAAATATATGTGAAATCCCTGTATATGGCTTACAGTCAGAAGCCTCCATAAAAAAAACTTAAACAAGTGCGATATTTGTAATCGCCCCACCACATGTCAAAATGGATAGCAAATGCTGAGAACATATCAAATATGGATACATTTTTCTCAAAATTCGTTAGTCATTGTATAATAAATAATATTCTCAGCATTAGGGGGAGGATAGACACATGTCATGGTAACAAACAATATGAAATGCATAATTTATGGTAACCAAAAAATATAGAATACATAAATATAATCATCGCAAATTTTAAAGCAAACCTGAAGTTTGTAGCGAGAAATTATATTTTAGATTACTGACTATAAGGTTATCAATGGTTCTCAAGTTTATAGGCTCAAACTTGAAAGTTACATAAAATCCTATAAGAGGATTAAAATGGCATGCCTGAAGCATGATAACGATTGATTTAAATATTTATCCTTTATATGGAGCAATTATTTTTGATGGTCTTCTTACTAAACATTGTACTCCGGTAGAGTAAACAGATATAACAAATTATAAACCCTTGAAGAGGTTCAGGTACCTGATGATAATTTTAGAACAAAGATATCTCGATAAGTTATGTCTATATAATTGGATCAAATAGAATTAATGAGAAAACTATTCAACTATATTTATACTCATGAGCTCAATGATAGCGAGGATGGTGTCTTTGAATTATTTAAAAGTTATTAACACAATTGTTTGGCCAAGACTGAATATGCAATCTTATCGATTGCTATATGTTTGACTAGAAGTTCATTCATATTAAATATTTTGTCAATAATATACAAATAAATATTTATGCTTCAAGAGCATTCTTTTACGTGGTGGATGATATTGGAACTTGAAGTTTCATTCAACCGACAATATTAACAATATCATGAATGAAATGAAATCCTGGTAGGATTTTGATATGCTTGAAGCATATTTATAACATTGTCATTAATATGATGAGATATGTATTGCACTCTTTTTCCCTTAAACAGAGGTTTTGTTGGATATTCCCAGTAAGATTTTTAATGAGGCAACATTATGAGCATATTCAAAGAATAATGTACTCTTTTTTCTTCACTCAGATTTTTCCCATCGGATTTTTCCTTGGAAGGTTTTGACGAGGCATATTCTTTGGATAACAATGATGTATAAACATCAGAATATGGTATAGAACTCATGAAGAGTTTATAAATCTTATTATATTTTAAAGTTTGAATATAGATAGATGATAAACTCGAGAACTACTACATATTGAAAGTCACGGGGAACAACTGTACTCTTTTTCCTTCGATCAGTTTTTTGTCCCACAGGGTTTTTCCGGCAAGGTTTTAATTAGACAGCATTTGAACACTATGAGTGTGAAAATAAATATTTCGCACATGACACAACTCATATGTGACTACATAAAATGTGACAAGACAAGATATATCTCTCTCGAACTTCTACACACAAGATCTCCAAAGAACGGCGATATCGATATCCAACAAATTCGCTCATATGATAATTTAGTGGACTTATTCACGAAAGCATTGTCATCATCATCGTTTAGAAGATTGGTAAACAAGATTGACATGCATCGACTCAAAGATCTACAGTGATGATTTTCAGGGGGAGTAGGGCAGTACTCTTTTTCCTTCGACCAGGTTTTGTCCCATTGGGTTTTCCTGACAAGGTTTTAACGAGGCAGCATTTTTAAGGTCATTCAAGGGGGAGTGTTGTAATTAATTGATTACCTTAATTATATATTATATGAATGACCATCCTACCCCTAAACCCTAATCTTCTACCTATAAAAGGGACTCTAGTCCTCATAATAAAATACACCTTTTGATCACTCTCTTCTCTCATTCTCTCACTCTCCTCTCTCTTTTCTCTAGTTTTACAACATATATATTATTTTTAACTTAATTATAACTATTAGTCATTTTCCTAATTATTACACATAAAAATTATTTTTTTACAAGTTAACATACTTTTTTAATGTGTGTGTATATATGAGCATCGATGTGTTATATAAGATTTATCAAAAGATAAATCTAAAAATATTTGTGTTAATTATAGTGTTATAAATCTAAAAATAAAAAATTATAAAGATATCGTATTTTTAACTATGTCTTGTATGAATATCTAATAACTATTTATTAATTATTGTTATTATTAAGTTTTTTATATTTGTATGTTTGTGTTAAAAATCCATTGATAATCTTATTTGCATATATAGAAAATTTCACAATAATTCACGTTCTCAATCCATATCTAATATCTATTTATTAATAAATAACTTTATATTTAAATTGAATTCGTTAATAATTTTTAGTTACATAATTAGAAAATTTCAAAAGATGATGTCATATTTTCAACAATCATCGCATTATACCGATGTCTAATCAATATTCATTCATGACTATTATATAATTTAATTTTATATTTAGATTGAATTAGTTAATAATATTTGGAATATTTTGCCAAATATCCCAAATGGGATATTTGGTATTACAACAACTCATAACTTATATTATTACAAGAACTCATAATTTACCTAAATGGGATATTTGAAATACTAAGAATAAAACTATTTTTACTTTTATTATGAATATCAATTATTTAGATTATTTTCGTAATTCACTTTTCGTAGTTAACATTGTCTTATATGTATTTTGTCTTTAATTAAGATAATTAATTTAAACTCTTTTTCTAATTAAACATGACTTGTTATATATTTATTTTGTGGTAAAATATTGAATTAGGTAAAATAAGACAAAAGAAAAATTATAAAACTAGGTGAAGAAAAAACTAGTTGGGTTGAAAAGAAAATTTTTGGTGTTTCGATGGCTTATGTGTCATACGAGCCTAATATTTGTCTAATTTAATATTTTCTTATTTTGTTAGATCTTAACTAATTGAGTCTTTTCTTTTTATTATATTTTATCTAATTCAATATTTTTCTTTTATTCTTCCAACATAAAAATATAAATAAGTCATAAATAATTAGAAAAAAATATATTTTAGTTATCTTAATTGAAAGAAATTTGTATATAAGACAAGTTACAATAAAAAGAAGTCTAAATAAAATTTAAAGCGTTTTGTTTCAAGAATTTCAAATAATATATATATATATATATATATATATATATATATATATATATATATATATATATATATAAAGTAAATTACGAGTTATTTGCAATAAATTTCAACTTTTTTCAGATCTATATATTGTTTTTGAGATTTATTTTATATTTTTTACTATCATTTAGATTTATTTTATATATCTTTATGTTTTTAGATTTCTTTTTTTATTTTTGCACTTGATTTTATTGGTTAAGTCTGTCATTCCAGTATCTTTTGAGTTTTTTACTTTCAAATTTAAAAACTCTGCAATTATCACAATACTTTATATATTTATTTTTTGATAAGTCCTGTGTAACACTCAAAGAGAGAGGGGAAAGCCGCCTTATGTAGTTACCTGCTCTTTCATCGAGATTAGCGAATTACGGTAGAAGATCTAATAGAATTAGAATCTGGTTCGAGGAGCCTAAGCCTAGCCTTCTTTGCTATTAGTTTCAATATCTGCTGCTTTTGTGCCAACCCTCAACGAAGGAAGGAACTTCCGGATTGACTTCTTTAGGAGTTTTTCCCAGCTCAAGGCACCGATCTGCTTATTTAGAAAGCTAGAACGGAGAGGGAATGTCTTGATTTCGGGTGGCAATACAGCGTGACCGACACCTTTTGCTTGAACTTCTGTCCCAACTCCAGCTCTGGCACCTGGCTTACTTATTCTTGCTTTATCACCTTTCTAGCTTTATCCCAAGATGGATGCAATGCAATTCGTCTAGTTCAATCCAAGGTGCACCTTGCCTTTTTTCAGGTAGCTTTCTTACGCCTATTCAGCTAGTGGGGCATTGGTCATAGCCGAAATTCATCGAAACTAATATATACATACATACATACATACATACATACATACATACATACATACATACATACATACATACATATATATATATATATATATATATATAATTCTATGGTAAAGTGTAAAAAATGAATGGATTAATAAATAAATTATTAAACAAGATTACAAAAGTAAGAAATATTGTAAGGTAATATAAAGTAAATCTCAAAATATTTTAACATCAAAAAATAATACAATAAATTATAAATAAATGATAAACAGTTATTTAATACAGTTAACAAATAAAAATACTAAGAAACATTGTAATATAATAAAACAAGTAAGAAAAAATATGAAGTCACCTAACCATAAAATATATATATTTTTTATTTCTAGATACTTATTCAATAAATTTAAAAATGAAAAAAATCAAAATAAATATTAAAATTATAAAATAAGTATTTATAACGACAATCTTGTATAAAATTCCCTCATATGTTGAGAATATTCTACCCCTGAGAGTTTGAAATCTTTTGAGGCAATTTTTCTTATGAACTGCCTCCTTTGAGAGCCGCCGTGCTGCCGGATGCACCAAAACTGTAAATTTGGGTACTTTGTTCACTCAAATAATGTGTTAGATACTATAAATACGAAACGAGTATACTACATATACACAATAGTAATTACCCTGTAAAGAAACCATATTATTAATAGTATGTTATTTGATTAAATATGTTATGAATTTATTTTGTTGGGTAATTTTATCAGATACTCATTGTACGTGCATGTAGTTAGGTATTCCCTCAATAAAAATTTCATTTTGTATGTCATTTGATTGTAATTTATAATTACATAATTTTTACTTAAAAATATCATATTAGCGTTTTTAATAACAAAAGAAAGTCATGTTTTTTTTTAGAAAACATACAGTTGTTTAAATAAATATAAATTTTATTGATAAAATCTAAATATAAATTATAACATTTTATATTTTAATTTTATAAATTCATATGAATAAAATTAATCTTATAACAAATTTGACAAAAAAAAATTCTGAATATAATAAAATAAAATAAAAATTAATAATATAATATAAATAAAATTTAAAAACTATATTCAAATTATAAATAAGTATTAAATAAATCTACAAAAATAAATCAAAATAAAAAATACAAAAATACAAAATTAAAACTATAACTCTGTCATACTAATTGTACTGAGGTCTAGCCTATTTTTTGGTTAACCGTAGCTTTTATTGACACGTGTCGAGGTCTCCTCGGTCCGCTTCTGACGTGTTGGCTTTTGGAGGTTTTGTATAAGAATTGTGTATTCCAAGAATTAAATAAAGAAAACTTCCTAGTGTAGTGGTTATAATATCTTCTTTACCTTATGGGTTTGGAGTTCAAATCCCCTTGTATATATATTATTTTCGCTTTCTTTTTATATTTAAAATATTTTCTTTTCACTCTATTACCAAGAAAAAAATCCTAATTATTTTTCTATTGTGTTTTCATTATTAAATAGATTAAGTAATTAGTCATGTGAAATATTTATTTTATATATTCATTTAACTAACTTTATAATTTTATAGGTTTGGAGTTCAAATCCTCTTGTATGAATATTACTAGCATAATACCCGTGTGAACACATAGGTATATATAGAATATGTATACACACATGATAAAACCAAAATTATTGGTCTTTCAAGAATATGGGGTACTAACCTCAAATAAGAGATCGGTGACCTGAATTACTTCAAATTATGTTACAGCGACCTGATTGATCTCCAAGAGCCTCCTGACGACCTGATCGATCCTGCAAAATAACACCTAACACCAAGGTGGTGGACGTCCCCGGCGTAGGCCCTCCGATGCTTAAGTTAGCGAGTGCGAGAGATCAAAATACATAAAATACCCCAAAATCAATTTAAAGGAATGAATGAGGCCTGAGCCCTCTTATAACCATAGTCCGTCGGGACCCCACAATACCATCCATTATTAGCCCGTTCGGATCCAGAAAACATAAAGCCCAACACCCAACGTCGAGCAACCACTCAGCGCCGAGCTGGTAAACCATAAGAGCTCGCCTCTCCTAAAGGAGGTCTCCTAGATGAGAGGTCACCATAAATCCATAATTCATAAATAATAATTAGAGATGAAAGAATAATATATGCTCCATGATTCATGATAAAAAAGAGAGAGATATAGAGGGCCTGAGAGAGGGAGAAATATACGAGTTGTTCAGCTTGTGAAATAAGGGCATGAATGCCCTATTTATAAGATTATTGTGACTTGTCCACCAATTAATAGAATTCCTTCATAAGGTGGGATTAAATCTCCTAATTATACCCAACCTCCATATTTAGGAAATATTCTCATACTAGGAATCTTACTTCTCATAATTCCATAATAACCATAAATTTATATTCCATATACGCCAGGACCGAGAATCTTCTATCCTTTCATTATTTCTTACCATATAATTGAAGTCGACATTTTGTGTCGTATCAACACATATTACAATATTAAGTGTATTAAGAATACATAAATTTTAAGAAAAACAAATAATAATAATTAAAAATATATTATATAATTTAAACAACGTAAAATCTCTTTATAGAGTACATTATTAACTCAGTTTACATATCTACCGTCTTTGTCATAATAAAATTTCTTCAATCATCTTTTACTTTTACTATTGACATTGCAACATAAAACTGATTATTACTAAAATTGATGACACAGACCGAATGGAGTATTTATCTGTTGTATAATAGTTCTTGTTTTCTTGCTTGATTGGAGGTTGTTTTAATATTATACCAAAAATATTGTAAAAAGATAAATATTTTATTGTGAATAACAAAAACAAATAGAGAATAATATAGACTTTTTTTCTAAAACTATGTAATTTGAAATATTTTAATAAAAGATAAAGATAAAGGTATTTTAGATTTGATAAAATATATAAGAATTTTATTCAAAATAAAATTATTTTGCAAATAATAAAAAAAATTCACATATTTCATATAAGTTGAAAAAGAACAAAATTGAAAATATAAAGTATCTCCAAATGTGTAATATCATATTAGAATACAATGTGAGACCCATTTAAATAATCTCAAAATTATCAAATGTATCATGCATTTTCATATTGTAAATAATATCAAGAAATCAGATAAATATATGCTCCACCTTCAAATTAGGTAACTAACATGTGAAACCAAAAAGCAGTATGTGATAAGAATTAAAATAAGCACTATAATCTGGTGGGGAATATAAAGGGAACAAATGTAGAATGAAGAATTTTAAAAATTGAATTATGAACCATTATAAATTCTAGAAATAAAGGTGAATTTCATCTGAACAATTATTTGATTTTTATGGAATAACACAAAATAATCGTGCATTTTCAAGAATTTAGAAAATCTCATCAAAACAAAAAACCACATGCACAGATGAAGACTGAAAAAAAAATTCAACAAAAAAACTGGAAGTTTATTTCATATATAATTCATGAAATAGAAAATAAAATACACATACTAAGAACTTTAAAAGATTCAACAATCACAAAAACTCATTTTTGATAGCTTATAAAACTCCACTTGACATCTCAATTCAATCATATATATAAATCGATCATGCATCAAAAATTATAATAAGAGATAAAAACCAACGTTCATATGTCGAGTCTTTTTTTGGGGACATTTAAGAATGAAGAGAATAATGAGGATAAACTAAAAGAATTTTTTGGAAGATTTTAAGAAGGATAATGATATAAGACAAAAAGAAAGAGATTATTATGGGTAAAAACTAATGTTTTAAAACGTGTATCCAGTAATGTGTTGCTTTTTGATCTCAACATCACGTAGCGTAAATAGCGTTGTATATTACGTGAGCTATTCGAGAACCTTATTTTAATATTTAAAATAATTACATATTTCTTATGAGTTATTTTTAATTTAAATATAATTATTATTTTTTTCTAAAAAGATAACTTAATATATAATCTCAACAAACAAAGTATAATAAAATTACAATCCAAACAAAAAGTTACAATTCATAAAATATAATAGAAAATAACAAATAAAATAGAAACTTATTATAGTGTATAATGAAATTTTAAAGTGTTGTTTAGGAACATGTAGTCGAATTGATTAGCAGCGTCTAGTAGATCAAAAAATATAAATTAAAAAAAATTGGTATGAAAGAATTTGTAAAAAATACACAGTTTGTCAACGGATTCTTTTTATATTTAATATGAAAACACCAGTCAATTACATAATATAAATCAAAAAATTATTATCAAAAAGTTCAACACAGTTAAATTTTTCGAGATAAAACACTGATTTCATATCATCAATTTTGCATAGGTAAAAAAATTGGGTGGAAACAGTGGTGCCATCTCATCAATTTCGTGTAGACACATGACGAAATAGAGTGGTAAAATACAACAGAAACCAACCAATAAAATAGAAATGTATGATAGTGTATAATGTTAAAGTTTTGTAAAAATATCTAGGAACATAATAACATGTAGTCAAAGTGCAACACTCTTGCCAGGTCGGACTAACGGATCATCCGTTTGACCAAGATTTCATATCAATACATAATAATACAAAAACCAATACATTATAGTGTGAAAAACCAATACATCATAGTACCAATTAATACATCATAGTATAAAAACCAATACATCATATCACGGGTTAGAGATTTATGAAAAATCAATACTTTCGAGTAAAAAATCAATATATCATAGTACAAAAACCAATACATTACAATATCGGGTCAGAAGGCCTAACGGGTCATGACCCGTCAATATGGTCTAACACAAGCGTTTGCATGTAGTGAAATTAATTAGCACCGTCTATCATGTAGATCAAATAATATAAATTAAAAAATGGTATCAAAAAATTAGTAAGAAACACTTTTTGTTAATAGAATTTTTTTTAATTTATATTTATATAAAAACACCGCTCAATTACATAATATAAATCAAAAAATTATTGTAAAAAAAAAATTCAACACAAAATTAAAGTTTTCGAGAGAAAACACTGATGTCATATAATCAATTTTGAAGAGTCGAAGAAATATGGTGGAAACACGGGTGCTATCACCAATTTTTTGCGTAGACCCCACGAAGAAATAGTATGGATAGAACATAAATAATTTAATAGATGATATCATTGCGTAGGCATGAAGAAATAGGAATAGAACGTGGATAAGATATAAATAACTTAATAAATAATAATTTCTTACAGACACATACACATAGATAAGAAATTAGCATGACACGTGGAAGCGTAAGATTACAGTGTACAATGCATTAGTATAATAGGGTGGATTTTTGCTTCCTTTTTATTTTTTAAATATTTTCTTTTCACTCTGTTACCAAGAAAAAATTCCTAAATATTTTATATTATGTTTTCATTATTAAATATATTAAGTAATTAGTCATGTAAAATATTTATTTTATATATTCATTTAACTAACTTTATAATTTTTTGTACGACTTATATTATAATTTTATAATAGTTTAATTATTTTTAATTTTCTTACTTATTAAATATTATATAAATTTAAACAATAGTTTATAAATAATTTTCTTTATTTCAAGTTTTGAGATTAAATTAGTAATATATTATAATATTTTATATTTTGTTAAAAAAATCTTCAATTAACTTTTTGAACCAACATTTCATTTTATAATACATTTCTTTTATTTTCTTTATTTTATAACATTTATTTCTTCCTTTTCTATTTTTTGGTCTGTTAATCAAATATATTTATATTATTTTTCTGGTTTAAAAGTATTTTGAGATTTATTTTATTATACATTATTAAATATATGTTATGTTTTTATTTTCTTAAATATATTAAGTAATGATAAAATATTTATTTTTTTAAATACTTATTTAAATTTATTTATGATTTTTAATTACTCATATTAATAGTCTATAATATTTTGAAGTCTTTTTATTTTTCAGATTTATAAAATAATATATAAATTTAAATTATAAATAGTTATATATCTTTCTGGCTTCAAGCTTAGGAATTTATTTAGTATTATATTATAATATTTTATATTTTGATTTTTCGTATTTTCTTTGTTTTATAATTTATTAAATAATTATTTAGAAAAAAGATATTTGCTAAACGGGCTACATAATTTATTATTTTTATTTTTTATATTATTTTACAATTTTCTTTGTTTTTTCCAATTTTTAATTAGTTTTTTTACGGATTTATTAATTTCTTTTCCCAAATTTATCATAATTAAAATATTTTATACAAGAAAGATGGAAATTATTTAAAGTATAAATGAAATCAATTCAATGTAAGTTATGCAGGGGGTTAAAAAAAAAGATGAAACTTATTTATGAATAATTATAATTTATTTTATAAAATATAATATTAGGATAACTTGGTGGAGGGGTCATATAATTAGAATTTAAATATTTTAATATGTCTCCAAATCTCTAAAATTCATAAGACCCGAACCACCAGAAAATTACACGTCAACCCAAAGTTTACTAAGCAGATACAAAGGATATGAATATTTTCGTTTAGTATATATATTTGAGATGGTATATTTGATGGGTATATTTTATTTTAAAATTAAATTGATATTCTTACTCTTAGAAAAAAATATCATTCAAGTTATAATTCGAATACGAATACATTATTTGGATCGAATTCGAATCAATATCCACATTCGTATATTAACGAATAGGAATACTTATTGAATATGACAAACACTAATCAAATATCTTGATATTCGATTCGATTCGATTAGTTTGCGACCCCAATTCAACGGAAGCAATATGTATTCCACAAGTACAACTTCTAGTGTAGTGGTTTTGATGTCTACCTCTAACATTAAGGTTTGGTGTTCAAATCTCCTTAAATATTTGTTGTTTTCGCATCTTCCTCTTTTTTTTTTTTCAAATATTCTTATTTTCCCTCTATTATCAAGAAAAAAATTCTAAATATCTTCTATTATATTTTCATTATGAAATATATTAAATAATTATTTAAAATATAAAATTATATATATATATATATATATATATATATATATATATATATATATTTACCCTATATATTAATGCGAAATTCTCTTATTCTATGTGTCTGCTTCTCACGCTTTGTTAGCTTCGAAAAACATTATGGTGGTTCGGTGTTAACGAACCTAATATTTACCTAATTTAATATTTTCTTTTTATATATTTTTACCTAATTTGATAGTTTTCTATTATTATATTTTTTCTAATTTAATATTTCCCTTTTATTGTATGTTACCTAATTTAATATTGTCTTTATCATATTTTGCCTAATTCAATATTTTACTTTTATTCTACTAATAAAAAAAATAATGAAGTCATATTTAGTTAGAAAAAAATATATATAACAAGAATTATTTATAATAAAAGTTGAAATAATTTTATTTTTCGAATTTTAAATATTCTGTTTAAGAAACATATGGGTTATATAAAATTATTAAAAAAGAAGAATAAATATAAAATATATAAGCTTAACCTTGATATCAAATCCTAATATAATATATTAATAATAACATTAAAAATCTATATAAAATTATTGTTACGCCAAAAAGAAAAAAAAAAATGAGAGAAACA